>CM029129.1:12252945-12662945 GCA_016859345.1 Istiophorus platypterus | reverse complement strand
GTTAAATGGTTGAGTTTGGTTGAGTTTAGTCAGGACAGAATATATATAAGAATTTTATAAATAGGTCATTTTGAAAAGGGTCCGAAATTAACACCTACCAAGCGCCCATGGCGGGTAGACGCTCTGTTTGTCGAGTAAATCTCAGAAGACTGTTTGCCCCATTAGTGAGTAAATGTTTGTACCAAAATAGTCCTAAAACACTGTCCTGGTGGTCCAGGTACAAACACACTTCATCCTAGACTACACAAAGCTTACACTGTGTAGGAGTGAAGAATGATAGTGTTGCGCTCTGCACTGTCAGCAACAGTGACTTTAGTTTTGTCCATGGTGGGTTAAAATATTGTAAGACGCATGTTGGGGTGAGTTTAACAGGTGTCATTCATTCATTAGCATAGCTAACGTTATTTAAACTAGCTGGCTAGATGCATACTCCATTGTTTTCTATGTGATGAGGCCAGACTCCCTGTGGACTTTCATAAATTTGTAATAGAATTAAAAATAAAAAAAATTTAAAAAGCCACAACATTTTGATAAACAACATTTATCAATTACTGCCAATCAATATATTGAAATAATTTTGCAAATTTTGCACTGGTCAATCTTAAGTTCATATTCAACACAGTATCTTATTATCATAATGAAATACTGACACATCTGTTTATGTGACACAAAAAGGCAATTTATTATTTTGGTCAGAAAAGATATGCATGACTGGTGGATTTTTTTTTTTTTTTTTTTTTTCTGACTGAGTCAAAAAGTTAATTTTGGACCCTGACTTTGAAGATTACAGTAACAGAGCAATTACAAAGAGAACTCATTCAAAAATTTTCTGACCAATTTTTTTCTACCCCCTTTAGGCCTGAATGCTGCCAAATCCTTCATTGAGCGCTACGCAGAACACTTGGAACAGCTGGACCTGGCTCTTCTGCTGAGCTATGGCCCATTGCAGGAGATCATTATAGCAAAGCTCGGTACTAGTCCAGAGCTTTTTTCAAGCATTGGCTTGACTGTGACTGAATACTTAAAGCAGGCCCCGCCACATGACATGAGACTCTTTATCTGGACTCTGGAGGAGCATAGGGATGAGTATCTCTCCTGCCACACTATACTGGATGAGTATTTTGATATGATGGGTACGCATTTTTAACTTAACTCGAAGACCTGCTCACTTTCTGCTGGGTTTTGCCTGGACTTCATGATTTAACTTCTCATTCTTTTTTTTCTTTTTTTTTCAGATGGACATTGTTCAGTTTTAAAAAAGTCTGATGAAAATCAAAATGTAAGTCTCAAGAAACCTAATAGCATTTGTTTTTGTTGGTTGACACAGGATTGAAGTTGGTTGCCACAAAAAACTAAACATAAAAGAGTAGATTGATATTTTGGGGAATATGCTTATTATAAAAAAACAGTCCAGTACATATCTGTCTATAAAACAGCACACGCTGTGCATTTCCCTAAATGTTCAACTATTCCTTTGATATGATTTAACCCTTATGGTTCTGCCTGATTACATTTAATATTTAATTAAGCCTTGAGCAGATGTCATTAGATTTGACTTTCAAAGTTTATGCTCATTCAAATTGTTTTCATTTCAGAATTCTCCTATAAAGGCTAAGAGTCGAGGCCGGAAAAAGAAACAAAAAGAACCTAAGGTCAGAAGTTAAATTGATAGTTGTTAAAAGCCGAATATGGCCATGTAGCATCAATTTGAATCGTATCCTCCTACCTTCTTCTCAGGGTATTATTGTTTTGTCTGGAATGAGAGGTGTAACTCCAAGAGATGAGTGGGACCAAGACTTTTTTGAAGATGACTCTTTGTAAGTTGCATTATCCACATGGAAACACAGATTATATTGTAACTGTAATCATAACTTCTCATTACATTGAGCTTTCTGTCAACAGATCATTCCTTCACCCTGTTGATCCATTCAGTGTACCTAGTCACCTTAGAGAGCAAGTGGCTGGTTTTGAGGACCAGTACAACAGCACTAGAAGACACAGAGGTCAATATAAAAAGATTTTGGACAACCACCCTGACCCAACAAAAGAGAGTTTGTATGAGTAAGTGCAAGCTACAGTTCCATTTATAGATGCATACATATTTAATTAGGCTATGTTCATTGTGCTATATGGGTGTAAGTTTAATATTCATCCACAAATCTGCAGCATAGCTTATGTTTGGGTCATTAAGGGGAGCCATAAAAAAAAATTGTTAAGGAGTGCCACGGTGTAAAACACTTGGTCACCACTGGGCTTGGTTGGTATCAAGGTGTTCAGTTGGTAATGTTGAAGGGTGGCTGTGTGCACCTACTGTCCTGAACTTGGAAAAAAAGAAGTATGTTTACCTTCTGCAACAACCTGATCTTTCTGTCTGCTAGATCCACGTGTGCCAAATCATAGGAGGATTCACTACTTTTTGGCCGGTTTGTAGCCTTTTAGGCTAAGGATTTATTTGGCTTTTTCAGCCCTTTGGATTTGTATAGACATATTTTTCTATTATGGTAAACCAAAACTTCCACAACCAAACCCAATATTCTTACCCATGAGAGAGTGTCTCTTCCCTACATTTATTTCATGCATTCAGCATTGAATATTTGAACAACATTATGTGAAAAAGTTATGTGAAACAGGAGTTTAAAGTATTTCTTCATTGATGGTAAGGAAAATTAAAAATAGAATAAATTTCTTTCAACAGGGAGAAATATGTCGGGGAAAGTATCAAATGGATACTGCCCTAGCCCAGTAACCACTTTTTTTTTTTTAAGTTTTTGTCAGTATACTGCTTATAAGTGCTAAGTCTAGCTCTCTCAAGCAGAGTGGGACCACATTTCTGGGGGCATGTTGCTTCAGATACCAATGAGACAATGATATTCAATCCAAGAAGGCCTGTATGAGTAATGGATCCATGAGTTTGACGGATCATCAGACATAAAAACAATGCACAGCCATTATAATACTTTGAGATTGCATTAAATGAAACTGCAGAAAGTTGTCTCAGCAGTGACCATCATATTGTCGTACTTCTAGCATCATCAGCAGGTTGACATAATCTGTTTTCATTGAAAAGTTTAGCACCTGGTATGTTTACCCTTGATCATCAGTGTGCCCTGTATACTTTGTATTTTCCATTCATAATGTATTCTCATTTTGATCGGTATATTTGGACTATCTCTCTACTGCTGCAGCTACTTTGCCCAGATCTTGGAGGAGCATGGTCCCCTTGTTGCTGAGGACCCCCTACTTGTGGGTGAACTTGAAAATTTCCCTCCTGTGGCTCAGCAGAAGATTCAAGAAGCAGGTGGCTTTGAGTCCTTTCTCCTAGAGTCCCTTCGCTTCATAAAGATGGGGAGGTGTATCGGCCTGGCTAAGCATGCTGTCCACCTGCAGCAGGCTGGACATGGAGGCAGCCTCGATGACCTGGATATCATAGTAGATCCTGAAACAAACACTCTACCTCTTGATTTGCAGATACCCACTTTCACAAGCTATCCAGACACTTTTTCATCTGCAGAGACTGAGGTCAATCCCATCCTCCCAAGCCCATATGCATTTGGCTTCCCATCAGCTAGTGGAGTTGCCGTCTCTGTAGGCATTAACTCAGAGAATGTTCCCTACAATCATTGGAGTATTGGTAACAGTCAACTGCTAGCCCCTTACTATTTAACTAATGACTATGAGGAGTTGGATGCACATGCCAGTGAGTCTAATGTTGGAGTTTGGGAAATGGATCCATATTCAGGTGGAGTTGCTTCATTGACAACTGAGGAAAGCAGTTTGAAGAAACATGCAGCAGTACAGGTTGATACCAAAATTTAAACTAGATGGAATACATGAATATATAAATGCATGCTAAATTGTGTTTGAGTTTAAATGTGTTGTTTTTTGTTTGTTTGTTTGTTTTTTTTCGCCCCGTTATTAGACATGTCCGGAGACCATGAGCAGTGTAGCAGTGAATACAGAACTTCATGAGTCTTTTGAAAGCTGCCAGGTGAGTTGAGTAGCTTCATGCATCTGTAACTCTTTAAGTAGTGCCTTACCAATACTAGAAAAAATTTGCTGATTCTTTCTTTGTTTCTCTCTTTGTTTCTTAATTGATGGATGGTTGGATTGATTGATCGATCGATCGATCTTTTACATTAACACATAGCTTATACAAACAATCTGGACAGAGATTTTGTACTTACTTTTACTTTTTTGATCTAGGGAACACACTGAGTAGGACATTTATGGTGACACAAAGTGTCTCTCTATCCAATGTGATATACATGAAGCAGATGGAAACTTGTGATCTGTGTGAAGTGATGAGAAGACTGTCCCGTTCTTCAAATTAATGCGTTAGATAAAGATAAATTACAAACAGTCTTTTCATCATGTTTTCTACATTGTTCTCCACTGTTTGAGATTTGACTGGCGCTCTTTTAACTGCACATTCTCCTTGCATCTTCTTTCTCTGCAATGTTTTACACCCAACTGGAGAGTTGTGCTACCAGCTAATACTGAAAGTACTGGTTTTATTAACAGTAGTGGATGGGTCGACTAAGAATTCCTCTTATATACAGTTGGGAAGAACTGACATAGATGTGATATAAATTCACATACTTGATTAATAATTTTAAGCCCCATTGTTCCTACTGATTTTCTGCCATTCTTTAAAAAGTAAGACAGTTAAACAGGTATTATATTGTATTCTGTATGGTATTAAAAAGTCTTTGAATTGGGTGGTTCCAGAGAACCAGTGTTACTTACCAGCCGACGTATATGCTGATAGAGCCTTATTTGGAAAATATAACCTCGACCCATATGTTGTTTTGTTTTTAATCTTTTATTTTGTCCAGGGTGGCATTAACAAAAAGGAAAATCACAACAGGACACTGGAGCAGCAGATCAATAAAATGGCGAAGGGCTGTGTCATAGACAACCTAAAGCACAAAGAAAACATCACCTCCCTTGAGGAAGACATTCAGATGATCACTGCCAATATACAGGTAAGTCTGTAAGCAGTTATTATCAAAGTGAATTTGTAAGTGAGTGGCTAAATCTGAATGGTTTAAGAGTTTCTTGTTGGTTTTTTTCTCCTGTCAAGGTGACCAATAAAGAGCTGGCACTCTTCCAGCAGAAGCTGGAAGAGGAGTTGAAGAAGGACCAGAAGGAAAAGAAAGCCAACCAGGAAGTACTGAAATCCCTCAAGCTGAATATAGAAGAGTTGGTGGAAGAACATGGGAGGTACAACTGAGGCTTTAAGAGTGGATTACCTGGGCACTTTTAATATTTGTTTCCTGCATGTTTATTCAAGCATCCCAGCTGACAGCTTGAACGTGGACTCAGTTATCTCCGATGTAATGCTCTCCCTGTAGTGGCTGGTCTTGCATTATTGATTCAAAAGTGTTAATGCAGATGTAACATCCTTTTAATTTTTATTTGGAATAAAGGTACAGTCTTAAATTTTTACAGCACACAATCACATTCGTGTTTTTGGCATTTGCAATAAGAATGAAGAAACAACCAAAAAAAACCAAAACAAAAAGCGCTTGTATATGCCTACTTTTGTATATAATTACATTTATACTTAGTGATACATATACACACACAAAGTGAGGATGCCTTATTTATGGAAGTAGTTGTTCTAAAATTATTATTATATATTTGTGTCTTTTTTCCATGCATAGTTTGGCCCGAAACATCCGAGAGAAGAAAGCCAACTATGATGAAAAGTTGAGGGACTTCATAGAGCTGGGGTAAGTGGCAAGAGAGAGGTTAAATTGAAGCATAAACTAAAACCCTCCTAGATTTTTTTCCTGTTCATGTCTTTGTTTTTGTTCCTTCAGCAATCAGTCAGAAGCTGAGAAGATGAGTCTGGAGGATGAGATCAAGCGCTGTAAAGCCTTGTTTACCTCAGCCACCAGGAGGTCTTGCACAGCACGGGTAGGTTCTATACCTCCAACCTAAACAGTCACTTTTAATTAGTCACTTCTTTTCCTTAATGATTCAAGAAAGAACTCTTTCATAGCATGGTGCCATTTAATTTTTTTTAAATTCATGCAAAGTGCAGTAAATGGAAAAAACAAAATACAATCCTTATTTATTGCAACCGCCCTTTGACTTTACAACAGCATCAGCTCTGCTTGGTAGTTCTGACTGTGGCTGTGGGTGTTGTGTGATGGATAAGAATCTAAACATCTAAAGTGCTTAAAACTTTTGCACATCACTGTACATAAGGCCACCTGACTATATTTTCAGATGGATGAGAAAAATTATGAACCTGTCCTTTAACGCTGTTTGGTTTGCTGCTGCAGTTATCAGTTGTGGAGAGCAGCCGGGACAAGGGTTTATACGGCCTCTACAAAGAGCTGGCAGACGCCAAGGCTATGCTGACCAAACTGGATGAAGCAGTACACAGGTAAGAGGAGTGAAACCACAGCTGTAGCTAAGTCCTGCTAACAGAATGCACTAAACATGGACCAGATGATATCAGATGTATGTATAATTACCTTCATCTTTTCAGACACCCAAACCAAGACCTGGAAATGACTAGAAAGAGCTGGAGAGCCACTGTTCAAGAGGCTGAAAAGAAAATCTCAACTTTTGAGGTAGACGGATCCTGTAATTTTAGGGGAGAATGTTTTTTTTTTTTTAATGTCTCTTTACCTGAATTAAATACGATATGAAGTTGCTCAGTGCAGTGGCCCATGCAACATGTCTTATATGCAATTTTTGAATAAAGTTTAGGGATTTGGTTGGACTCTGGCTGAGAGGAAAACCTTGGATACTTGCATATTCAAAACATAAAAGTGGAGCAGATGGATGACAAGAGCTAATAACTTGTCCGCTTTTATTTGCCTTTTTTTTTATATATTAGTACTACAATTCACCAGGCACTCATTGTACAACCTGACATCTGACAAATCATGTCTAATGCTGCCCAGTCTAGACGACAGAGTTTAGTTCTCTCTCACTGTAGCTTCTTGTCTTACTATGTTGACAGTGTTTGAAACCTCACTAAACCGAAACGATTTTTAGTCTTGGTCAATGACCTTAGTAAAGTAACCAAATGCAGCCTGAGGTCAAATGCGTTGTTGTCCTTGTGATTCAGTAAATCTTATTTTTTTTTAAAGAATAACCATAACCTCTATATGTGCAATGCTTTTCTTACGATCTGTTTTATGTTTCCATATGGTCCACAGGCACAGTACCAGGAGCAGATTGATCAAGCAAAGAATGGCAGGAGGGTCAATGAGATGCTTCCAGTCAACATCAGCAACCAGCCTGAACTTCCAGCACAAAAGGTAATGCTTCTCACTGGAGTCACCACATGAGCTGTTCTTTTCTGTTTCTATTATTGTAAATGAATAACTTTTTTACTCATTGGTGATTAAAAAAAAAAAAGCAATTTGAAGACATTGTTTTGGAAGAGACAGAAGTCTGAGTCCTGTTTGATGAAAAGCTTAAAGGGCACCAGCAGGGCAGTGTTTCCACTAAAAGTTAATAACTAACCATCATAAATGTAGAAAATATTCTGAATAACAATGTTTGTCATTATGACTTTGTGTGTGTGTGTGTGTGTGTGTGTGTGTGTGTGTGTGTGTGTGTGTGTGTGTGTGTGTGTGTGTGTGTGTGTGTGTGTGTGTGTTTTTACTAAAAGAATTACCATGGTTGTGCTTGTGCTTTTAGAAGACATCTGCTTTTTTTCTTTTGATTTAAAACCACTTACACAAATACAATACAAAAAAACCCTTCACTACCACACAAGACAGATATACTTCATCTTTAACAGTTGATTATTTTTTCCTTTTTCAGTAGTAAAATAGATAGTAAAGATATAGATGTTTTGAGCTGAGTAATGCTGCACTGCTCTCCTTTACATTAGCTGGACTCTAAATGCAAGCATTTTTCTGAAAATTTTTTGAAAATTAGAGCAGTGCACAAATAGATTCACATTTGCACCTTTTGAGTTTTGACATCCAGATAAGAAAAAGAACATGAACAGAATCACTAAACTCAGGCATAACTTTTCTCTTTCTCAGTGTATAGAACGCTCAGGTTGCAGCTTCTCATTTTTAGCCATGGCTAACTGTCACTTTCCCCATTTAAAATGACAATTAACCTTGGCGGCAGGTCATATAAACTAACAAAAGGCCAAAATTAAACTTGTCTTGTGTCTGTGTTTGGTTTCCACATGCCATAATCTGTATTCAGCCAAAGATATTTTGTGAGGGAAAAACTTCCACTCTGTTACATTAATTTTTTTTGTGGGTACCCTATTTCCAACAGATTAATATGTCTTCTCTCTGGAATTTCACGTTGTTAATTTTTGGAGTCATGTTCTCGAGTTTAACTTTTATTCATATCAGTGATTTAAGATGATGAATGTAGTGATGAACAGGGTGTTATTTTAATGTATCAGATACATATTTCATCAACATTTAATTAAATGTAAGTATTGGATTGGGGCCAATGAAAACAGGATGGTGGTGTCCCTAGTAATTTAATATGTACTATTTAGAGCTATAAGTATAAAAATGTCTGTTTGTTTTTCCTGTTCTGTGTAAATGTTGCAGCTCTCTGTGGCAGCCAAAGAGTTTACTTCTCAGTCCCCAGGCCAGGTCTCACACAGCAGCCCCCCGCCCATCCAGCACTCTACAGCCCCATCTAGAGCTCAGGCACTGGTCGCTCCAGCTCAGACAGAGCGCAGACCTCCACACAGCACCATGTTTGACAAAGCAATGGAGCGCCTGGGTACCATCTTCCCTGACTATAAAAGGTAGCATTGAACCATTGTTGCCAAAGTGAGACACTCTTTTGACTGTGTGACTCTTCATCTAATGTTTTTAAAAAGTCATTTTTTTTCCCTTTTTCACCCCCCCCACACAAAAACTTGTACAAAGATTATTTACCAACAAATGGATGGTTTGCTAAAACAGATATTCAGCTATGATTCAGTTTTTAGTACTCTACCAGAATTAGGCTTTTAATTTGCCAAAATTCCAGAACGAAAATGTTAAACTGGTCTTCACATCACTTAGAAACAATCACCATTACAGTTTGTCAATGGCAAGTTTATTTTTCAACATAAGATATGCTGCTAAATGTATATCTTGGTTATAATACTTGAAAAAACAAATCTTAGGGTTTCATATTAAAATTGTTGGGTTTTTTTATATCTTTAAACAATTACATTGTCCACCTGTCAACTGCAATGTATGAAAGTAGACAAAGTTAGGAAACATTACATCACTCAGATTATGAACTTAGAGCAAAACAGGCAGATTTACTCTTGCACATAAAATGTGAGTAATAAAATCAATTAACTGTGTGTGTTTATTCAGATCAGACATGATGAGGTTTATTCAGGAGTTTCGTTCATCCAGTGGTGGAAGCCTCAACAGCATGGTATTGCAGGATGTGGTCAGTGGAGTCACCCAGCTGATTCTGGACCATCAGGTGGGTGTGGATTAAAGATAAACACATTCAGACTGTTGGGAATGATTTCCACATGAGATATTCTTGGTCCAGTTTTCATTCATTGAAACCTGTTCACCTTGAAACGTGAGACATTTTGGCAATGGTAGAATGTATATTTCACCCTGTCTATGAGTCACACATTCACCTGCTCTCCTGTCAAACTAATTTCTTTTTCGTCTGGCTGTTTGCATTTTTCAGACTTTTTGAGACAGTGGTTATTCTGGGCAGTTTGATTGCTGATTCAATCCCTGGTCTGTTTCTGCAATTAAGACACCAGGAGACACTTTAAACTTATTCTTACTTGTCAGGTTGTAAATTAAACTTTGCTTCCTAAACAGCAAGAACTAAAAGATTCACTATAAACTGACCACAAAAGCCCCCTTATGAATCCATTAAAGTAGGTCTTCATTTCCCCACATGGTATGGAAAATCAGACCAAAGCAGATTCATCCCTCAGGCAGACAAATTAAAAAAGCAATCGAGTAGAAAGAGTAACACAAAAACAATTTAAAAAAAACAGCAAACAAACCGTAAAAGTGAATTAGTTAAAAAAGGTAAGATCTCTAAATAAGAACCTGTAATTGTCTAATCCTTGAGTAAAATACAACACCCACTTTTTCCCAAATGTTTAATTTAATGTTTAATTAATCCCCAAATGAAAACATTGTTTTATATTCAAGCCAATATGGTAATTTTGGCCTCTTCCGACAAACAGGTCACCACTCAGGCCATTGTTATGCATATCTGTGTAGACCACTAGTGTTTGGTATTGATAGCCCAATGATTGTGTCAGCTGCTTATTTTATTTTTTTTACTCTCAGGAGAGGCTTAACTCTGTCAGATCCAGCATCGTGGGATGTGGGAGTCCAGCTCAGTGTGCTACTCCCCCTTTGGCGACCCCAGCTTCGGTCTGGCAGTTTGTGGGATCCCAGAGAGCCACACAACCCAATGCAGTAAGTCCAAAATCATCTATCAGTACAAACGACACTGGCATTTTTCAAAGGGTTTGACTTGGAGCAAAAAAAAAAAAAAATTGCTATTGACATGAGGCAAAAGAAAGCAAATTTGTAGATCAACACAGGGTCGGCTTGTTGGATTGTCCTTGATGCATTCTTGACTCTTTGGAGAAGATATAAACATTTTTAACAGTTTGTTATCAGTGTTGTAAACCTGCTGTTTGTGCCTCTGTAGCCTACTGATTGTTTGCCAAAGCACTTGTAAGACAATACTTGATCTTAGAGGGAGGAAATGAGCCTGGATTAGGGATGTAACTGTTGTAGTGGTTTCTTTACCAATTAATATCTCCCTTAAGTGAAAATTTGTTTTATCTAAAAAAATAAATAAATAAAATAGATGAACAAATTCTAAATAAAAATAATTTCCCATTACAGTTCACCAGAGATCATTCTCATAATGGCGAAGCACTGTACGATATAAACAGAAGAATCGGGCAACAATAAAATTTAAAAAGATGAAATACTGGATAAAAGCAGGAGTGACATTTAAAAAGTAATTTATTTGAGAAGAGTTTTGATGATAGTTTCAAAAAAGCACATCTCTTCAGGTATAAGATGGATAAAAAAATGTTTTTTTTGGAGTAACTGTAAAAATGGAATTGGTTGCTATGCTACCAGGCTAATATGGCAGGTTTAGAATGTTTAGAATATTCACCATCTGAATTTAGTGTTAGCATGATAACATTTGCTAATTAGCATAAAACAAACTAGCACTGAGGCTGATGGGAATATCTTAAGCTTTGTAGGTTTTTGTTAATGACCCTAAGTATTGGAGAGAGAGAAATTTTGACCTGATGTTGGAGCAGAAAATTTAGATGATCGCTTAAGTTATTACAATTAATCCTGAGGGAAACATGTAGAGCCATGCTGCTACTGTGAGTTAAGAGAACACTGCTCACTGGGATTAATGAAGTACTTGGCCAGTACTCTACAATCTCCAGTTTGGAGCTGACTGTGTGTGTGTGTGTCGACTGCAGCTCAATGTGGAGGATCCCTGCATCATCTGTCACGACGACATGAGTCCGGACGACATCTGCGTGCTGGAGTGCAGACACAGCTTCCACAACGAGGTGAGCAAGAAAACTGTACAGGGACAACCAGGGAGGATTTCATTAACATCTTCTTCCAGATACTCTTAAAAGTTGGAACAGTGTGAAATGAGTCGACGGGAGTCAGAAAGACCTCAGAGGTATCTGAGGATTACCTGTTCGATTTTATGCAGAGGTCGCTGCAAGAATTAACTACAAAAGCCCAACTAAAAGGGTATTTGTTAATTTTCTGACTTGTCCCTTTTTAAAGAAATATATATCTAAATAGCTTGTTGTACTTCTAAAAGCATTTTGATGTCATTGGTTAACAGTAGGTTCATGCATGGTGTCCAGCTGCAGAGCATTTCAGGCCCTACATATTCAATACTGCATCATCAGTAAGCTGTCTAATTTTTAAAACCCTGTTGTAAACCTCTGTGCATTGCTCTTTCGTTGCGCATTATTGCCACTGAGTGTCAATCTGTCGAATAACTTGAAAGACGTGGCAGGAATGTGTATTTCATCACGGACATGCATGTACGTTGCCGAGTTGCCGAGTACATGCATAACACATGAAACATTGTACTGTTTTGTGGTCAGCAAGTCCACTTGGTAGCTTTTTTTTTTAAACTACAGTCCTTCAGCTTAGGCCCACACAAGCCTGTCAAAAAGGCATGAGCAGGACCTGACAAAAGCTTGCTGCAAATCCCCCTCAGAGTAAACACTGAGAATGAACAAACAGATGTTAATAACCCGTTTAATAAAATTATATCATTCAGTTCCTAACAAAATAAGTTAGAATATCCAGTCCTAGATTTGATGCGTGGATGGTGGCTGCAGCTTGTTTTAACATGTTGTACTTGCTGTTCCTACAGTGCATCAAGTCATGGCTGAGGAAGCAGAGCACCTGTCCCACCTGCAGAGATCACACCTTGCTGCCTGAAGATTTCCCTGTCCTTACTGGCAGGAGACGCCAAGCCCCGTAACGTCTTAACCCTAATCACCTTGTCCTTCAGTAAACAAATGTCTGTGCTTTTACGCTGTTCATTTTACTATAAAAGACTTCACCTTTTTTGTATAATTACAATGTTGATACCAGTTAATACTTCTAATCAATAAAACTGTTTTGTGTCTGAGTTTGTCTTGGTCATATGTTCATCTTTCAACAGCCAAGGCAAACACTGCTCTCCTTTAGTTAGTGCCATTGTTTTTTTTTCATTGTCTAACAGCCTGAAAGTCCAGGGAAACGGAGCAATCTCTTAAATGAGTTGTAACTAGACTGACTGTCATGTTCTGCAAGAACGTCAACTTTATTATATTGAAGTATAACCTAAAAACAAAACGATCACTGACAGAGATTCTCTCTCCATTGAACACTTTTGGTCATTTATATTAATCAAGGAAAAGAATTCATCAGTAGAGCCACTCTAGGTTTGTGGAGGTGCTGTATTCTGCGGAAAAAACTGGTTTGGATCTCCACAGAACAAAACTGGGGTAGGTTCATGTCTTCTGCACTGGACTCATGGTTTCAAAATGCTCAGTCCTGGTGTGTTGTATGAAGGGTCAAAGTCGGCAGCAGAAGGCCTCAAGGGATGATCTGGGGTGAGATGTAGATTCAGATTCTGCAGAGCTTCAGAGGGAAGTTCTCTGTGATCAGATGATCATCATGAAGCACAATGACGACGTTGACCTCAAACTCTGAAGGACAGAAGCAAACACATCATCACGTCGTGGGAACAGTAGCCCTCTTAAGTATTAGTAATTTGTATGTGTTTTGTGTAAAAACAAATTGCTATTGTACAGGCATTTTTGTGCCCTACTGTTTCTTGGCTGGGACTAGTAACTAGTCTTTACTTGTTGCCTGACAACTGCTCTGAGCCAGGAAATAATCTGACACAGACCAGTCTGTTACACTTGTAATTGTTGGTTTTACAATTTGTCTTCTGAACACGATAAACAAAACCAGATATAAGGTGCTAATCAGTAAATGTTGCAGGGGCTAATGGACAGAGTCCACAAAGGTAATCAACTACTGCCTAGGTTGTCACTTTATATTTGTCAAATGAGTGTTGTCAATCTTCTCCTCTAATTCTCAACAAGAATAAATATAAAAGTTAATATGAGCAGCTATTCCCATAAATGTTAACCTAGCTTTTAGGAGCAAGCTAGAGCTGCAATCATTTAATTGTTTTAATCATTTTTCATGCAAAAATTTCAAAAATTGCAGTTTAAAGCTTCTAAAATGTAATGTTTGGCTGATCTTTGTTATATCTGAATGTAAACTAATATGGGCTTTGAGCAGGGAGGCACATTTTCCTTTTTTCTGAATCAATTATGAAAATAAATGTTAGTGGCAGCCCTACAGAAGGCCCAATATCATGTATGCACTACTGTGGCTCTGGGAGAGATCACTGCGAGAAAATAAAAATTAAATTGCATAAAGGAATGAAAACATTATCACAAGAGTACATAAAGAAGAATGGAAGGTTTTACTGACCGACTTTGAAGTTGGTGGTCTCCAGTGTGGGGCAGGTGAACAGCCTGGGGAAGACCATGTAGATGGGAACAGAAAGGCCATGGCAGACATCACCTTCAGCTATCTGGATGTTCTGGATCTCTGTTGCATCTCTGGCATAACCTTCAGCACAACCTGACAAAGTGGACATTTGAAAAATCAGCAGCTCTGCCACTTACAAAAGGAAGATTAATCCAATCATCTGGCAGCATGATTTTACCACAGGTCTCTACTCGCACAAGCTGCAGTTCAATACTCTTGATGGGAACGTCTGAGTTCTCCACCACCACCTCTCCGGTCAGCGGCTGGCTGATCACACAGTTGGTGGCATCTAAATGGCCTCTGATTAGAAACTTTGGCAGTGAAGTCCTCTGAAAACAGAAAGGAAGTTCATCTCCTTACAGCTTTGGATAAAACAGAAATAGAGAATTCAAATCAAGTTAAGAAGCAATGTGGTATTCTCACCTCGCGGATGTTCTGCAAAGTGTCCGGGGTGATCGTAAAGTTGACCGGAGTGGGAGCAATATTAGCTTTCTGCGGCTGAAAATTAGAGGAACAGATTTCCACACTTTCCAAAAGGGCTAACATCTCATTTGAGTTTGCAAGGGGAGGTACTGATGATGAGATTATTCTAAGACTGAATCAAGTGATCATGATATTCAACATAAACACACAAGATGTTTTTCAGTTTTTTTCAGGTGCAGATGTGATGCACAATAGGATTTACACAGATTCATGTTAAAGAAAACAAAGTGAAATCAACCCTTTGATCTACAGAAATCTCAGTAACGTTGGACAAAGAGTGACCACACAAATACCCAGAGAGCAACAAAGTTCACTAAAATAAATAGGGTAATGAAAAATGTACAAAAAAAACCCTGTGACAGTCTGCTTTGAATTTTGATAACAGCTTTACAGTGCTAAAATTCTGTAGCTTCATACAACACACACCACAGGGAAACGAGAAAAAAAAAACACAGCTTTAAAGCTCGATACCTTTAAACTGTCTTATTTATGCTATCACATTAGTTTCCTTAAATCAAAACTGTTTCACGCACCTGACAGTGTACAATGAACTCACAGTTCCTGCTCAGGTCTTTGGCCAGCAGGGAGCGTTTCATGTCACAGCGGAGGGTGTACTGTGGAGAAGATACAAAACAGGATGGTTTACACATAGAAATGCACTTTACCACAAATCTTTGAGCATTAACTTTAAATTACATTTTCTTTTAATCAACAACATTACCTCCTCTATTAGCTCTTGTTTACTTTGGAGTCATTTATATCAAAGTATACTTAGGTAAAAGCATGTCTGTACAAATGTGAGTGCCTTTGTGACATGTCATATCTTTTATAACAATTGTGCTTTTTTAACATGCATGTCAACCGAATTCTGGTGTGGACTTAAAACCAGACCAAAACCGCTTCTGAGAGCGTGGTTCAGGTAGAGCGGGTCTTCCACCAACAAGAGGGTCGGCGGTTTGATCCTTGAATCCTCGGGTGAATGTGTGTGTATGTAGAAAGCACTGTATGAATATGCGTGAATGGGTGAAGGTGGGAGTGATGTCAAAGTGCTGTGAGTGGTCAATAAGACTAGAAAAGTACAATCCATTTACCAAGTTAAGTCCTGGTGGCCCATTTGTGGTGTGCAAACAAAACGGACCAACCACGGGATTTAATGAATATATATATATGTGATCTTGGCATGAATTCAAAAGCTAAACTAATATTAAATTATTAAATCCATCTGCTAATCATGAACTGTTAAGAAAATGATCTCCTGGTTTGTCATGATATCAGTATAGGAATCTGTCCTGGTATGTCAGGGGGAGTCATACTTGAGGTGCATTGAGCGTATTCATCATACACGAGGACCAGTTGGTCTTGACTATTAATTCTGATAAGATTCAAACTCTGAGTCTCTCTCTCTCACCTGAATGTTGACAAAGACACCATGGTAGGTCTCATACAGCACTTTGTTGCCTTTTGAGTGCAGTGGGAACTCAAAGGGGATCTCGGTCTTGCCTCCTGGGATCTTTCCTGCCTTGGCCACCTCGATGATACTGTTGATCAGCTGGATGGGCTGCAAAATGTGTCAGGAAGGTTTGATTAATATCAGCAACAGTTCATCAACTATACTGTGTGTAGAAATTTTAAATATCAATATCATTTTGTTAAGGCTGACTGGGAGATTTGTAGCCTTGACTCTCAAAATCTAAGGTTCATTTGCTTTTGTATCCTACAAACTATACACTGAATTGCCCTTCAGTGGAAAAAAAGTAGCCCCAAACATTCAAGTTGCCTGGCCATTGAAAAGCTGGTACATGCTACTAAAAGCCACACACTATAGAAAACTGCATTGTGTGGAAACTAAGTTACCCAACCAAATCTATACTGATAAAGACATGCAGCTGTTTTATGATATTATGATGAACTATGCACATTTGGAGTTTTCCATATGTGTATGTATGTGACTGTCTGCTCCATGGATAAGACAACACCAAACATGTTTACCCGTCTAGATGATGATTGATCTAACGTCTCTGTGAGGATCAAAGAAGCTTGAACCATCACGACTCCTGACTGAGCTAAAATTATTCAACTTCATGTTGCTCATAGTTCACCTTGACAGAGTTGTAGAAAGCTTCAAAGACGCCAACGCTCTTGGAGCTCAGCTGCAGGTTCACCAGTCCCTCCATGCTCAGAGAGATGCCATGGTGCTGAAGTGGCTCCTTACACACCAGCACAATGACACCAGCCACCACTTCCTGCACACAACCAAACATTGCTGAGGTCCAGTCAGCTGCTATAACTGCTCTGAAAATGTTCAAGGCTTACAGGCATCATTTTAGTCTCTTAAATTCTAATGTTGGGTCAGATTAGACTGATATTTACAATCAATGCATCATTTCACATCCCATTTTGATTACAGCTGAAGTTGCAGTTCACTGATTCAGGCAGAACCATCATCTGTACCAGTTTTACACTGAATGCTTTGACAAATCAGATTCTGCTACCTAAATTAGTTATTTCAGTTACAGTGGCATTCAAAAGTCTGACACCACTTTCCTATCTCAGACTGTACTTCGCCACTTAATAACTCTTACTTGCACCGAGGCACTGACCTTTGAGTAGACTGCATTTTAGCTGTGATGTGACTGAACAATTACAGTTCCCCAAAGTGGGCCACAGTAAATGTCAACATGTTATCTTACACAAAATTATTCCAATGAATTCCACGTGGTGAGGCATAAGTATGTCCAGTAAATGTTTAAACCACAGTTTCAGATTTGTGAAAACTTTATTCTGTTTGTGAAAAATAAGACCACTGGATGAGTCCCTGATCAAAAAAACAGAGCTGAGCATGCCTGTTGTCTGTAGGCAAATGTTACTAGAGTCTACTTGATGAACTTGTCATGATTTTAGAAGTCTAAGTATAGCATATGATATATACACTCTGCAAGCATTTTATTAGGACAACCATATGATTATTAGGTAGAGCATCCCTTTGTCTTCATAGCATGAATTCCACAAGATGTTGGAAACTCTCTTTTGAGATTCTGGTCCATGTTTACATGATTGTATCACATCATTTCTGTAGATTTATCAGTTGAACAGCCATGCTGCCAATCTCCTGTTCTAGCACATCCAAAGCGCAACAATGCTCGTATAGGCTGTGGCATTCTCACCAAGACTGATTGGTATTAAGTGGCAGCAGCAGCCTGGAATATTGGCACAAGGCAGATTGGGTCCATTGTTTCATGCTGCTGACACCATATTCTGACCCTACCATCTGCTGCCTCAGCAGAAATCCAGATTCATCAGATCAGCCCTGTGCACCTGCAGCCTCAGATTTCTGTTCTTGACTGACAGTAGAGGAACCTAACGTGGTCTTCAGCCTCAAGGCCGGATGTGTCGTGCTGTCTGAGACTTTTCTTGTCACCACAGTTGTAAAGAGTAATTATCTGAGCTACAGTAGCCTCTCTGTCAGCACAAACCAGTCTGACCATTCTCCTCTAACCTCTCTCATCAACAAGATGTTATGTATTGCTGCCACATGAAAGACTGGCTGGACAACTGAATGAAGAAGCAGGTGTACAAGTGTTCCTAATAAAGTGCTTGGCTGATACTTAGTGGTTTCTGATCTAGACCTGTTCTGAGTTGATCTGGATGGGAAGAAAAGCAGTGAAATCACGGCAACTCCTCTATCTTCAGAAATATAAAAAGGTGTCAAACATCTGAAACGGTCTTAATCAATCTTTAAACTCTCCCTGTTGATCTAGTCCGGATTTGACAGGTCTAAATTTAGTGGCTTTCGCTCCTGACCTGGTGTACTGATGTCTGGATGGAGAAAACGAAGACAGATCTTTTTTTTTTATGACATAAACAAAATAAAAGAAAGTTTTCACAAACCTGAAATGGGGTTTCAAAAATAATGGGCGCTAATTTTTTAACAGTCTTAATAGCAACAAACTGAGCAAAAAGGGGAAGCCGGCTTCAGCCTGGTTTTAGACCGGAACAGTTGTACTTGTTTACATTGTTTATTTAGTTATTGACACTGGCTGGACGGTGCGTTTAAACAGGTGTGTGTGTCTGTGCGTATGAAACGAGTAGCCAACAAGTCACAAGTCTGAGAGTCACAGACTTTAGCGTCAACATCCCACCCATCAGTTGCTAGTCACATGCTGAGAGGAAGACAACGCCTCCCAACCGGTTGGCTCGTCAGCTTTTGGATAAAATACACATTTTATTCATAAGCAGCTACGTTAAAGGCCAAGACAGGAAGGTTTAACGTTAATGTTAGCTAAACAGGCTACAGAGCCAGTTAACGTCAGCTGACTGTGGTCATCGTACTCACCCCGTCATGATAAACTTTGTTTGCTCTTTTCAGTCTTATATCTAAAGTGACGCTCATTGTCCGACCGTCACACCTCAGACGGACATTTGATCAATTGAACTTCTCCTGATCAATTCAACGGAAACACGTTATTTTCTTGTAATTTGTTGGATCTTCTCGATTTTTTTTTTTCCGCCGGCAGCAGCATCAACGCAGTGTCCGGTCTGGTTCCTTCAGAATAAAAGCGGCAACTCGAGTTCTGTTCTTCCAAATCCTTCAAAGTAAAAGCGCAATTGATACAAATCTAAATCAAAGTCAAAACTAGCTGAGTACAAACTCAAGAAAAAGACAATAGAAACAAACACAGGAGGATTTAACATCAATGTTTAACCTTACAGAATAGATTTTTTTCACAAAATACAAAAAATATATCTTCCCACTTCTACAGTCCACTTCTACAGTCTTCTACAGTCTATTGTATAATGGTGACAATTTGAAGCTAAAGTGTTCACAGCCATAATACTTTTATTACAGTATTTTAAGAATACTTAGTTCCTATATAATTCCCATTTATTGATACGAGATGCTCTGATTATCAGGAGTGCAATCTCTAGATGTAATTTCTAGCTAAGAAAATAGTTTTTAACACTTTTCTATTTCTTATAGTGAAAAGATCTGTTGTGCTTTGGAATCGAAAAATTGTTTTAACCAGATACAGTCACCAGCAGGCAGCTCAAGCATCAGTGTTGCCACAACAAGAGCTGACAGCTAAAGACAGCTGAGACAGAAGAGCTGCAAGATGAATGCATTGTCTTTAAAATGGCTGTATTCATTCATTCTAATATCCATTCTCTGTCACCACTTACTCCTTTAGAGTGGGGGATCCTTTCCTTAAGTGAATATCAGTATCACAGTATAAGTGTACTCTTTTGCAAGTACAAGTTACACATTCAAAACCTGACTCAAATAAATGTAATCATCAACAAAATGTCCTTGAACTATCAAAAATAAAAGTACTCTTCATGCAAAATGGTCCAGTGTTATGCTGTCATATTTAACATCAATAGAGTGTTTTTTACAGATGTGTTATGGTTGAGCAGCATTTTACTGTAGTGCTTGGTCAAGGTGAAGCTGATTAGAACTAGCCTACTATACATGATGTTGGGAACTTTATATTTTAGAGACTGATCTTGAAGTAACTAATCTTGAAGTAACTAGTAACTACAGCCATCAGATAAATTGGATAAACAAGTACAATGCTTGCCTCTGTATTGAATATAAATGTAAAGCTGCATAAAATGGAATACCTCATAATTGTACGTAATTACAGTATTTGAGTAACTGTAGTTTGTTTCTTTTTTCATCATCCATCTTTCTTACACAGGGTATTTACCAACTGGAGCATATCCCAGCATGCACTAAGAGACATTTAATTCCATTTTCACATAAATGAACACAACACATTTATTTTTACTGAATAACAAATATTTATTTACAAAATAAAAGTATTTTTTTATTAGCCTTTACATTAAATTCCCGCTGTGTATTAACATGTCAAAAGTAATGATATACCACCATAAACCTTGTCCATCCTAATACCATCACACATAGCAGAGCTTACATCTCTTCCCCAGGAATAAAGTCATGTAGAAAACAGGGGCCATTCAAATTCATTCATTCTATATTAATATTTAACTTCTCCATGTATTGAACGCCTCTTAGTTTGAAACTCATTAATCCCACTCAAAAGACTGAGCCTAAAAGTAACACTATGTATTTAACACAAGATGCCATAAATGCATATTTTGTTCTGATCAATAGTATTTTTAAAGGAGAAGTCTGATGCTTTGGGGATATTGCTTTTATCCAGAACAGAAATGGCATGTGTTAGCCAAGCTTTGCACAATCACTGTGAAAGTGTTATCCTATAACCCTGTCAAAAGGGAAAAAATACACCTTCCACCAAATATGTCTTGTTAATGACCCATTATATCTTTGTTATTTAAATGTTTCCGGACCAACACCCAAAAAATAAGCTCATTCCCAAAATGCCCAAACTATTCCTTTAAATACTGGACTATCAGTTTTTCAATGTAACAGAACAAAAAAAAAATCTAAATTATTATAAAAAAAAATAAAGCAATCGTAGTTTGGGAACACAAAAACCCTTCATTAAAACCCAGTCTAATTAATTTAAAAAAAAAATGTTATTTATTTTATCCAAAAAATAATTAAAAATTGTTTAGGTGTACTTCACAAAATTGAGGGTTTGAAATTATTATGAAAAAAAGACATATTGGGATAATTACCTGAATAAATAAAATGTGCAGAGAAAATGTATTTTACAAAAACAGGAGGTAATAGTATTGTTATGAGAAACCGGACCAATTTAGTTTTTTTATATTATTTTGTACAAAAATGTTCGAATAAAATGTGTTTCAATTAGGATTCAAAGTCGTGAGAATAATTGACTGGCACAAAACAATGCAATAACATATTTATCCTTTATTCTTTCTTATAGTCCTCCTCAAGTTTTAGCTTCTCCGTGTTTCTGAGGAAAGCTGCATCATTGCTCACTTGTACCTTGTCAAAAAAGTTGAAATCTGCCACATAACGACCACCTGTGGTGCCAAACAGCACCGGCTTGAACTCGTAGCCCCAGAGGATCTCCTGAGGAACGTAGGAGGTGCGGCTCTGACACGTGGCTGCTGTTGACTCCATTGTGGCATTGAGGGTAACCAGCAGCTCAAACTCTCGAGTGTGAAGGTTTTCTGCGTTCAGTCCTGCCAATGGGCTGTGCTCGTCTAGAACATGGTAGAAGATGAGTGGGAGGATGAGGAAAGGACACTCTCCGCTGGAATCCATGTGAAAATCAACAGAGCTCTGGTGGACTTGTGTCTTCTCGCCCTCCTGTGTCACATTTGAGTGGAGGAGCTTTCCAGTTAGCTGGCACTGGATCAGAAGGCTCTTCCTCATGTTAGCCACTCTAACCATCAGACACAGTTTTCCTTGGTGCTGGCAGATCACCGCCAACTGGCTGAACTTGATGGTTTCTGCTCGCTTCTTCGGCCGAGCCAGTTTGGCAAGAAAAGCACCGGTGACAAAGATCTCAGCTAGGCCTGTGATGACGAGCTGAGCCACCAGAGTGAAGATAGCCAGAGGACATTCCTCTGAGATATAACGAAAACCATAGCCAATGGTGGTCTGTGATTCCAGAGAGAAGAGGAAGGCTCCAGTGAGCGTCTCCACGTTCATCACACAGGGTGTGTGGTTGGAATTCAAACCAATCTCAAAGTCTCCGTTGCCCATGCCAATGAAGTAGAAGATGACCCCAAAGATGAACCAAGTCATGACGAATGTGGAAGCAAACAGTGTGATTTTGTAGCGCCATTTCATGTCCACCACAGTGGTCCAGATGTCATGCAGGTACAGCTTAACCATGCCCTCCACGTTGTCAATCCGCACATTGTTGTGGCCGTCCTTGGACACAATCCTTCGCTTGAACTCCTTGGTGGTCATGTTTCTCTGGGTCAGTTAAAACTGATAGTCTTCCTAGTTACACATTACCAATGGAAGGCCTAAGAAAAGGCCAGAAAAGATATGATTATTATCTCTACTGGAGCTATATTAATTTCCCATAAAGCATCCCAATAATATCTATTAACACATTAACAATGTTTTAGATTTTCATCCAAATTACAAAACCAAAAACAAAACACATTTTCTCTAGTGGTATTCAGCCATGCAGATATTTTTGGTTTTACTTGGCTAGCTTCTGAGATATCTGTCTCCAAGATTTCTGCCTCCTCCCCAGTACAGTGGAGGGGGATTGGAATTTAAAATGCAGTGTTTAACTTGTCTCTCCACAAGCAGTGCCATGGTTACCCTGGATATCCACAGATCACACTGTGACCATTTTTCAGCCAAACTACTTTCTAACAACAATATAGTCCCAGAGAAAAATGTGGATGCTTATTCTAGAAAGATACATTTCTAATGACTTTTCAAACAATTTTTTTCAAAGCTGTGATCAGCACAAATGATACGTCTTACACCTCAGTTGTATTTTTGTAAAACCAAGTCACGAGTGGCTAGATATCAGTAAACCGAAGTAAGGAACATTGTCTGATCTGTTGTCCACTGAGCTATTGCTTCCACCGGAGCAATTAGGTTTTAAGGGCCCTATCGGTCTGTGAACCAAATGGGTCATCCTCTGGTCACAAGCCATAAGCTTCCAAACCAGTCTTTTAGCCAATTTACTACAAATCATGTGCAGTATACTTATTGGAAGGATTTCAAAATTTGGGGTAAAACACTTATTCACCTTCTTGCTGAGAGTTACATGAGAGGATCATTAACACTCCTATATATGTCAATTTAATATGAAGTACAGCCAGAAGCTGGTAAGCTTAGCTTAACATAAAGATTGGACTAAATTTTGCAAGAAAAGCATAAAATAAAACTGGGGCATGGAAAACTTAAAGACCCTTCCCCTGCTCTGTGAAAAAATTCAGGCCATTCTTCCTACAGCCAAAAGAAATATACTCCCTTTTCTGACCCTTCCTCACCTCCTAAAAATTTTTATCAGTCCTTAATACTCTTATTTGTAAAAAGAAACCCCCCCCCAACACACACACACAAAACAATCATTAATCAACAAAAATTAAAAAAATTTTCCTTTACGTAGGTATTGAAATGTTGACACCGAAGATTCTCTGCAACAACAGAAATATTTGGAGAGTGTCTCATATGAAACATAAAAACTAAAAACTACTGTATTAAATGCAGAGGACTGATAGGTAAAATGTTTTCATCTCAAAAGTAGTGGAGTGCAAATAAAAAAAAAATTTCACTAAATGGAAATTCTCCAGTAAATTACCAGTACTGAGTAAATGTGAGTATATGTACTCAGTTACTCGCATAGGGCTAAAACATGAAAAAAAGAACTGTGGTATATTCCTTTAAGTTGATCGAGATTTGCCCTGTGAAGGTGACAAAAAGTACAGCAGAGCATTCAACACGACAACATGAAATGATGACCTACAAAAATCAAAAGAGAGACTTAATGAACCAAACATTTCACAAAATTCAATTTTGGGAAACGGTGTCTGCGTAACATACTGTTGTCAAAGACTTCGCACAGTTAATACAATAACAAAGTTGAAAGTTAACTTTGTAGTAACCCATTGCATGAGCCTGAGGACACTTGCTGTCGTGTTAAATAATCATTGATTGCTTGATATATCTGACTTGTATTATACTCACATCCCGCTGTGCTGCCTTTTTGAAAGGTTTCGGGTGTTTGTCTGCAGTTTTCTCTGGGTCACACACAATCTGCCAGAGCACATCTAGTTCAGTGTCTTCTTTCTCCTATTGTCCTGGGTTGTGAGCTGAACTTTGGCACAGTGGTAGAACAGAGATGAGAGACAAAGCGGAGCTGTAAACTCCAGTCTACTTGTAGGCTGGCTTTTAATACCCCGCCTTCCTCACCTGTACACGGGTAGAAAAAAAAACCCAGCAACCCTGAACACTTGAAGTTTGTTTTGCTCCTTATATGGTTGTTGTTGCTTTACACACACACCCAGATTTACAGCTTCCAGTACATAACAGTTCTTTGAAGGGCATTTTGAATTCCCAGGACACTTTTGGTGTTACTACAAATAAATGATGGTCTGACACTGTATCTGAAAACAAGACAAGGCTAAATATTCCAAAGAAATGCATGTCTATGTCTGAACAAGTTTTTGGAGCTTTTGAAATGTATTTGTGTGATAGTAGTAGCAGACAATGAAATGAAACTCTAACAGAATTAGATGTGGTACTAAAAAAGGAGGTGCCGAAAGGAATTGAAGTATCAATTTAAGTGCTGAATGGTGCTTATGTATTAGATTAATTAGATAAAATCTGAGGGAAGTTGAAGTGTAACTTGAAGTTCAAACACTTAAAAGAGTTAAAGTACCAGCACTTAAAAAAAATAAGCTGGAAGTGTCAGTTGTCTCCACAGTGGGCTCATCATATAACTATTAAATAGAAATTCTTAAAAACACACACACATATATAGAGAGTACCTAAGTGTACTTGCTGAAAGCAGTTGAAGTGAAGATGGGGATTTAACCCTACGTAGAAACAACACAGGGGGCTGCATTAGTGGAGGTGTCTTGTTTAAAGTACCTGTGAGATACTGAAATACCATCCAGGAATCTAGTTGAAGTAACAGGTAGTGCGTTTAGAGGCTCATTAAGTTCTGTAGTACTCACAGATAAGATTTTACAGCTCTGAAAAGTTATTAGGGCTGCAACTGTTCTGTCTCTCGTCAAAACAATCGTGAGGTGAACAGCAGAAATACAATGTTCACATTACAAAGTCATGTGAGGAACATCATAAACAAAAGACCTTGTCCAGTTTCAGCAAGCATAGGCATCGCTGAAAAAAGTAAAAATAGTGAATCAAGTTTTGCATGCAGCATTAGTGTAATTGTTAAAAGAAGCTGAATGTGTGGTTAGGATCAGTTAAAGTTTAATAACTGAAAGGAATTGAAAAGAAAAGGTGAGTGATAAAGATGAGGTGCAATCCTGGAAGGGGTCAGAGTCAGATAAAAAGATGTCTCATTTAAAACTTGAACAACAAAAGGGATCGAAGTGCTAACTGAAGTCAAAGGGCTGAAAACAGCTGAATTACCATGTGAGGTGTAAACACTAAAAAGAGTGTGAAAGGTCAGATAAAGTGGAAGCTGAGAGCAGTTTAACTATCACTTGAAATCTAAAAATCAGATAATGTGTGAGCTGATGTAATGTAGGTGCTAAGAGCAGTTCAAACTGAAATGTCTCAATGGAAGTGCTATGAGGAGTTAAAGTACTGAATGAACAATTTTAAACTCTACAGTATATGTTGAATATTTCTTTAAGTTTTGACCACCGGTTGTTCAACTCTATGACCTTGAATCACACTTAGCTTTGTTATTAACCTCATTGTTATTACCCACATTCCTGAAGGCTAGGTGTGTGTGTGTGTGTGTGTGTGTGTGTTACTAAAGTACGAGATCACCAGTTGATTTCCTTGTTCCTTGTTGTTGTTACTAAGATAATTCAGAGTAACAGTTTTTTTCAGTAAAGGAAAAATGCAGATAAAATTCAGAGACAGGAGGAAAACATACTTTACTGATCTCTGTTTCCAGGAGCAAAGCTTTGAGCCTGTTGTCATAATCACATCACAAATAAAAGATCGAAGTACAGATGCAACATGGGAAGGAGAGTTTTACCAAGATGAGTGCAACAGCTTCCAAATTTCTGCAGACATGTAAGGCACTGCAAAATACCTAACAGAGAAGAACAAAAGGCCAAAGTGTAAGCAATGAATGTGCCATTGCTTTGGGTAAATTTGATGTCTGGTAGGTGAAATTGAGGTAAAATAACAAAAATGTTGATTAATGCAAGTCAAATTTCTTCATAAAATGGTTATTACATCTACTGTGACTTCTTATACAGAGAGAACACAGAGAAACATGACAGTTTAATGTAAATTGAGATTATTACTTTTTTGGCAGTTTTGTGGGCACACTACAGATTTTACACATGAAGTTCAGTTTATTTGACACTGTTTTTACTACTAAGCCTGTGAAAACAGTTGCATAATGTGTTCTGCAGTTCCGGAGTGAGTTGCTCAAAGCTATGCCAAATACCTTTAATTATTAATTAATGATAAGGACTTTGGATTCAATCTTTATTCCAACACAAAGGCAGTGTAATGAGGCCAGCAGAAGGGTGATATAAGAAATACAATTTACTGAATTGTAAACATGTTCATCTGTCTCCATCTTCTGTCTATTGACTGAAAAATGCTTGTTGCTTGAAAGATGCATAAACAGTCCCACATTACCAATCTCTTTGTTTGGAAACAAAGGTTTAACTTTGGTTGTAGCTTTAAAAGGATCATTTTTCTCCATCAAGGGATGATGAACGGGTTTAACCAAGATGCAAGAGCCCACTTGTTAAACAAAAGAGAGAATGAAATGCTTATTACTGTATAACTAACCTAAAACCTGAAGCTTTTATCTCTTAAGCGCCATTTATGACTTCAAGTATAGTGTGAGTGGTTTCACCATCTGATCTAAGGTAATAATGATGATAATGATTTTCTCAAAGCATTACTAATTCGATCTATAGTTTTTAACCTTATTCATATTCGTGTTCGCCACCACATCACCAAAAAGATATCACTCATAACATTATCAGACACAGAATGACCAATAGATATTTTTATTTACAATTTAAAAAAATAATAATAATTAAAAAAAAAAAAAAAAAAAAAAATCAAGAACATTTTCCACTCCAGTTCCCACTCCAGTGTTTTGGTATACCTATCTAGGTATGTAAGCAGTGGTCATTGTTGCAGAAGAGTCTTTGAGATATGCATGTTGTGGTACTATTCAGATTCTGCACATGAAGCAGAATACACCTTCAGCCTGATTATTGACACTAAACCTCAGCCTCTGCTTTAATGGCTACTTGGTTCGCTCTTGCTGACATTGGTTATTCAGTCTTCCCTCTTTAAAATGTGACCATAAGCTAACTGGAAGTTCTTTGACACAAGACACAATACTAAACACAGTACTGACTAAAGTAAAGTTCAAGCTAGAATGTTATCAGTACTAGGAGACGGTCATAATTGTTTCAAAGTGCCACAAGTGGGTTCTTCCTCTGGGAGCATGAAAAGGTTCTGTAAATCAGTTTGAATTATGCTCTAGAAAGAAAGGTCATGAGGTCTTCAAAATCAATAGGACAAAGTTTGTGGAGGCCATGAACATCCTCATCTCCTTTAATTAGAATCCTGAAATGAGTTTCTGGGACCCTTGGGGGGATTTTGACCTCACGGTGGAGCTAAACAGAAAATCTGACAAGAGGATGTAACTGACTGACCCTGCATTGTGCAGGAAAATGAAGAAGAAAAAAAGATTTCTCAGCCTATATAATGAGGTGTAAATAAATAGGACTGGATCCAGGAAGGTGAAGTCCTTAATAAAAGGTTAACGGTCATTGTGGTGGTGGGTTAGCAGTGGTGGCCCTCAGGATGCCTCGCAGCACCTTGTAGTTACTGAGGGGTTGGTTTTCTTTGGGGGGGTAACAGGGGCCGCGATCTGTTGCGTAGGAATAAGGAAACCGCAGCACCCACAGACCATCGGGGGGCAACACTAAATCTGTCTGCTCTGGATGGAAAACTGGGCAGGGAGGAGGACCAGGCTGCACCTGAAAAACACAATATAATGAGGACTGATGGGATGTTCTTAGTAGAAAAATACATACAGTCATTCATTCATTAGTATGGCTGCCCTTGTTACAATTTGAACTAAGAAATGTGACTTTTTTACTCCAGGGTTTTGAGTGGCTGCCTATTAGGAAAGCTTCATTTAGTTGACATGACATTCATATTTAATGTTACATTTAGTTATTCCCAGGGATAATAGGCACAAACAATTTAAATGCTTTCCACTAAAAGATAATCAGAAAACATGAGGGAAAGTACATCACTGTAGCAGCAACTACATCCAAAATTAACACCTCATGAATCTATCATCAGAACACTAAAACTGCTAAAACATCATGGCAAACATCCACAGCACTAAAGATGGATGTAAATAGGAGCAAAAACATGCTCGTATTTAACTTGTAAACTTGCTGACTATTTTAAATGTTCAACTTGACTGCAAAACAGATCTGCTCCTGAAAAATACAACTATAGTAGCTTTTACATTGTCCTGGACAAAGCACTGATGGAAGTGAGGTAGAGTCATGTTTAGCTGTTTACCTGTGGGTTGAGGGTAACCTCCAGCGGTGCGTCAGGCACCACAATAAAAAGGCGAGCCAGCTGGGCATAGTGAGGCTTCAGACCCCGGCCCTGGGAAGGGGAAGGGATGTACAGAGGCATGTCGGTGTTCAGCACCCTGGTGGCAGGATCTTTGGCCCCCCCTGGCCCCAGCACCTTGACTATTTTATCAGGCCCAGAGCTAATGAAGCGTCTTCCCCTGCTGTCCTCGTACTCAAATCCCACAAACGCTCGAGCCATATCATCTCTCCTGCGACTCCTACCCAGCCCTCCAGTGCTCCCTCGCTTTCCCACCAGCGTCTTGTTGGGGGCTGGCCATGAGGAGGTGCCTCCATCCAACGGCTCTGTCAGACCTGTATCCTCCTCTGACCGAGAGCGGATCACCAGGTCCCATGGCAAGAGGAAGCAGGAGCCAGGGAGGAAGCCTGGTTGTTCAAGACCCGTGTGGCAGTTGTATGACTTTGCTGGGCCCAGTTTGACCAGTGACCAGCTGGAGAACTTGGGTAGCAGGCCCTTAGGACAGCCAGAATGCATCATACCAGGGAGGTACTCTACAGTAGAGGGCTGGCGATCAACAAGGCTTGGTCTCTTTTGCTGGACTTGGGTTTCGGTTCCTTCTCCATCACCGTAGGGACCCAAGCTGTCCGTGGACTGGCCTAGACTGAGAGCAAGGCTGAGACTGGTGTCTCCAGGCGTATGGCTCTGGGCAGTGGTTGGCTCCTTCAGCCGCTCTGCATCGCCAGACCCCGAGGCGTCACATGGGAGTCGCTGGGCTTGGTTGCAGGCTGGGGCTGGGTCAGGAGTGCTGGGCTGGAACACCGGAAACTCGATCCTCTCCAGCTTCCCGCAGCACTTCTCCTCCAGTATCTAGTTAGGAAAAGCAGAATTGTAGAGCATGTGTAACAGAGACATGGAGAAGCGAATAATTGAGGTAGATCTGGGCAATAAGAAGATATAAATTGTGAAATGATAGAAATCTGTCAACCACAACTGATTTTTTATGTAATGTTTATAACAAGGTGGTTCTCCTTTTAAAGGATAGTTACTTAGAACTTTTTGAAATCTTAAAACAATACCCACATCCTCATATGTACATCAAAAGAACTGCTGGTTTTCTTGCTTGTTCCTCCTGTCTGTACTAGCCCCAGAGAGATCCCTTCTTGAAGCAATTTCAAAATAAGTGACCGGAGACACATTCCACAGGCCTATTTTTGAGCAAAAATTCTAATTCTAAATTTCATCTGAAACTAATATAAGGCTTCAGCAGACAAAGTAAGACAAATTAAGTGGGTATTTTCCTAGGTTAGTCTTTTTGTTACCTGCACTATAACTAAGCTGGAAACACTGTTTGTTGAAACAAAGAGGGAAATTGGTACTAAAAGACCTATAACTTTGGAAGACAACCATTTGATTTGGCTAAATTTGTTTAAATTAGTTTAGGAAGGGATCTTTGTAACCAGAATGGATAGAAAGATTTTTCTGTATGATAATAAACTGTTTAATTTACATAGTATTGTTTCAAGACAGATTCTGTAGATTCACAGAAAAACTGTGAAGCTATCCTTTAATGTTTCAGGTCGCATTGTAAGTGTATGGAAAATTGCAAATCAACGAGAAGGTCTCTTTTTGGCAGTATTGAATTCGCAGGAGTTTTCCATCAATGTAGTGAAGTATCAACCATGAAGCTAATATACATAAGCGGAAATACAGGAGGAAATAAGTACTATCCATGATGACTGACAGGTTAACTCTAGGAAGTGCAGTGCAAAGAGACTGTAGAAATAAAAGCTTAGCACCAAAAATGACTACACACTGAATAAGATGTGTCAGATTAGCACTGTCAGAGCTGAGTATGTGATATTTGACACGCAGTCGAGAGAAGCTGCTCTGCTGTGCTCTCCTCAGGAGGAGAGCGTAGTGTGAATCCTGACCTGGTAGAAGTCATAATTGGCAGCCTGGACGTCAAATGGATCGTCTCGTGGAGCCTGTTTCCTGCCACAGTTACAAGAGCTGGTGGAGCGCCCCCTGCTGTTGTGGTTCAGGATGGGTGGGTTGCGATCCATGTCTGGCTTTTCTCCTGCAGAAATTAATGGCAGAATTCACATACCTGCATTATTGGTTTTATCATAACTCCTTTAAAATGGCTATGAATATAAAAATATAGGCATGTGTATGTACAGAACATTAACACGAACATTAAGAAATTAATTTATTTTTGTAGAAGATGTTCAACTGTCCATCAGATTCTTACACCCTCAGTTACCAATCAAGGTTTTTTGTCTCCCACTACTGATTAATGCACGCATTTTCCTGAAGCTGACTGAAATGTTACTGTTTACATAAAGTCCATATGAAATTCCAGTGCGCAGATAGTTATTGCATTATGCACATTGTATACTACCATTCCCAGTTTCTGTCCTCATTGACCCAGATGCAGTGTAGCAGAGGAAAGTAGAAGAGAGTATTCACCTGGCTGAGGCAGTAGGTGGAATTTATGAACACAGTGCTGGTCAGTCAGGCTTCGCTCCTCACAGAGCTGGTGGCCATTGCTCCAGAACTTGTAGCAGTCCTCATGAAGCTGCAGTGCGTAACGCTGGAAAGCCACGCCGCGAGCATGCTGGCTGTACACCCGAAGAGCCTGCGCCAGCTGGTTTTTGTGAACTGTGGTGGTGTAGTTATGGGGTAGGTTGGACTGATAAGCGCTGTGAGCCAGCGGCAGAGCTTTCTGACATCTGTTCTCAGAGAACTTTGTGTCAGCGTCGAGAAAACCCTCTAAAACCTTCAGCTGGCTTTGCACTTTTGTCACTAGCTCAGCCATCTCTTCTTCTGTGTTGCTAATCAGGACTTGGTGGAGTCTGGAGGCGACCTGGACCCATTTGGAGTAGGTCGGCAGCTCAAAGTGTGAAGGCTGCGGGTTGCGGCCGACGCTGTCGTCAAAGCCTTTCTTCGTCAGCACCAGCTCTACATGCTGCCAGAGGAATTCCTTCAAGCTGCAGTCCACCAGCTGACCACCCATCGACATGATGCCTGAGTCTCTGCTGCAGCTAGACTGCCGAGCCAAACGTCGCATCTGCTGGTAACGCCTCGGTCCTGACACCGAGGTGGTGGAGTCTTGGTCTAACAAGATGCAGTTGGACCGCAGCTGACCAAGCAAGGCCCCCACAGGGTCCTCGTCCGTTGCTGGTATCACGTACACAAAAGCTTGGTTGGCAGGCACAGTGAACAAGCAGTTGCTACTTTGGTTGGTCAGAACCCTGCTTTTACGGAAGATGCGATAAATCTGGTCCTCCAGGGCATGCTGCAGCCTCCTCCTAGGAGAGTGCTTTTTGGGTTTGTCTGGGTTTCCACCAGACTCCGAGCCATTTGCAGAAATCTTTGGAAGGGCAAAGAAAAGATGTGTCCTTTAAATTCACATAAAACTTGCTTGAATATTGTCTACCTCCATACCAGCCACAATAAGTATGATGAAAAACGTCATTTATTTATTTTATTTTATCTAATCTCTTCAGTACTTTACAGCAGTATATTACAATATATTACAATAATTCCTAATTATACAATTAATAAAATTAACACAACCTCAGCTCAGATAAGCATTTTAAAGGCTTCTGTGAATAAAATGAAGACATTTTAATTCCCTGCCAGGACTTTTTATGACTGAAACTGAATTTATAAGACCTTTAAAGAACTGCAGATCCCCTGATGTCTGGAAATAGTGAAAAATGCCCGTCATAATTTCCTAGAACCAAATTGACGTATTTAAAATGCCTGTTTTGTTCAAACATAAGTCCAAAACCGGAAGATGTTCAGCCTCCTATCATAGTAAAACCAGGAAATATTTAAATTTGAGAAGCTGAAGATGATGAAAAAATGAATTAAACTATTAATCGGTTATGAAATTTAGTTTACTAATACTTTTAGTCACTTTGTGGTAATTTTGAGTTTGTTTTCTACCAGTTTGTGTTGGTGTCACTTTGTGGCTTTTTGGGTGTCTTCGTGGTTATTTTGGTGTCAATTTGTGATTGTTCTGTGTCTCTACTTAGTTGTTTGGAGTCTATTCGTGGTAGTTTTGCGTTAGTTCCATGTATGCATATAACTGAAATAGTAAAAAAAGTATGCAAACCAATATTTGGCTACAGTTTGACGGGATGACCATCTGCTTCACACCCCTATAATTCTCTAATTCAACACCGTCCTGTGGGCTTCAGGGCCCCTGACTGGTGGGCGTCCAGGCGCAGTTGACCGATTTGATTACGACCTTAATATTTCAATGTAAAACGGGTGAGAAACACGCACAGCTGCTTGCAGCTAATGAAAAAAAAAATACTGAATTAAAAAAAAGGAGACCTTCAGAGAGCCGTTCATCTGGAAGACGAAGAGCAGGCGCGGGGGGCACGGCCGGCAGTTCACCTTCCACTCCTTGGACACCGGGCAGTCTTTGATGGCGGCTCGGATCAGGGGCAGGACCTTCTGCCGCAGGGCGTCCAGAGCTCGGAAGAGCCGGTCGTAGGTCACGTCAAACGTCTGGTTGGGGTGGACGAGCAGGAGGACGTGGCACACGGAGAACATGTAGAGCAGGTGGAGGCAGTGCTGCCGGTCTAGGCCCTTCCAGAAGTCGTGGGCGTCGGAATGGCCGGTGCCGGCGCTCAGAGACTGGCAGGCCCGCAGCAGCTGCTGGCTGTCGCAGACGGAGGAAAGCAGCAGGTACAGCACCCGGTTCTCCTGGTTGTAGAAAGCCTGGATGTGGCTGCCCGCGGTGCCGCCGTCCTCCGGTCCGCCGAACAGGGAGAAGATGTGTTTATCCACCAGGGTGTTGATAAGAGATTCCTTGAGCGGCCCCGGCTGCATGTTGCTTTTACCGAAAATGCCGACGACGCACAAGCCGTCGTCCTGGTAAGCAGCATCCTCCAGGAGGTCCGACTGGAGCAGCGCCCCGAGACTCACAGGGACGGCCATGTTCGCCTCTCTCATGTTCAGGAAATCAGGGGAATAAAAACAACGACGCACCCACTTCCGGGTTCGTGACAAGAAAACGTCCGAGTAGATACATTGTTGTAAAAAAATAAAATAAAATACGATATTACTAAATTAAATCTAGCACGTGGGTATTATGAGCGAATTGTAGCCTTATCAAAATTATTATTATTATTTTTGTAAATCAATTGCCAACAATAAACCAATTCAACCAATAAAGTTATTAAAGAATATAATAATAACAAGAATAATAATAATAATAAAAATGAGGGGAGGGTTTTATGATATATATTGCCATCTGTTCATGTACCGATAGGGCACATTTTTTTGTCATTAACTTTAAATAAAGAACACGTATCAACCAAAGCAGTATGTTGGAGTGCCAGTCAGACACAACACACACGAACAAAAAAATAAATAAATAAATAAAAATAAGGCAAGGGGAGATATTTATAGTTTATAGTCTAAACAATAGATAGATATTAGAACATAAATACTATAATAACTATCTTTACTCTGCATGAAGAAACCAGTTACCAGATATCATCATACTGAAATTCAGGTATAACATTTTTGGTGGCCAACCAGCTATATAGTTTTTCCAAGATGATTTTAAGATCTTGGATTTCAATCTTAAAACTCTTCTTCCACGGCATTTAATTTTCAAAATCTCTTTATAAGAGTTTATATCATTAAAGGTCTTAAGATAAACCTTTTTGATTTTTGGAATTAATTAAATGACAGATACGTTGTTCTTATTTTGACAATATTGTTTTTTGTAAACCTCGTAATGACGAATTTATTCAACCAAAACAGGAATAGTTTCCTTTTTGATAATCGATCTTAATAATTTGTTCTTACAACTGACATCAGGGAAATGAATGTTGTCAATTAATAAAACCCTAGTTCCAGGTAATGACTGATAAATACCGTAATATCCGTTTGTCATAGTGATGAGTGAGAGAAATGGCTTTGATCACCGACGAGTATTTCCTATTGAAAAAAATAGTATTATATCTCAAGTAGGAAATCATTATGACTCAAAATATTACCGTCATTATCTATCAAATCTTATGATAATGTAAGTTCCTTTCACTGTCTAGTCCCTGTGAAATACATATTTTCTCTGTGAATGTGAATGTTGTACCGTTATTATGTATATAAGTAATTTCCTTTCTCTCCTGGATTGCTGTTACTGATGCCATAATGTATATTTCTCATTTGGTTGGAGCTAAATTTAAGCATTACGCACACCAAATTTTATATTTTGACATACAAATAATGAATAATGATAATCATGATGTAATGAAATGTATAAAAATGATCGTTTATTTCAGCCCTAAAATTCTCACGCTTACATCAGTGAACTCCTGTTAACCAAACATTACTTTTGCAGTTCCTCATACGGCTCAACGAGTGCGAGGGAAGTTGTTTTTCTCAAAGGAAGGTGGGTATTTAGAGAATTTGCGTCAAATCAAAAACTTAAAAAGACATTTACATCATATACAGTAAAAGTATAAGGCTCATTAATGAAACCACCTACACCACCTCTCCGAAAAGGTCTCAGACGTCAGACGGGAGGGCGTGCGCGTTCATGAGCTCAATGTAAACCGCTACATACTCTCCGACGTCACCGCCCTCTGATCACCCGAAATCCCAGATAACGCGGAGCGCGCTCCCGCTGTTCTCTGAATGGGGACTCGGTCCAGCTTGTGACAGCTCCTCCGGTAGTATAATCGTAGGCGCCGCCGTCCGCTCGTCCAGTCGGGTCCGCCGCTTGCAGACGCACCGCCAGCCGACGGCACCGCTCCCCCGGTGGAACACCTTCACTCCGGCAGTCCGGTAGCGCACCGACGGTCCAACTAGTTCGGTTGGCGCGCCGACTTTTCTCTTCTTAGCCCGGCCAAGTTAGTGTACCGACGGGCGGAGCTGTCTCTGTCCAGGAATGAGAAATGATGGCCGGCTCTGCAGCAGAGGAGAAAACCTTCCGACGGTTCCTGGAGCTCTTTCTTCGGGAGATGAGAATGCCTCTGCAGGAGAGCGACCCGCTGCCGATGCGCCCCTTGTCGGACCTGGTGTCCGAGGACGAGGTGGAAGGGGAATGCCTCGACCTGTGTCTCCAGCACCTCTACAAATAGTTAAGTGTCCGCTTTCTGTCACGGCGTGTGGTTATTTCTGTGTGTTTAACCTCAAAACCGCGGGCGGTGAAAGGGTCGTGCGTTGACCGGCGGGCTGCGACCCTGGCTGGGTCCACGCCGGATAACCGGGATGCCCGCTCATTGTGGCAGGAGGATGCCCGCCACCTGCCTCATGATACCCTGGGTGTGTCCAGCACCAAGTTTAAACAGAGAAAGTGTCTTTTTGCTGAAACGTTATCGGGAATTAATTAAAGCCAAAGCAGAGGTTAAAAGCGGACACTGAGCGTCCGCGCTGCCTCCGACAGGGCTGCGTTGTTTTTGCGCTGTGATATAATGTCAGTGTGTTCGCTCTTCATTTCGTGCCACAGAATTGACGCCGGGGGGGGTGACAAGAGCTGGAGGTCTACAAAAGGTGAACCCCTGTTTTTGCGTAACAGTACGACGTCATCGTGGCGTAGGTGGTGGTGGTGGTGGTGGGGGGGAGCCATCGCCATCACTGCTGAGCGCATCTTCATGCAGGCTAAAAATAAACCTCACCGGTTACGTTATTAGCCTCGATCATGAGATTGGTTCGTTACGATCTAAAATCCAAGACACGAAACCGAATAGTCACAGTTTGAGAGGCTGCTTTGTGGAAATATGTGAAGTTCAGGGAATTACTCAAACCTGCCCTTGACATTTTTTTGCAGATCAGGGCTGTTTTTCACCTAAATCTCCCTGTGCTCCTTTAAAGGACATTTTCCATTAAGAAAGGACGGTTCAAATGCAGGTTGATTCATTTTACTGAGAAAAGATACATTGATTATAGTTTGCTGCATATGAATTTCACAGCCACTTAATTAAATTCTCAAGAATGTGGTTAAGACAAGAGCAAACTTGGCAGAAACAGTAAAAACTGAGATGAGTCTAGCTGCTGAGAGAGCTCTGCCCCAAGCTCCGCTGCCTGACCTGCTTTTGAATCCAAAATAGGTGCAGAAACTGTGCTGGGAAGAACAGGGTGGAAGGACTCATCTAGGGCACTGAGCAGCAAGGGGACTACTGCTTGCTTGAATGTCTGAAAATGACTGTCCCCTCAGTTTGCACACAGACCCTGTAGGCACATATACACGGTATGTCTCAGAAGGTCACAATGCACTCCAGCGGTGATGGAGAGCATGTGCTGGTGGCAGGTTGGATCAAACAAGAAGTGCCTTCATCTGTTTTCACGAAGCCGGAGAGCAGGGTGACTCTTACTGGAGGGGTTCACACATTTGAGCTGTTGTTCTCCAGGTAAATTCAGTGTAAATGTTCACCTGCTAATCTGCTTTCTAATAAAATTTGAGCTCCTTTTCATTTAGAGTTTTTAGCATATTTGTGTCTAATAGTCATGGGAGCTGTAGTTTTGGAATGTTCAAGGAATAGTTTGACATTTTTAGAAAACACTCTTAATTGCTCTCTGTCTAAGAGTTAGATGAGAGGATCGATACTGCTCTCATGGTTCTCATGAATTAGTCAATTAATCAATTCGTCAACAGAAAATTGTTGAGGTCAGTTTCATTAATAAATAAATATCTTTGGGTTTCAGACTGTGCTCTGACTAAAGATTTAATTGTTTGATTTAGAAAATCAGTTTGCAATAATTTGAGAGTTAAAATATCTGTTGCCATCCTACTTAGAGTAGCAAGACTAGACGTGGGGGGACCAGATAGCCTGTTACTGTTCAAAGGTAAAAAACGTCCCAAATCTCTAAAGTTCACTGATCAACAAGGAATGTCTCGTTTATATATAATCTGTACACAAACAAAAATGTCAAAACGTAAGTTGGTGGTTTAAGGAGGAGTTGATGCAGCTGCCACCATTTCTTGATGAACCGTATCTAATCCATCTACCCAGTTCTTCCTTTTTGTACAGGCGGGGTGATAACAAACCTGGCAACCTCACCCAAACTTCACAACCCCCCGCTTTTTTTTTTTTTTTTTTCTTCACAAAATAAGTCCGAAGCAGATGAAGCCAATCTTGCCGTTTCCTCTCACATCCAGGTTTTATGACTGGGGCTAATCCACATCTGGTGGTTTGCCTAAGCTGGGCTAGCCACATCCTCTCTCAGCTCATTACTTTAAAGTACAGGCATGGAACTAAATTCAATCTTCATCCCACTCATATGGTGAGGTGTGACTCCCATCTGTCATTGAAATTTGTCTAAGCAGTCAGCTAGGTGAGTGTCAGTGTCCTCCCTCCCAAACTGGTGTGTCTCACTGTGAACCAAGAAGTCTGAATCTGCAGCCCCCACTGTGTGGTATGGTTTTGTAATATTATCGTACGTACTGTGAGATGACATAGATTTTCTCCAGAATTTTTAGTAAAAGACTTGTCCGTTTTATATTATGGTGACATTAGGCAGATCTGTCAGGTATCTGATTCAGATTAGTAGCCAAAACAAATATTCCTCAGTGTCTATTACCAATTGTCAGTTTTCCAAATGTGTGAAAAAAATGTGTAAAATTACTTCATCCACTGGTCAGGATGACCTCTATGGAAATACCAGTGGTGGAATGTAACTAAGGACATTTACTCAAGTATCTATTCATCTGACAGTGGAGTTACTACTTTGCAGATTCAGATTTTTAGAATAGAATAGAATAAGATTATATTACCCATTTAAATAAATTTAAATTAGCTCCATGTCAATAAACTGCACCATTAGAATTCTAACACATGATAATACATCAATACTAATAATCCACTAATATAATATAAAGGGGGCATCTAGCGCAAATAATACTTTTGATACTGTCACAACATTTCTGCGGATAATACGTTAAATTGTTTTACTTGTAACAGAGCACATTTTACATTTTACTTAAGTAAAGGATCTGAGTACTTCATTCACTACTGTTGAAATGAAAAAAAGTAAAAAAAAATGTGTTTTTCTCTGGGCTTCCTGACAACTACACGCCTTCTGATGCTGACCAAAGCTGAAAGAAGACCCAAATATTTCAGTGGACAGCTCACCAAACCACACGAGTACAGTCAGGTTTGTGTGTGATTCCTAACACCGATGGTAATCCTCCTCATGACCAGGTCTGGCTGAAAGCTGAAGTTGCCACAGTATTTTAAAAGGAGTCCATCTAATCTGGCTTTGTAAAATGGCTATAAACCAAACCTACAAAAATAACTGCAGCTCAATGCCTAAGCTTACTTTGTAACATATCCCTCTGTTTCTCTTTTCTGACCGAGATCTTATCTTATACATTTCGGCTCCTTGGAGTAGATGAATCACTCTTCAGCTCCTCTCCATGGAACAGTTTTTCTTAGGATACCCTAACTGCTTCTCACAATGTCAAGAGGGGCATTAGTTTTTTTGTTTTATGTAAACAGTTGACAGAGTTTTTGAGCTGGTAAATATTTATGTGTTGCTACAGGCAAGGTGAGAGTCTCCCCAGTATCATGAGGAATCATCTTCTAAAGCATGTGAATACCCCAGATTGTTGTCCCAAGTTAAAAAAAACCACACACACACACAAAAAACCTGCTTTCTGCATCTTCTTTATTATTGAAATGCGGATATCGTCTTGTTGATACTCGTGTCATATCAGGAAACGCTCAGATGTATTGATATGTAGGGCATGGACCAATGACGTACTTTGTCGTTTAATTTGGAGGAGTTGTTGGATCATTTCCTGTTAACCTGGCCAGCTGGTCTAAAGATCTTACATTAGACCTTAATGTGGAACACACTGACCAACACTTAACAGAGCACACACACAACTTGCATGGAAGAGGCTGTAGGATTTGATCCCACGCTCCTAGCAGCTGATCTCACAGATTTTCTGTCTGGTTTAAACTGTGTAAAATGAGCTGCTATCGTATTTGGTTCGAGACAAACCTGCAGACGCCTGCTCTGGTACAGGAGTTACAGGGAATAGAGATCAGGTATCATCTCGTATTCAGAGCTGATACAAGATCTAATGTATCACTTATTAAATTGCCTACTGCCAGTAAAAGCTGTGGTCTCCGTGCATTTGGGCTCACAGTACACAGTGAGAATGTGTATGCGACAAGGTCAGATCTGTGTGTTTGTTTACAACTCTTTGCATTGTATACATCAGTTCTCATGGTTACAGCCCAGGCGTCCTTATACAAAGCAATAATAGTGTTCTGTAGTCAGTCTGACTACAGCAGGCAGCAGCAGGCAGCAGCAGGCAGCAGCAGGCAACAGCAGGCAGCAGCAGGCCAGCTATCTCTCAGTCTGACTTCTTTATATGTGGCAGTTTGATGCTTTACATAACACCAGAGCTAATTCAAGCAGTGCCAGGTTCTTTGGATGTGCAGGCACTGTATTATTTTGCTGCTTACTTACACTCAATAAAGTTTGGAAACATGGCAAAAAATGCTTAAATATTTATATTCAAATTTGTAAACCATCAGCAGTTTTACACTGTGGTAAAGTACCTCCCTTTATTGTTTCTTTTCATCTCAAGACAATGGACAATGTTGCAAATCAGTAAGGACTTTACAACAATAAGTCTGTCAAACACTGAGGGTCTTGTAATTAACCATTATATTCATTATCGATTAATCTGACAATTATTTTCTCAATTAATCTTTTTTCTATAAAACGTTAGAACAGACAGAAACATTCATTTTTTTATTAAGGCAAAATTCATCACAATTCTTCAACGAACATTTTTTGAAATTATTTTTTCCTAATAAAGGCCTAACATTGTTAACACTGTTGTAAATGTTGTAAATAAAGTGAGTACAAGTGATGGACAATTTGCTGTATTTTGCCAAGAAGCCCTGCAAAATGGAGAATGCAGAACAACTACTATAAACAGTCATTTGAAGTGAAAGCGTCCAAGTGCACTTTGTTTAAGATGCAGAGACAGCAAGACAGCACCATTTTGTATAATTTCTATTCTAGTATATTAAAATTATTATCAGGTGGAACAAATGGAACAAGTAATTTATGCACCACTGGTACAATGGTATCATCTATCATTGTGAATTAACCATTGTATATTTTTGTTTCCGTTAGCAGAGATGTATGAGTAAGTAAATGGCTTTAACTGTTGATAAATAATTTCAAATATTTTCCTCACTGATTCAAAAACACATTCGCCATGTATTTTCTTAATGAAATCTTACTCCAGTGATGAAATAAATCCATGTCATACCAATTTTAAGGTTTAAGGCAAGTTCTATAGTAAAAATACTGATTCTCCTCTTCAGGGAAAGGGTTGTGATGAAACACTGTGATTACATTAATCCCCATTCACTTATCAATTTATTAAGAACACCTAGATAGAAGCTAATGCAGTATAAACGAAGAGACCTGCAATAAAAGAATGGCTGAAATTTGTGGTGCTGTCGGACTGTTCTGGGTTATACTGAGAGGGTTTCCTAATACTTAAACAAAATATTAGGATCATGATATACCTCTCAGCATAACCCAACACAGTTGAGCAGCACCACAATTGGCAATTTATGATAACTAGCAACCGCAAAATAGTTACAAATAATTTTTAGGTCAGTCAACTAAATGACTATTGATTGCAGCTCAAGTGTGGATATGATACCCAACTTTCGGTACTGATTGAGTGCTTCAGAAATAAATAAGTGAATAAGTAACCATGTTTTCTACAAAAAAACCCTTTTCTTTTATTCCACAAAGTTTCAGTATTTTTACCTTTATTAAAGAGACACAGTAAAAAAATGATACTAGGATTGACCTGCAGGAAACCATAAGGTGAGAGTGAAGAAAAAGCTGTAAATGCACCACATCTGTATTGGTGAATGTGTTATGTTATCAAGTATTTGCTTATTTACAAATCAAACAGGTACAAAGCAACATTATCATTCATTTGGAGTCATGTTTGTTTCCACCTGAAGAATATAAATCCAATGTTCACTCTCTTTTAGCTCTTTTTTTGGTCTCAACCCACTCCTGAGGGAAATACCTGGCTCCTTAGCTGCCAAATGCATTACTATGATCACCAGGTATTCTCTAATAGTGCCTGTCAGCTATTTGATGCTGAGCAGGTAGTGGGTTTTCAGAGCTTTGTAACTGAAAAGCACTGCCTGCCATGGCTGGAAATGACTTTTCTCTCCTAATTCCGATATGCCAACTGGGGATATCTGAGTAGAGAGGCGATATCAGTGTTTTTCTTGAATGTAGCGCTATAGAGAGTCACTGTGAATTCATCACTTTAAAAGATGCCTTTCACATATTAATACAAAAATAACATTTGAAATGCTTTAAATCATTACCTATCTGTTAAAAGATTGATTTAGCTTAATCATCAATCTGACCAGACAGTTTTTGATTCTTGCTGCCACAGACGCATATTGGTTGGCACCAAAACAGTATTGAGGTTAAAATACCAAGCTGAAATAAAAGATGGCAGTGAATACACTAATATTTGTAGTCGGAGATAATGTAAAATTAAACAATGAGTTCTGAACTTCATATAAAGGGGTAGTAGTTGAATCAGGTTTTGCACGTGTTGCAATGAACACCTGCAGACACATGGCTCTCCCTGGCTCATGGAGGAGAACTTTTGCTGCAGTTCTTGAAGCAGACCAATGGTATGAGTGTGTGTATGCTTGTGTGGTGGCCAGCATCCCACATGGCTGTCTACTGTAGCTTTGCTGTGAGTGTAATGATAGTTGGAGGCAGCAACTCTGGTGAATCATCCCAACGTGTCATTAGTTTGTCTCTGGGTTGAACAGCTAATAATAGACTTCAGCAAGAAGAGAGATCCCCTCTGTGTATGAGTGTGTGTTAATGGGGGTGGGGGGGGTGTGAAACACTTGGTGTGCTAGAACGACTTTGGGGGTGTGGACAGATCATATGTGTGTGCATGCATGTTAAAATTACGCCTGTTAGGTTTTAATTCATTTTCCTCCAGGCAGCAGGGAATCACATCTGAAAAGTAGAGGATGCAATTTACTCCACCTGAATATAGTGTGATTTGGATTGTTTGTATCCATGGAGGGTTTACTCCAAAGTACTTTTACTAAATTTCACATATATTTATGTAGACATATAGAAGAACCCGGGTTGTAGGCAGAGGTAGGCAAGCCGCTGAAGCTGAAGCACCTCATCTTAACTGCTGAAGCATCTCACCTCTAAAACTGCATATTACACCATGACATATATTAGAGGATTGCACTTTTTTAGTCAAAGAAATTTGCCCAGGAGATGCTGTTGAACTGGTTTTATGTTGAAATCGAATCCTGAAAAAATAAAGGTTATATCATACAAAACCTAGATTTTTACGTATAATTTATAAGTAAATGTCATAAACGTGTGCTCCATTAATTCAATTTTATTTTCCTAAATTGCCATGATAATGAAATCCTCATGTTTTTGTTGCATTCTGATGGGCTCTCGGACAAAGAATCGACCCACCCGTCATCTATCTACAGGATGCCAACGGCAAGCCACCATCCTATATACTGTATCTCCTGCAAGCCTGGTACAGTTGAAACGTCTCCAGTTTTTATTGAATGATGCATTTCTTCTTCTCATTTCAAAGCAAGGAAGGTTTGATCATATAAATCATAATCTAGCAAGTAATTTCTGCTGGCTTTAATTAGCTTCTCCACACAGCACTTGTGGACATTGTTCAGAAGAGGTAATATTATTTTTATCCAAGACCTGTGTCATCCAAATAATTTTCAGACTAGTGTTCACTGCATATTATGATGAGTGCTGAAAGGATGTGATCTTCAGATTCACCAGATCTCAGAAGTCAGTGGGTGTTTTTACAAGTAGATCCAAATTTTAGTTTCACATTCTGCCATTTGTATATCAACAATTAGTAAAGGTAAAGTGCCAACAAACGTAGCAATACAGTAAAGACTGTCAGCAAAAAAACATGGATGTAAAAAAAATGCAAGATATAAAACGTTCAAAATTTGCAAGTATTTTATGAATAAGGAAATACAATCAGCATTTTGACAAAACATTCCACAAATGGCCAATCATTCAGATTGATAATTAAAAGAAACTAAACAAAACCTGGAACTAGTCTGATATTTCTTTGTGTTTGTACTGACTGCTGATGAACTGCTGAAGAGGAATAAGGGGGGAGTTAAATTACACACAAACAAACACACACACATTGAGAGCTGATTGATAGCAATTGAGGGGAGAGCCTTTCTAGACCTCATTAAACAGAAATGTCTCCCACAGCTGCAAAGAACTAGGGGGTAGATCCGGCTTCCTCCAGCACACATCAAGTATGTATACACACACACACACACACACACACACACACACACAGACAGACACACACACACAAACACACACACAATTAGAAGAGTAGATGGTGTTGGAGGAGCTGCTGGCAGCGGGTTTATAAGGATTGGATAAGGATAAACTTATCAACTGCAGCATAACTAGTGACTGTGTTGTGGTACTGGAGCTGCTGTGGATATGTCCAGTATGACATTATGGCAAATGTTTTGTATAATTATTTTATATATTTTAGGTAGTATTGTCCTTGATTCCCTCACCTTTATCTTTTTGGACTGACCCCAGCTATTCTATGAGACATGGGCTTGATCATTATCAATAACAATATCCATATTATCTATACTGATTTTAGCAGTTAAAATTAGCTTTTTATAGTTTTGCCCATTGACATATGGAAAATAATGTCAAGGCTGCAATTACAACTCTTGATTTTCTCGATACAACATGTAGTGGCTTGTAATGAGAAAGCATCTTCACCTAATTTCTTTGTAATGAGGTGAAGGTGCCTTCTGTGTAGTTTATTGAAACCAAAGCCACCCTCATGCCACTTGTATTGACAGAGAAACGGCTGATCATGTTCCACAGTTCCTACAGGTTGAATACAAGGCTCTCATACAGGTTAAGTGCTAAAATTAGTGTGCAGTGCTGGACTGGTTAGAAACAGCGGGTGTGCTCATTCCACTGTCACCACATTACTGTATATAGGTGGTGCCCGGGTGTCAAGTGTAGCTGTTAGCGCAGCACCACAAACAACCGCTTACAGATGTTCAGTCACACCTCTTTGTTCACCACATGTTGATTCTGTCGGAAACATCCGCTTTCAAATGGAAGAAGCTGGGCGTGGTCACCATGCTTTTCAGAAATACAAGTATGACCTAGGAATTTCTCTCATTGCACATTGTGGAATCAAGCAAACCAGGCAGGGGATTCAAGTAAAATCAAAATGATCAACATTTATCACACAAATAAAAACACCTCTTCTAAAGCTCAAAAAATATCTGTCTAATTTTAAAACTGACAGTATTTATTAGTTGAATGTGAACACTGATTAGTTCTAGCAACTGCAGCACATTGAACAGCATAAAAACTTGCAAAAGTCAACTTTGGCTGGTTTTTGATGGTGTGTTTACTCTTCAATGCCACTGCTAACAAACCTATGGCTGTTCTTGGCCTGTAAGCTACAGTTATTAGTAGAGTTGTTTAGAACATGTGCCCCAAAGTCTTTATCAACAAACTTTAAAAGTGAAGTGAAAATACTGAAACACCATTGTCACTGACCAAATTGGTGGCTTTTAGCAGTGGAGCTCCAATCACTGTTGAATGAGAGCATCGTCGTCAGCTCAGCTGTGCGTCACAGTACACTACTTTCTCATTAAAAGCTTATTAGATCACAATGCAACAGAAGCAGTCATAATCAGGTAACTCTGGACGTACTGCTGAGCTGACAGTCTAAATCTGAGCTGAACATCAGGCTGTGTGATAGGTGAGGCGTTCACTTGACGTTATATGTACTGATACAATCACTTAGCAGAGGAAAAAAAGTGAACAAAACACGTTGTCAATTAATCTGAATCTTTGACCGAATAAAGTGATTAAAATCGGCAAAGTGATTTGTAATTCTACTTTTAGCTATTGTGTTGTAATTCCAAAGACCATTTTTAAAAACCTTTCAGTAATAAAATAAACTAATTTTATAATAATTAATTCGATTATAGATGATAATGTTACTACAATACATTCAAAATAATCTTGACAAATGTTTGTTTGCAAAACAAGGGAATTTTGTGATTTTTAATTGGACTTGAACAACAGCACAGCTGTGTAGAAACCATAGTTTGCCTACACTCATAGTCACCACCTAGTTACACTGCATTTTATTTATCAAAGTTCAGTGGTTGACATACCCCTGTTTATGGCTGGGAAAAACCTTAACCATTATAAGTCATGTCCTCTGGTTCAAGGACGAGCTTGCTTTGTTTGAAACAAGCAAACCCCTCAGGGGCTTTATTAATGAGGACTTCCCTCAGGCCATCCAACAGAATTAGGATGCTGCACAGGAGAGAAGAAATACTGCCAATAACAGAAGTTTATGGCAGCATTAATGTCCACCTGCCCACAAACCCTTATCGTTTCCTACTCTCCAGCGGCTGTACTCTCATGTAATTGGTTCATCAATTTGTGAATTTTTAAGCTGTGGTAAAATAGAACAATCTTTACAGAATGAGGAAAGATTCATTAATGAGGAAATAATACATTTGGACAGTAGAATAACATTAAATCTGATGGCAAATTAAAACATGATCTACAAAGCAGGTGCTGATTAACAATGAAATACATAATAATGAATGAAAAATGAATAGTGATAAAGGATCTATTTGTCTATGGGATATTGGGCGGCTTTTAATATTTGTGCCATGAAGTGGTTTTAATCTTCTGAAAAAAGCAAACAAGCAGCTTTTATTTTAAGGTGCATTGTTGTTTACTGTGAATTTACTCTGTGCACAGTTTGACTTATGTGGAAAGTGTTATAAAAGAATACACATATAGTCCTACATTTGGATTTATCAGTAGTAGGCTGGCGAAAGTGTTTTATCACTCACATCCCCCTGGAAAAACAAAAATGTCTGATGTCTTAGGCTACTTGTGCAACACTTGAAACTGTCATATTAATAATTCTTTCGGGACCAAAAATGGTTCGAGGACAAACAATGTGTAGTTATTCACAAATCATCTCATCCCTCAAGATGTTTGTTAATATGAAGACTGCTTAGGGTATAGGCATTATAACTTTTAGAACACTTCCCAAGCAAAAGGAGAAAATGGCTGCATTGTAGAAAAGTTACTCAAAGTCGGGATGAAGCCCAATTATGCTTTTTGCATCAATAGCTGCGAGGGTCTGCAAGGCTCAGTGAGGCCTAAATATCATCATCACTGGTCCAAAATGTTTGATTGGAAAAAGAGCCATGGAAAACTTACCTGAACTGGACATACACAGAATGATTTTCAGAAAAGGGAGACCCAATCGAAAGAGACCCAGACAGATCCAGCCTGAACAGGCCAGGGGAATCAAATTTAAACAGTGTTTCCACCTGGGATGATTTGCTATAATAATAAATATGTTTTGCTATGTATCACATGATCATAGCTGATAATGAGTACACTTTTGTTGATTTGGATAATTAGACATATTGACACTCAAACCTTAGACTTGTGGCTGTAAAGCAAAACCCTACGCAACCCAGTTAGACTGGTTGTAATTTGGACTTGGTCCAGCTTGGGTCCAGGGTCCGTTTTTGGTTCCTTAGAACTGTATGCAGCCCACAATTTAGGACTATGTGACGCTAACAATGATGTATGAAGAACCTCTAGTTATGCCAGACACCAAATTAAGTATGTACAGAGCTGTGTGACACCATCTTTCTGTCCACATCTGTTATGGAGTATAATGGGGATTTCAGCATTTTGAGACAGTTGCTTTGCGGTTGAAGTGAGAAAAAAATGTACCACTGTCATATCTGTCTGTTAAGTATAAGGCTACTGTGAGCAGATGCTTAGCTTGTATCAACACAAATTCTAATAAAGGGGAAACAGCTAGTCTATCCAAAGGAAACAAAATGTACCTATCAGCACTACTTAAGGTCACCATTTAACATGTTATATCTCATTTGTTGAATCTGTACAAAAAAAAGGGTGTAAAAAAGACAGCTGTTTCATTGAGGTGTCTGCCTGTATTTTTTGATTAGAATTGTATACCTCAGAATGCCATACTATTCCTTTTAAGGTTATAAAAGGGTTACAGATAAGATTATGTGTGGGTGATGCTTGTGGTTGAGTCTGAGTTCTCATCCTATTGCACCTGCACAGGGAGGGGTGGGAATCTCAGGTAGGGATGGTGTGTATTTGTACAGTGATGGTTCTGTGAGGCTCTTCTTTTTTAGAAATATATATTTTTTAAACATTTGATCCCTTTACTAGAGACTCAACATGACTGGGAATGAGGGGGAGTAAAATATGGGGAATGACATGCAAAAAAGGTCCCTGACATCGTGGTTCATAGTAGGGTGCCCCGAGCTCTTCATTTCATAAAAGAGGTCCATTAGCCTTCAACAATCGGGATGAAGCAGTCTCTCGAGCATGTCTGACAATATGTCCCTCTTTCTGCTTTAATTAGAACATCAAAGGTCAGACCCACAGCAGGCACTTCAATAGCAAGGTACTGTTATGTCATTGCAAAATGTACTGAGTGTACTACCACAGCAATGATCCAGAATAAAGCTGCAGTCCAGAGCTCAAAATGGAGTTCATCTGCAGTGAGCAAATGTTAGACAATTTTGTTACTTTTCAGCAGACAAATCAGACCATCCACTAAAGTCCCACATGTACTGTCTCAGAATGAAGTGACCTCCTTTGGAGCTGAACTAGTTTCAAAGAAAATGGATACAGCTCCTATCACATTCAATGTATATAAAGCAACATTAGATGCATTCGTCACTCTTGTGATAGCTACCTGTCCCCATGAAGAAGCATTGATGTTAGCAGGCCAAGCTTTAAATGAAAGTCCATGTACACTCCAACACAGAAACCTGCATTTGCAGGAAATTTTCGAAAGTCCTAGTTTTTCATGCTGCCATCTGTCTGTCCACTTTCTTTTCACTATTTAATCAGAGCAATTTGAAGCCAAGAGATTTGATCCCCCTGGAGATATACATCCTCCGAGGCTCCTGGGAAGTAACTGTACGGCTTTCCAGAGCACCTCTGAAAATTGAAGCTGTTTGAGGTTCTGTCAGCCCAGTTTAAAGAGTAAAGGGGGTTTTCTGTGACTTTTGAGGCATCTTGTCCTAGAAAAACCCAGGCCCGGTGATGCCTAAGTCAGTGCTAGAAACATTGTGAGAGTGATTATCTCCAACATGTTTTGGGGGTTTTACATCTATCCATCCTCATCATCGGTTAGCAAGTTTGTTCTCAGTCCAGTCATCCATACAACTTCCTCTCCTCTATGCCCCTCATTCCAGTCTGGTCTATCCCTTTGAAATTAGTTGCAGGAGTAATCCCTTAATCAGAGTGTCTCGCTGGGATTACAACAGAGGGCAGCCTCCGTTACTGCCCTCTACCACCACTGGCCAATGTTGAGCTTGCAGTACACTAATGTGACCTTTCCCTCTGCAACGTCAGTAAAATGAACACTTTGTTTTGTGCCATTAAGCCACTGGAATAAAACTACTTTCCCTTTGTAAAGAAAGCCTCTTGATATTAGATTTTTGATGGTGATGATGGTGATGAATGACGGATAATAAATATAACTGTCTCTAATTGAACCATGTTGAAATTTACAGGATTTCATCGTGATAAAAAAAACATGTCTTCATTTCCTAATATTACACAGCTGCATCGATTAGACTTAGGTTCTATGTTCTCGAATATCAGGATTTGCTGCTTTTCTTTGCCATAAATCAGAGTAAACTGAATATCTTGGGTTTAGGATTGACTGTAATAGGTGTTCTTTACTTTTTTCTGAAATCTTATAGACCAAAGGATTAATCGAGAAAATAATAAGTTAATCAATTATGAAATTATTATTTCGTTAAAAGGGAACTCCACCGATTTTACACATCTGTTACTGGTCTTGTGGAGTAGGCTATTACTATATATGTTTAAAAGATTGTATAAGGAAAAATATGATAAATTGCCTCAAGTAATGTCAGCATTAAGTCAGCATTAGTTGTGTCTGACAACTAATAGTTTGAAAATAAAAAAGCTGGGGGTGTGGAGTTACAGTGGAAAGTAGTGAGCTTACCAGGCGTCTGTAGCCTGCAACCCATCTCTGCTGGAGACCAGCGGCTTGAGGATACATTAGCTGCTACTAGGATGAGTAACATGCCTGAATCTGAAGCCAACTGTTGATGGCGGTCAATTTGTATTGTGGGCATGGTATAACAAAGAAAATAACTTTGGATCTGCTGCACTGATTTTGATCCTTTTTTTTGTTTTAAACTGTCCATTGGATGGATTGCGGTGATGGATTGTGTGACATTCATGTTGTCCAGTTTCAATGCCTACTGCGACGATAACCCTATGACTTTTTATCCTGCTAGCGTGAACATGAAACTGAAATTTGGGTTTGTTTTTTTTTTTCATTAAATGTCTCAACAACTATATGATGGATTGCCAAAACATTTGGTATAAATCTTTATATCTCGCTCAGTGTGAATTGTAAAACCTTTGGTTCTTTAATTTTTCAAAATATCACCATCATCAGCGTCAGACCTTGAAAGCTAATGCCTCAGCTCTACTTTGTATATGGTACTAATAGGAAAATGTTAGTATGCTAACATACTAAACTAAGATGGCCAACATGATAAACATTATTAGCGAATCATTATATTATTATATTATTATTGTATTATTATTATCATGTGAACCTTTCTGTGCTGTAAAGATTTCTTGCAGCAGTTATTCTGGTCACTCCAATCTAATAGAATTGAATTGAGTTGTATTGTATGGATGCACATTAATCATCTGTTGCGCCTTCCTGGGGAGTTAAGACTGTCCCAGCATGCACTTAGGAAAAGGTGGGGAAGCACTCAACACAGTCATTCACAGTGCTAGGACAAACTGTCATGAGAATTTTAGAGTCTCGTGTTCACCAGACCTTTGGGAGAAAAGAAAAGATTACAGATGGAAACCATGCAAATACAGAGAGAATATGCAGAATATGAAGTCCACACAGACAGGACCAGGACTTAAAACTCCAGTCCTCTAGTCAAGTCCCACTACCCTTTATGCTGCTTCAATATGGTGCACAAAGCTACATATAACAAAGGGTCATTCCACTGATTTTACATCAGGTTTGGCCTGTGAAAACACTTGTATAGTGTGTTCTATGGCTCTCGACGACCTTTGTCAAGTCTGAGAAAATAACCTCTCATCATCAGGGTTATCTTGAACATTGCAGATTTTTAACAGAAAATTGGTGCCTTTTTTTAAAAGAGACCGAGACCCAAGCTGGCCTCTGCTCCACTAGCTTCTCAATAATCTGCTTTCGCTAATTTAACATTTCTTATATCTGTCTGTGAAATAATGGAGCCTGTCCCTGGAGTTAATTGTCCATAGTCTAAGACAAATCAACATCCACCACTGTATTTACTATGAGAAATGGAAACTTTTGTGATTTTATCAAAATTAAATTAAAAAAAAAAAAAAACACATAAAAAAAACTCCTGGATACAACCCATATGAAGCATCATGGTAACAACAATAAGCAGGTGGTGAAAGTTGTGGAGCAGTCACAGTTTGGTTAGTTTTGGCACAAAAACTAATTGGTTAGGTTTAAGAAAAGATCTTGGTTTGGGTTGTTTTTTGTTTTTGTTTTTGTTTTTTATTTGTTTTTTAAACATATTTTTAATGTGCTTTACACCAAATGACAAATCGATTAATCAAGATAAAAAAAGGCAGATTAATAGGTGATAAAAATTAGTTATGGACAATTAGTTAGAACATATTACTGTGAAATGTTTATTATCAGTATAGTCCCAGCTTTTGAAATTTATAAAAACATATAAACCAACTTATTCATACAAAAAGTAGATTAGTAATTCAGTGCACGTAAAAAGTTTTTAGGTTGCTAGTGTGAGACAGTGTGAACTTTAACTTATGTCCATTTTTACAGTGTGGCAGTCCATTGTTAGTTCATAGTTTGTAACCTATAACACTCGGCTGTAAAGAATGGCGAATCGCTAGTCTTTCCAGCAGTGGCTCACATTGATGTCTCTAAAACTGGCGCCTTAATTAATTTCAGCTCTGGAGAGGCCCCATTTTTGGAAGTGCAGTGACCTTCAAAAGTGTTCACTGTCCTCCTTTTCCTTTTACAGCATAATGGATAGACACTTTTGCAGAAGCCTTTCCAGTCTGCTGCTCCTCCAAAGTGCCAGGAGTCTCTGTTCACATAAGGTGCCCATAATTCAAATGATGAGTCATATGTTTTTGGCGGATGAACTGAATGCAAAGCAGTTCATTCCACATTAAAGTCCAGTATCGCAACGTGTCCGATGTTGAAAACTGTATTTGACAGCTGCTGAATAGGGAAGGTAGGGTCAAGATGAGCCTCTGGCTCACATGAATGTGAAGCAGCCACACATGGGGTAATTAATTTATCTGAATCTGAATGAGAACCTGGAGAAAAGGATAACAAACCAAGGTCAAAGATTGTGATTATACTGTTGGATTTCATCTGGGGATGTTCCTAATGACTAATCTCTGTTGGTGAAACGGTAATTTAAATTCAGACTAGTTGACTAGTCTAAAAGTAAGAAAATACTCAGGAAAAAGTCAAAGTTGAGCACAAGTTATCAGAAATTAAGCAGGATCACAGAGTGTGTCTAACATTAGCAGTTATAGCATCAGCAAACTTCTTTCCTTGCAGGGTAATGGCAAATGCCTGTGCTGAATGTGCTTTAGCATTCCTCTGGTCGAGTTCTTGTACGCTTGTAAGCTTGAAAGATGAAATCCTCAAAGTTGCTTACAATTCATTTTCTGTCAATCAACGAATCAACTAATTGCTTCACTGCTACTTTATATTAAGCTATATGAATATTCTCATAGAATTCCCATAACAAACAGAAATAGGAGAGAACTTTGTGTGAAAGTTTTTGACCTGCACAAAAGGAATCAGTTAGTGTCCAAATTTCAAAGGTCTCATCCTCTGGGGAGCATTAATGTGCTCTGTACATATAATAGCTGTCTGTGACTAAGAGTTTGATATTTCTTGTTTTTAAAGAAGATGTCAGGAAAGGCAAACTAATACATGCAGGTTCATTCCCTGTGGACCTTGAACATCTAAAGCTAATTTTAATGGAAACCAATCAGTACCTTTGCATAGCTGTATTATCAGTTCATCTGTTGGTTATTTTCATGGTTAACCGATCCATTATAATCATAATATCCTAGAGCACATTGTGACATTAAATGTCTTGTTTTGTCTTACCAACTGTGCAAAACCTGAGATTATTCAATTTACTACAACGTAAGACCAAGAAAAGCAGCAAATTCTCACGCTTGGGAATTTGTAATTTTAATTAACTAATCATTACACCTCAAAGGTGAATAAGTGTAAGGTAACATCATCATCACCAGTACTGTAATATTACATATTTTCACTATTAAAAGGCACGATTTAAATTGCACACCAAAAAAATATGAAACTGATGGAACTAGACTAATATGTCCTTAGTCTGTGTTGTCTAAAAGAATTAACTTTTACAAGGATCAAATTACAAAAATGTCACTGAAAGTAATATACATTTTCAGCAAAAGACCAAAACTAATTTAAAATCATGATTCAAAATTAACACTGATCAAAGGCTAAGACTTCTAAAATTCAGTGTCTTGACTTGCATTTGCATCTTGAAGTCACTGAATAAAACTGGTTTCGGTGCTGTGCAGCACATAAAAGCTAGACTAAAACATATCTGAAGTGCAGCTCTAAAATACTGAAAAGCTTATGTAAGAACTGATCTGATTTCTATGATTTTAATTACAAAGTAAGGATTTGAAATTTAAATCAAGTTTTTTAAGTATTATGGGGTCAAGGTTACATTTATTTAAGAGAGGTTTTCACAGCAGCTGTTTTCTTTGCCATAGGCGCCACGCCAGTTTGCAGGCAGCAGTTCACAATCACCAGCATTTCATCCTCTAAGCAGTTTAATGCTCTGTTAAAACAGATGGTCAGTGTAAGATCAAGTCGGCACATTGAGGCTTCTCCCTTTTGGCAGCCTTGAAAGAAATCTTTGAGGTTTCTTTGCTGGGCCATGTGATGGAAAATCAAGATATGATAAATGATAAATGAGTGAATTACAGGTAGGATGTTCAGGCTGTTTTAGGAAGAGGGCAGGAAAGTAGTGGTAGTGCTCAGTACGTGTTTCAGTTCAGTTGAACAAACAAAAATATAAACTCCTGCTAAAACTACAGGGGTGGAGCTGGTCCTACGCGTATAAGTCCAATCCATTTTTCCCATAAGGCACTGTTAGGTGATACAGAATCGGAGCACTACAGCTTGATGGACATGAAACGCTCAATTAAAATCAGCAATGCATAAGATTAAAAACTTTGTTAGAGCAAACATCTACTTGTTTGATGAAAAGTCAAAGTTACAAGCCTGTTTACATAAAAAACTTGGATGAGTAATTCAACTCCAACTCCCAAGGTCCATTTTCCCCGGGAAACATCCAAATAAAACAATGGTTTGGTCGCAACTGTAACGTCAACCAACACTTTTATTCACACATTTGGCTGACCTCTTGTCCATGGCAGTGGTTCCCGAGGCTAGCTGTGTCCCCCTGGTTCTAGTCTATTTGCTAAGATAATTATCTCTAGACTCAAAGTAATACTTATGGCAGAGACATTAAAAGTGACATCCATCAGGATGCCAAAATGTTGAACTATTTTTTAAAAGAATATTTAAATTTGAGTATTCACAGACAAACACATCTTAATTTGACTTTATTTTGTGTTCAGCGATAGTTTGAATAGGGAGGCGATACAGCAGTGTTGGTGAATCAGTCACGATACCTGCACTGCTCAACATGTGGCAGCACTAAGGTTTCATTACTCACACAGACCACACTATTGTTTATTTTCAATTGGTTCAATGAAAGGTCCTTCCAGAGATAGTCCAGTTCAGGATGTGATGTGTCTCCCCTATAGGCCCTCACCAATCTACCAGTGATCCAGCTGGTGGATTACATAACGCCGCCTTAAGGCTTTGTATAGAGCAGCACTGTGCCTGCTTAAAAAACCTCAGCGGGAATTACATGCGAGATTCCCCAGTGTATCTGTGGAGGCTGAGCAGAGGCCGGAGGCTTATCTGGAAACTGAATACACTTCAACAGATATACAACCATTTCCAACACATGACACATGCCAAGCTTTACAGCTCGTTTTCCTTGCAGTGTGTCACCTTTAAGTCTCCAGTTATTTTCATGTCCTGTTGAAACAGAAGACCCGGTGCCTACACAGCACTCCCAGATGTACTGTAGGCTGTTACAGGAATTTTGTGGCTGTGGAGGTTTTTCCGTTTTTTATGACAGATTAGACACGCCTCTCTTCAGCCAACATCGTGCGCTTCATTATAAATAGAACACGGCAGTGCAAATGCATACGGCAGCACTCTGTGACGTCTGCAGTCACAGTCGCTCCATCATTTCCACACTGTTTGAGGTGCACAGTGTTACATCCGGAGAGCTCAGAAAAACATCCAGAGGTGCACTTAAGGTAGAATTGCTTAGAGGGCGAAACACCATAAGCTTTTTCTTGACATCTGCTATTCTTCAGTGTCAACAATTACACTGCTCAGGTTTTACTGTTCACTTTAGATGGTCCTTTCAGTTAGATAACACATTTGTACAGAACTGCTTTCATTCCAAGATTGTGCACTAATGCTCACTATTCTTATGGCTCATTTCATGCTCAAACACAGGGTTGTAATGTTTACATGAAAACAATATTTTTTTTTTTAGCATCACCAACTACAGCTCTACTGAGCCTACAGTAGATATCCTTTTAAAACATATGGGGAGGTGTTGTTATTAAAGAAAGATTTACTGTCCACAAATCCAATGAAAAGAACAAACCAACAATGAACTTATCCTACTAACAAGTATTGTCTGTGTACTAAAAGCCTGATTCCTCTGTGCCGTAGAGCTCCATTGTTGTCTGAAAACACATCAGTTAGCCATTCTGTTGCACTGGATGACATGTTTCTTTTCTAGATGCTTAAAACTCCATACACATAAAGACAGATATGTTCATGGACACTCTTTGCCAAGTTTATAAAGCTGTGCATATGAATGGTTAAGTTTCATACATGTAAATCTCTAATTGTCAGACTTGGTTCACTGGCCATCAAAATGATTTAGCCACAATATTTGAGACTGTTCTGCAAGATCAAAACTGGTAAATGCTGTTTGTGAATACTCTGATACATCATAAATCTCAATATCATGTCACTTGTCTAAGTTTTTTTTCAAGTGTGGGATTGGGTCATTGTCTCCCCTTGGGGCCGTTGGAGGAAAAACAGCCACTACAACTGCAGTTCTCAGTTCTCATCAGCCATCAAGTACCAGTGGGTGTTATTTCCTCCAACCTCAGGGGAAGTAGCAAGGCCACTACGACTTAGAGATACACAATGAGGCAAAAAATATTTCTGATTATATTATGTCAATGTTTTACATAGAAGTGACAATGTCCTCTTGTGGCCGTATTAGTAACGACTTTTGTCTGAAGCAAAGTCAAAGAAGTCAGGTGACATTGTTACAGGGCAACAAAGTCCAAAAGAGAAAAAGATCAGTCAAACTTTATTTGTATATTCAAAGTACTTTACAGGTGACTGTAAATAGTAGATGTAAATGGTAAAACAAAAATAGAGTAAATAGATAAAATAAAAGGTGCGAAAAAATGATAAAATAGACAAAAGAGACATTAAAACCGATGCAAAGCAAAAGAAAAATTTGAAAATACAATACAATTAATAAAATAAATGATTCAATAATAAATAATAAATAAATAAATAATGCCCATAAGGCATTATAATTAAGGATACCAGGTAAGTCTCTGTTTAAAGATATCAACACTTTCTCAGATCTGCAGGCAAACCAGGTCTGACAGTTGCACAAAAATGGTGTATGCATCGAGAACAGATCTGAACTCTGCTCTGCCACTGTAAATACTAGAACACCAAATGTTCCTTAAAACATGGCTGAAAATAGCTCCACACACAGCATTTACTCCTATTTGAGTAACCTTTGCTAAAAACTAGAGCGCTCAGCTGTTTTAGAAAATTATGTAGCACTTCAGAGATTTACAACCTCAGAAAGTGTGGGTTTGGTGCTGAGAACCACAGAGAGGGCTCGGAAGTCAAGAGATATGCCATCGTTGATGATGCTGAAAAATACAGAATAATATAAGAATTATACTTCAAACAGGAAGGAAGTTTGTAAAATGTAATTAAACTAGAAAAACAATGTGTGTGAATTGCATCTGAATTATAAAACTGGCAGTAAAAAGGTGCATAATATATAGAAAAAAATTAATGGCCATGACATGATATTATAAGATGAATTTCATGATATTATAAGATGAATTTTCTTATTATAAGATGAATTTCATGATAAGATGAATTTTCAGTATTTCATTTTCATTTCTAATTTGAGTGTTAAAGAGCCTGAATGGAACAAAGAGAGCAGAACATTTACCCTTAATTTTGTTGTAAAAGATGTAATAAAGGCCTTTTTCTTTTTTTTTGATATCCAGCAGTTCAGATGCAGCATTAGTCGAATCCTGCCACTCATCATTAGATGCCAGGAAGCCCAGCAACAGACTTTCCACATGGCGTGTTTGGACTGTGGAGACAAATTAATTCATCAAAGTCATTTGAAAGCCATCTTAAGGGAGAAGCACTAGTGAACTGCAATGATTTAGGAGTTGCTGGCACTCTTTTTATTACATAATCCTATTATGTCCTCTTGAGAATACTGTGTTCACATAACAGTAGTTTTTAGCAAAACACTAGTTCAAAATTTCTTTTAAACCACATTTTGGAAAATTGGATAAACCAAATACCTAGTGTGAGGCTGGAAATAGCCACAGGATTTTCTCTCTGTTCCCAGAAAAGGCTCTGCCGTCTTCCAGGTTTAATCTGAGGAATGCCTTCGTACAAGGGACCGGTGCCCAGAGTAGAACATATCAATAGTACTGTGTGAGTTCCAGTGGATCTACACTCTCACCTCCACTTGGCACCCAAAAGGTTCAATATTTAGTATAATGAAGTGGGAGCTCGTTCTGGGTTTGGCAAAGAAAGACAGACAAGATCGAGTCAGTCACTTGCTTCTGTGTTGCTATGGAAACAACCTTGTTGCTCGACTTCGGGGCTAATTCTGCAGAGAAGAACAAGCTTGTAGGAAAGACTGGTAGGGAAAAGAAAAAAGAAAAAACAAAAACATGGCTGCATGCATGAGTCATCTGCTAACACATACACCCAGAACTCTCTGGTTTTATCACTGCGAGCAGCCTGTCAAAGCTCCCTGCACGACTGTAGCTGAACACAGCCGCAGCACAGACCACAGGAAAGAACAAAAGCAGCACCAGACTGATAGGGACCACGGGAGGAGGCAGTAATCACTGCTGACTCAAGCATTCTGCTATATTCAACTCCAAACTTTGTCAACAGTCAAGGCTGTAGCCAGGGGCAAATTTTTTTAACCGAGGTCCACCAGGAAGCGGGGGGGGGGGTATGTTTTGAGAATCAGATAGAAAATATTACGAGTAGAACTGAAACAAGAAGTCAAATCATCAAGGGAAATTAATCAGCAACGATTCTGACAATCAACTGAAGTGAAGAACTGAAGTCAATTTTTAAGCAGTATTCTCTGATGTCAGTCTCACCGGTGTGAGGATTTTCCGGCTCTCCTCTGTTATATCATATCATTGTATATCATATATATTTGTTTTTGGTTTGGGACTAAAAAAAAAGACATTTGAAGACATCAAGAAGTTTTTCTAACGCCCCTGGTTTATACACATTCTACCCTCTGCAAAGGTAGAATTTTTGGGTAAACTGTTGTAATGGTTTACATCAGAGTTTGCAGGTGTATCTCATATTTAAAATATTAGGTGGCCACTGAGTGTAAATAGCCAGAGGTACAGTAAGTGCTTCCTGATGGATGGGCTCTCCCATTTAGTTTAGAAGAGGATTCAAACTGAAAATGCAGGGAAGTTAGAAAACACTATTCAGATAAGAATCTCATGCTCTTTTATAGATGTTTTCTGATTTTTTTTTTCTTTTTACAAAGGTAAATGCCCATGAGAAACAAAAAAATGTAAGAGAGACTCCAACACAACTGAGCCCCACTGAGCATTGAGATTTATCAAGTTTTTGTTTTAACAACTTTTTGAAAGAAAGAAACCCCACGGCCCTTCCTGGCGCCTGTAAGAGCTGCCAAAGACTTGTTCATATCAACCTGATGGATGGGCCCTCCCAGGCCTTTTAACCAGACGATAAAGCAAGAATCCGGTAGCCACTTCAGACATTGTTTTCCTTTACGTGTGCTTCTCATTCCCACCAGTTTATTTCTTTGGACAAATGAAATCTGGTCCCCCTGCTCCCTTCTCTAAAGCAGCAGTGTTAACAGCAACATTGCTCCAGGTAACAGCTTTGCAGGTTTAAAAATTATTTAACAGCACACAGACAAATACTATAGCTTTAAAAAAGAAAAAGAAAACTGCAGGCTTAGCAGTCAATACCTGTGGGTGGCAGATTGATTTTGCTATAATATATATAGATATAAACAGTGACCTATATAAACCAATTTGTCCTCTACAAAATGTTGAGGTCACCAGTCATGTTTAGCATAAAGGGGATGGACACAATAACAGGAAGACCTGTATAAAACAATCCAAGGCAGTGGCTTTGTAATAAATATTGGCTTAGCGAAGTGGTTTTTGTGGAGACTTCCATTAAGGAGTTTGTTTTCTTAATCTTGGGGTCTCTTCTTGTGGTATTGTTGTATTACATTATTCGAGCTGTATGTGTGAGTTTGCACCATATATGTCATTTTCAAATGTTCGCATTGAAACATAGATGGCTTTTCATAAAATTAAGAGATAGGCAGAAGAAAAGTCACAGAACGCATTGTAAAATAAAGGCACGATAGCATTTACATAGAGATCGGATACTGTGTGAAGGAAGCATCTCCTTTATTTCGTTCACGATGAGCTAACGGTTTTGACGACCAGTCTAACCAGCTGAACCAGTGCTGTTCATTTATCCAGTCAGTCGTGTTGTTACAGTGTGATGGTGTGAACTGAGATTAAGCTCTCCTTTAATCCTCCTCCGCTCCACATGACCTCACTGTGATGCACAAGCCAACGGGAGCTGTCATTGGTGCACCGTGCATTCTCCCGTGTGACCTGGGAGCCAATCAGAGCCCCTTGGCCCAGCATCCGCCCCCATCAGGCTGCCAGTGGTGGAACCAGTGAAGAGGGGGGAGAGAGAGAGAGAGAGAGAGAGAGAGAAAGAGAGGAAGGATGTAGTGGGTTTCTATGAATGGAAACATGGAGGAGAGGACGCTGGTGACAAACAAACCCAAATACTGACAGTTAGGCCCTCCCCACCCTCATCTCCTGATCTGTCGTCTTTCCTCAGCCCACCCATGCGTGTTCATTTTTATAGCATTAATTATGTAGTAAACAGTGGCAGAAAGTAATTAAGCAGATTTACTCAAGTACTGTACTAAAGTAACTAAGGAAATTGTTCAAATGAGCTTTAAGAAAAATATGTCAACTTGATGCTGGTGTATACGCATGCTCTCAATGGGTTTGCATTGACTAGACTGTCTGGCAAATGGAAATGCCATAAGACTTTATCAAATTTACACAGTCATCCAAATTTATCTGTAAAGCACCCTTTTAACAACAAGGTAATTCAAAGTACTTTACGAAAGACGTGAAGGCATTAAGAAACAAAGAAAACAAGGCAATGGAAAAGGACATAAACAGATTTAAAATGAGAAAAACAAAGTAAAAATAGAAGGTTAAATAAGATAAAATAGAATGAAAGAGATTAAGCAGAAGGTTGAAATTACATTTAGTACAGTGTAGTGCAACATATGAGTAAACAGTCCCAAATTTTACTTTAAAAAAAACAACAAAATATTTTGCATCCTGATTTCAACAAACTGAGGTTTGTAGCAGATCTCAAATTTTCTAGGAGTTGGTTCCAGACACGTGGATTAAAACTACATAAGAAGTGATTGCTGCTCCTCTATGTTAAGTTTTAACACTGGAAACAGTAAACAGACTTGTCCAAGATGATCTGAGCTGTCTGTGCGGTTCAGAATCGAGCAGCAGAGCAGAAATATGTTTTGGCCTTAAACCTAAGAGATAGCTAAATCAATAATCACATACACACTGTATGTACACTGAAGTAGTTGACTGTTCAAACTGATGGCAAAGATCTCTTCCTTGACAGACTGTTAAGAAGTAGATCTAGATATTTCAACAATACAGCTACCTAATATTTAAGAAGTTTACACGGGAGGTTACTGTGGTTACTGCTTTATGGGGGCATGCTTTAACTACTCTGTTCCTGATGCTTCTAGCCCTTGACCCAGTTCGAGAAAAAAATTAAGGACCTGATGAAAAAGTAGTTTCTAAGGGAGGAGAGGAATTAGAAGACTGAATAAACATGTTCCTGGTCCAGATAATCCAAAATATGATTCTGTTAGATTTAAGGAAGATACTTCTAACAAGAGTTACCCTAAAATATCACTGTAAGTCATTTTTTTCTAGGAGTAAAAGCAGTATTTAGGCCCAAACATGATGAACTAGAGAAACATTTACACACAAAACGCAAAAAAGTAATTATACGAAAAAAGGCATGATTTTACTTTGTGTTGTTTGTATATGGTGTTGTGCTAAATTATATTTAGAGATTACACAATCCTACAGACTTCAGAGTCCACTTGGATTCAAGGACGAACTGATTAGACTTTAGCAGTAAACGGTCAAGGTCATCACGACCTCACGAAACACCTTTTTGGCCATAACTAAAGAATTCATGCATTACGTATGAGAAAATACACTAAATACCTTTTAATAAATTCCTTGAAAATCTTAATGACATATTGTATAAAATATGAGTCTGGACAGACTTTTTTTAATCCTTGGATCCAAGTTGTCAATTGAAATTTACCATGTGTTGGATCTTACTTTAAAATGAGCTCACATAGCTGCTGAGTTAGCAAGAATGGAACTGAATTCATAAAAATATTTGAAGCCGGCCACAGTCGGCTTGGTTTTTTCATTGATTAATTTTTTAATTGATGTTATTTAACATAAAAGCCACAAAGGGTGCTTAACACTTAATGCAGCATTTAACTTTGTAATATGTCCCTGTGTTGTACATAGCCAACCCCAGTTCATTTATTTGAGTAAATTAAACAGTGTAATGACTGTTTCAGGTGTGCAACATTATACTGTCCAGCATGTTATTGCATTTCTTTGACTATATCTTTCAGGATTCAGCTGCAACATAGCTACATTTTGAATCAATATGAATCTGCATAGGCCACATGTGTGGTTATTACATAAATTATATAATTAAAATTAAAATGATTTTTTAAAGTACAGATAGATAATATTTTTTTCAGTGGGTTAATCTTGTAGCATTGGACATGTATCAAGAATAATGGATTGGACTGGCTGCAGATTATCAGATCATATTTGTGCAGGACAGACAGGAAAAAATAATGTGATAGTTCTTTTAATTATACTTTTCCACAGGACTAAGGGAGGCTTTAGCCCTGGCTCCTGAATTAAGATGCCATTAAACTAACAACAGTTCAGGTTTATTTTTCCAATTTAATTTGAGTGTGATGAAGAGCATCCAGAAGTTGAGTTACCATGGTTACCTGCAACTGGAGGTGGCCCAGTTATCTTAGTGACTCATGTACATGCATGCAGGCCTTAGTCCTTCAAACGACCCCTTCCTCCTCCTCCTCCTCCTCCTCCTCCTCCTCCTCCTCCTCCCTAACTCACCTTAACCTTAAGAGGAGATACACATCCTCTGGCACAGATGCACACTAAGCTCTTCCCTGATTCAGTGAACCACTGCTGCACTCAAACAGAGCTGTTCATATAAACCTTCATCACAGCAATTACTCCTGCTTATAAAACAGATAATGTATGTGTGGATTGCATGGTGATGTCCATTGTTCAATTGTTCAGGCCAGACTTAAATAGCTCGACAACTATTGGATAGATCACTATGAAATTCTTGCACATATATCCATGGTCTCCAGGAGAAAAAGCCTATTGATTTCGGGGATCCTCTGACTTTTCATTTATCACCAACAGATGGTCAAAGTTTTCACCTATACAGTGAAATGTCTCAACATTTTTGCACACATTCATGGTTCCCAGATGACATATCCTGATGTCTTTGGTGATCCCTTGGCTTTGGCTCACATGTTTGGTTTTAAGGGTAAATGTCTTGACCGCCACTTGATGATTTGCCATGGAATTTGGCTCACACATTCATTTCTTCCTCAGGAAGAATTGTAAAAGCTTTGTTGTCCCCCTGACTTAATATATAGTGGCATCATCCATCATGTTGATACTGTGCACTGACTGTATATCTATACATACCTATATTTTACAAATAAACTGGTCATATAAGAGAAGACACTTTTGATCTCCACAGCAGATTACAGCAACATAATTTTAGTATCTGAGCCATTCATAACTGTGTCATCTCTCCTCACCACAGTAACTGCCCCTGCTCCCTGGCTGCAGCCCTGGCCAGAGCCACAGCTGACAGCATCCTGCAGACTGACCTCTCCATCCACCACCTCAATAAGACTGTAGAAGACGGAGCGGACCCACTACCACGTGAGTCCTCGGGAGTGCCCAAGAGACTGCTCTCTCTCTCTCTCACACCCACACACAGACACACAGATGCAGGTATAGACGAATTAGGTCTCTCTCTTGCTGCATGCCACACACATACACAGGCATGTAACCACCAGGGCTTTGTCCCAATTCTCGCCTGCAAGGCTGCATTACATGGTATTTGACCGCTAGAGGGCAGAAAGTAGACTCACAAGCATACTGACGGCTATAAGCCAGGATACACTACATTCACCATGTGCCGATGGAGTTTCATTAAAATGGTTCATTCATTACACTGGTAGTCTAATATAAGGATTAGCTTTGTTTTGAAAATGTGCGTATTACAAATACCAACTACACTGAGCATTAAGTCTGGTTTAATGGGTATAGAATGAAGACAGATTATGTCGAATTTTCAACTTTTATTACAGAAAATGCAGTATGCAAGGATATACAAATTATATTAAGCAGTTATATTTTAAAGATACACTAATCTGAGCCCCAATTGTGTATCAATTCCTTTCTTTTATAATTAATTATTTTCTTTTACAATGAAACTATGTTTTTGGCACTTGTTTGTAAAGATTTATGTGTTCTTTCGTAATCAGTGGGCTTTGGGCAGCAGACAGAGAAAGGAAATTAGAAAGTATTGAGAGACTGACTTATTCATTTTTTGGTTCTGGGTTTCTCATGGGATTTTTAAACAATAACAAAAATAAGGAATGTTGCCCATCTATCCTTTAAGATTAGCCAGCACTCTGTATTTATTCACCATTTATCGAAGTTTTTCAGCTAGTTGTGTTACACACCGCGTTGTGTGTGCTTTCTCAAAATTTTAACTTGTGTTGTATAACAGCAATAACATTTGGTTTGATGTTGCTTAATCACCATCTACTATTTGCAAGGAGTTATGGATAGACCTTGTTACTAGATGCAGTGCTGAAAGATCTCCATTTGGAGCATTAGTTAGGAGGGGCTGAGCAGCCAGTTGGCCTAGAGAAGTTCAGTATTGGGACAGTCTTTGGCATGCATGTACTTTTAGTAGGTGAGGGTTGGGGGTGAAGGATGGAAATTGGAACATTTATCTCTGTTTGTTTCTCATCCTCTCTCTCTATCCCGCACCAATATAATTTTTGGGAGAACAGAGGGAGAGAGAAGACAATGACAAAGACAGGATAGACCACTATACCTGCAGCTAACATAAGCAGGGCAAGCCCATGTACTCACAGTCTGTGTCTTAGTCATTACAGAGAGCTTTGATGCCACCTCAGGGCTGAGCTCTGTTACACTCACTTCTGTAATTCACTGAAATATTCCAAAAAAGTAAAGCAGAACCTTGAGGCTTTTACTGTCCACAACAGCACGATTTCAACTGGGGCTGGGGAATTTTCAGAAATCATTTTGGCAGAAAAATTTAACTTTTATAGTTTTTTTTTACAGTCTGCTCACAGTAGTTAAAGTCCAAGTAAAATTTAACATCAGTGTTCTATCATATGTGGAGCAGATGGCCACAGATTCTCAGAACAACAACGCACATTAGCTTTCCTACTGAACTTCCCTTGTTATCTAACTTACAAGCAGGAACACACATTTTGACCTGCACTTCAGCTTGTTCAAAGAGCAAACCAGGGAACGTGCTCTGCTAACACAGCATTTTGCAGGATAGGTATCTAATTAGCTGCTCAGCTGACATTAAACAGCATATAAACTTACCTGCAAGTGCTTTTCTCTTTTTCTCTTTTTTCTTATAGTTGTAAATTGAATATGTCTGAATATGTCTTTTTTGTTGTTTTGAAGGTCACTTTGTGCCTCTTTGTAGTCATTTAACTGATTTTTCAACAACCAAAGGCTTTAGCCCTTTTTGTTATTACTGTGGGTCACCGTTGGAATCAACTTAGTCTGCTCTCAATCCAGACAGACCACAGCTAAAATCCTTTAGAAAGGTGAAAGGTACAGTGCAAAGTAAAGAGGCTTTGAAGCCTACACAGAGGGATGTTTGATGTTTGAAAGATAGGTTTTTGGTGGAGTGTTCCTTTAAAATCAAAACCTCTCAAAACTTAAGCTCTGACGCAAGCTCTTACTGGCAGGGAAGAGCTTGTACCCTCTACTGGTCAGCTGCCACTGGAAATCACACTGAATAGCAATAAAACCAAACCAAAATAGGTGACAGAAACAATATGACTTAGCATATATACAATAAGAGTGCGCATAAACTGACTGTTTCTTTGTGTGTGTGTATGTGTGTGTGCATGTTAGAGATAGAGTCTGTGAAGCTGGCCCGGCTGGTGTTTAATAGGCTGTTTGAGATGTGCTGCATCTGGCTCAAGGAGCTGCCCTTCCGTCGCCGGCCACAGCCATACTACGAAACATCAATCCACGCCATCAAGAACATGAGGCGCAAGATGGAGGACAAGCATGTCATCATCCCTGACTTCAACACACTCTTCAATGTTCAGGTAAACACAAGCTTCCCCCGTGCCCCATGCCATGCGGAAGCAGGTTATCATAGGACCACTGTGAGACCACCATGGTGGCAACTGATACTTTGAATCTGTAGTTTGGTGGCTGGACCTCTGATAGGTTCTCAGATTCTGATAGTGGTGTTTTAGTGTTTTAGTAATAATGATAGCAATAGGAACAAATATAAAAAGGTTTCAGTGCTTGGTCATGATGTTGCGACTAGTCTGTTCCTTTAGCATCTGTAGCTCAGTGCTACAAACAATGTTGGTCCATATGCTTGTGGTTAAAAAAAAAAAAAATGTCAGGTGTCCTTACCCCAGTGTACCTACCTGCAAATATAATTTTATTTATATTTGTACTTGTAGAGAAAAAACGGATTTTTGTACAAAGATAAAACTGGACATGAGTGGGGTGTTTTTTGTCATTCACTCTGCTATTTTTGGGATATTAATACATTAAAGTCACCGCTGTACAATCAATAACTATTATGCTAGTTTTAATGCAAGGAGCTTGTGAATTCCTAGTCATCCCCTCAATGTGTCCACTGACTGACATGTATTGTCTCTCAGGATCAGGAGGAACAGGCTTTCTTTGCCGTGTTTGATGGCCATGGTGGTGTGGACGCTGCCATTTATGCTGCCAATCACCTCCACGTCAACTTAGTTCATCAGGAATCCTTCAGCCAGGACCCTGGTGAAGCACTCTGCAGAGCCTTCAAACTCACTGATGAGCGCTTTGTGAAGAAGGCCTCACGAGAGGTAACCGCATCTGCAAAGAGCCAAACCCCTTGATTTTATTAGGAGGTATAGTCCTGACTAGTGTAAACCTTTTGATGAGTTGTAGTAGTATTAAGTAGCAACTAAATCATGTTACCTGAATTTAATGAAACATTTTTTACTAATATGTACTAATACAATTCATACTACTATTATTACTGCTACCAGCACAATTTTTTTCTGCTACAGTACAACTGCCGCTACGATACTAGGCTACTAGTTAACTTGATGTAGCAACTCACTCTGACCCCAAAGGGAGCAATTCACCATTTTACGGTAGAGAACCATGGCCCCGAGCTTGGAGGTGCTGACTCTCAACGTAGCTGCTCCACACTCAGCTGAAAAATCCAGTGCATGCTGGAGACTGCAGTAATGATGACACCACAAGAACCATCGTCCACAAAACACATTTAGACAGGATGAGCAAATTCCCATGACCCCTCTATTAACCTTGCAATGATAAAGAGTTGTTCCAATGCTCAATCATCAGGAAGGAATCTGCATTGCTCTTGCTGGATCCAATGTTCACCATCGTGTATAGGCTCCTTTCCAGCACCCTGGCATAAGCTTTTCAGGGAAGGCTGAGTAGTGCAATACCCCAATAATTAGAGTACAACCTCTGGAAACCACCAGTTCGGTCTGCCAGTCCAAAGGTAAAGCCCAACAATGCCCAGAGTTGTGAGCATCTCAGGGTGAATCTCATCCCCTCCTGGTGCCTTGCACCGTGGAGCTTCGTAAATGTCTCAGAAACTTCTGCCAGACACATGAGAGAGGCTCCCCCTGAGTCTTCAAACTCTTCCTCCTCCTCAGGGCACATCTGATCAGATTCAAGAGTTCCTCAAGTGTTCCTTCCACGGCCTGACAATATCTCCAGCCATGTCCCCCACTTAACACAGCCCGGGCCAAGCCTGACTTTCATTTCCTGAGTCTTTTGATGGTTTGCCAGAACTTCCTTTAGGCCAACTAAAAGTCGGGCTCCATAGCTTCCCCAAACTCCTCCCATATTATGGTTTTTGCATCTACGACCATTGAATCCTTGGACCTTTTGGCCTGTTGTTCTTGTCTGCTGCTTCAAGAGACCCCAACCAACCAACCCAGACCAAAAGACCCCTTTTTTGGCTTGACAGCATCACTCCCTCAGTTCTCAGGTTGCCCCCACAACAGGCACCACTAACCTTCTAAATGCAACTTCAGGCAGCTGCCGCCATAATGGAGGCTCTTTTGGCCTGTCTCTGAACTCCTCTGGAGGTGAGAGTTGAAGACCTTGCTGACAGGGGCTTTAGCAAGGTGCTCCCAGTTCACCTTCACTACACAAGTGGGTTTATCATGTCTGTCTGGCAGTCTCCATTGCTATCTAATCCAACTCACCACTAGGTGATCATCAGTAAAAATCTCTGCTCTGCTTCACCTACATGTCCAAGACATATAACCTCAGATGGAATGAGACAGCCAAAAATTAAATAATCTTTCTTAGTGTTCTGGTCCACTTATGAACCACCCTGCGCTTGTGTATGGTGTTTATTATGGCCAGTCCATGACTGGCACAGAAATCCAACAACAAAGCACCACTTGGGTTCACCCCCTCCAGGTATCTCCATCATCCAGCATATTGAGACATTTTCAGCCCGTTTCCTCATATTTAAGGCTTGAGTTACAGATTGGATGACAGGAATATATCTTTGACTAGTCATGACAAATTTTCGGCTTGTTTTTTATTAAAGTGGTGAACCATTTCCAGTAAAACAGGGACACCGTTCCTGCGTTCCGGTACAACATAGAAGTGGTGCAGCTGCTGTTTGCTGTGAGCTGAATGCTGTAACATGCGTCTTTGTTTGACAGAACCTGCGTTGTGGTACAACAGGCGTGGTGACGTTCCTGCGCGGCCAAACGTTGTACGTGGCCTGGCTTGGAGACTCCCAGGTCATCCTGGTCAGAAGAGGACAGGTTGTAGAGCTGATGAAACCACATAAACCAGACAGAGAGGTAACCATTAATACATGCACACACATCTTCAGTCACCATTAGGTACCAATTTATCATTTCCACCGTGTGCATACTTGATTGAGATGAAGAACCATAGCTTCAGTGGTGAATCTTTTTTCAACTGATAGATTGAGACATTATACAGTATACTATCATTAATTTACATTATTAAAAAATTTAGAACCTGTATTAGCACAGAAATTTGAATTGCATTTTAACTTATAACTGGGACTTAAAATTTTAGCTAATTTGAATGCTAAAACAACTTACAACAAAATGCATAAACACATACACTATGTGATGCAATACAATACAGTAGTGTGGCACTGATTAGTACAGTACCCTACCTGAAATTATGTTTGTGTGTTGGCTTAATTATTTATTATGTATAGAGGCTATACTTAGCGGGACTGCCATATTCATCCACCTTGTTTATATACTGTATATGGAGGAGCGAGAATATTAAACACGCTTTACAATATAATGCAATCCAATACAACAGCAACACAAATACGGGCTCAAAATTACAATAGAGTTGAATTTACAGCTTTATGTTACAACAAAAAAGGACACAAAACAATTTCTTCATTCAATCCATATGGTTCAGTCATGTTTAAATTCCAGTGACTTTCCCTGCAAATCAGATTGTTCACTATTTTTGGGTAATGAAAAGATTTCCTAATTCCCAAGCAGCAATTTGAATTGTGAGTATAGGCCCGTATTTGAGGTCTATATAGTTTTTAACTGTTCTTTTTTTTCTACCAGCCATTCAGGGAAAAGTCAGCTACTGTAAACTTTCCCAGTTTTCTATAGAAACACTGACTAGCACTAATGGTCTCAAACTAAATTCAGAGATTTTATGATATCAACTTAAAACAATGATATGATGTGCTTAAAGCAAAAGTTTGACATTTTGGGTAATACACTTATTCACTTTTTGCTCAAGAGATGAGATAATGAGAATAACTTGATTGTTTGACATGAAGTTATAGCCATCAGCTAGTTGTCTTAACTTGGCACATAATGGAAACAGGAGTAAACAGCTATCATGACAAGAGAATGGTGTCTGTATCAATCTCCTCATCTGACTTTCTGCCACAGAGCAAAATAAGCATTTTCCCAAATTGTTGAACTTCCCCTTGAAGTTACACAGATATTAATGTCCATTATGGTAAAAGAACCAACTAAAACACAAAGACAAAAATCTGTCTGGTCAGTTTTACTGTGCTAGGGGAAAATTTCACTTTTATTGTCCTTGTAAAGTCTAGATTACAGGAAATATTGGTCTCATTTTTTCCAAGACACATTCAGTATTAAAACAGTTTGACATTATTTTTCACCACTTTTCCTACCACAAACATGGAACAAGATAGCATACCGTCCTTCATCATTTTGTCCCAGTATGTTTCCCTGCCCTTCTGAGCATTAAATGTACACTTTCAGTCAAATATCCGTAGCGTTGTCAACCTGAAAATCACCACCTGTATTAATATATTGTAATATCATTGTGATTGGGTGGATTATGAGTTTAAGTGCAAAGGAGAGGCAGATAAAGCACTGTACTGAGCCATTTGCTGCAGGCAATTGCAGGATCACATTGTTATCTATGTGAAAGTCATCACCGTTCTGAGCAACCACTACAGCCAGTTGTGCTTCGGGTCTCTTTCCAGGATGAGAAACAGAGGATCGAGGCTCTGGGAGGCTGTGTGATCTGGTTTGGCACATGGAGGGTTAATGGCAGTCTGTCTGTATCCAGAGCAATAGGTAAACTATTAGTTCAGTCAGACACTCTATATACCGCATGATGTATATTCATACACTCGACTGTAATATTTGGGGTTTTTTTTTAAATCATGTTTTGACATGTTTGCTCCTAAATATTCATGGGAATAAAACTGTCTGAGGTGCTTAATATCAAATATCAAAAATATGCATAAAAATTAGGCATGTGAAAGCAGTCACTTTGAAAATATCTATTGTTCACATAAAAAAAAGAGTTAACAGTTATACTGCTGACAGACAATTTACACATTACAATCGGATCAAATGCAAATCGCAAACTTTTGCTTTCATGAATGCTGGTATGAACAGGCCCTAACAGACGTGTTACCGTGTTTACAGGGGACTCAGAGCACAAACCCTACATCTGTGGTGATGCTGACCATAGTATCTTCCCCCTGGATGGTTCAGAAGACTACCTGATTCTGGCCTGTGATGGCTTCTGGGACACAGTGAGTCCAGATGAGGCGGTGAGGGTGGTCAGCGACCACCTCCAGGAGAACGCTGGAGACACCACCATGGTAGCCCACAAGCTGGTGGCCTCCGCCCGTGATGCAGGCTCCAGTGATAATATCACTGTCATAGTGGTCTTCTTGCGGGACCCACGCTCCCCGCCGCCCACCAGCACTGAGGACGAGGAGGAGGGTGTCGTGGAGGGAGAGGTGGAAGATGAGGAAGTAGCGGAGGGGGAGGAGGAGGAACAAGAAGAGGAGGAGGAGGAGGAGGGAGATGAGGCAGTCAGGGTGGAGCGCGATGGCGGTGAGGGAGGCAGCACTGCGGACATCGGGGGGAAGGGTCGTGGAGGCTGGCCCCTGCAGCAGTGCTCGGCCCCTGCTGACCTTGGCTACGAAGACCGAACGGACTCGTTCACGGACAGAACTAGTCTCAGCCTGTTGGGGCCTTCGCTGGAGGGCCGCATCTCCCTGACCCAGGGCTCACGGCAGCCCTGCTCCGACTTTAGCCCTGACCTCTTCGCAGCTTCCCACATCTACCGAGAAGAACGCCCACTGAGGCGCCGGTCCTGTATCCCCTTTCAAGAGCCTAGCATCTCTAGCTTCACGGACCCACTCTGGCCCCAGACAGCCATGCTGCTCGGCCAGGCAGTGAGGCGAAGCCACAGGCTTGGTTATGGCGGTCGCCAATGGGGCCGGAGGTGGCCAGGCAGATCCAGGGAGCGGCTAGGCCTGTTACCATCTGGCCAATTGCTGCCCCATAGGCAGCGCTACTCCAACTGGAGGCCTGGAGTGGCAGTGCCTCGACTGCCCCATGATGCCGCCATCTGAAGAGGTGACCGAAACCAAACCATCTCCCTCATTGATCCAGTCCTGCTCCCTGCCCCTCAGCCCACCACCCACCTCTGCCATCAACAACACATCTTTCTTTGATAGTAGGTAGTTGTGGCTCCTGCAGTTGTTACGTGATTGTTGAGTCTCTGTCAGAAGAGTGGTGCTCTCTGTCCTAAGCCAAAATATTTCCAAATGTAAGCTGGCTCACTGAGCACAAGCCCTGCTCCTTAATGCTGTAGGTAAAGCGAAAAACTGCATCTTCTCCATTGTGACCACTGATCAGTCAATACAAAGTAAGAACTGGAAATGCAGTTTAATAAGATGTGTTCAGACTGATGCGATATGAATCACAAAAGATAGTTGACTGGGCAATGCAATTAAGATTCAAGAATATTTCAACTTGAGCAAAAATGACGTGACTGTCTTGAGCTGTGTGACTCTCCTTCCTGAACGAGGAAGAATGAGAAAGTTTAGAGGTAAATAACAGGCAAAGGCAAAATAAAAGGCAATGGTTCACTTGCATTCAGTCTGAACACTAGTTTAATTTATATGTTTGGTCGCTACACACTCTTGGCAGTGTCTCTAGACAGAAATGATGTATTTTGGAGAGGGAGAGAAAGAACTGTAGGGCAAATTTGTTGCCCTTGGGTATGTACAGCTTGCTTTAAGTTTGCAGAAGGCATGACAGTATAAAATACTTGGCCAAAACTATGTGGAAACCTGAAGTTTCAGGGTTTTACTCCCATTCAACAGCATTAGCAGGGTCAGAAACTGATGTTAGGTGAAACTAGAGCTGACTAATACTGGATTTTTGAGGGTAGCACTGATATCAATATTTTATAAGATTTTTTTATAAAACCAATAATGACATATCCTGCATTTTTTTAAATATACTATAAACACAGTACTTGAACATTTTTGATAAGGAACCTTTAAATTTGATTATTAAAGAAGGAATTTAAAATAAACTTGTCAGCAATCTTTGGTGGACAAACCATTTAACAGAGAAACTATTTCTGATGACCTCAAACATGTTTTTTGCATTCTGTTTCCTCGTAATTCACTGGACAGTGCCCAGATATGTCCGCTAAGCTAAAATTAACCAGAAATACTGGCCATGCCAATGAATCGTCCATGCTCTAGTTCAAAAGTTATGAGCCTTCCCCACAAAGTTGAAAGGACACTCATGTCTAAGAGTAATTGTAGCTGTACAGTACAATAAAGTTTTCCCATTCCCAGAACACTTTTGTGTATCGTCACACTACACACATTCTTCTGTATTTGTCTGTTCATCCACGAGAAAAGGCAGCCTTTTAGCTATACCAGCAAAGTGAAAGAGGTTGACTGTGGTCCGCCCAGGTATAATTGCAGGGTGAGGTGACACATATAATCTTTTCATCTTTTGTCTTGAGACAGCTGTCAAAAATGTCAAGCGACCGAGCATTATATTAAGCTCTAATGGCCCAGGTTGCCTCTTTGTCCTCTCAGCAAAGCTTTGGAAAAATTCATAGAGGACGCTGGAACATTTGTTGCTCCTGGATTCTGGGACTGAAGGCACATGATGTTCTGCTACCCTCCTATAAAGTCAGTGACCCAGCCATTATTCAGCCACAGTTTGTCTACAGATAAAAGCACTTAACACCGGATTATAAAAGATTACTAGTCACTTACCTGAATAAATGCTTCATATAGTCCAGTCCTCCAGATGGGGATATACTCCTGGGATAATGTTTTTTTTTTGGGGACGGGAGGGGGATTTAAAAATATCTTTTTTTCTTTAGTTGCTGTTACGCCATATAGTTATTCGAAAATATTTCAAGTGTATTTACCTTTACACAAAGCCCACTGAACAGAAATATTTTCCAGCAGGCTTGAAAAATGCACAACTGTTTAATGTTGGGCCAGGATAGTTGAAAACTGCAGAACACGTGCCTTCCATGTGTGTTACTAAAGCCTACTTTCTTCACTCATATGTTCAGTCATTATTACATTTATGTGGTACTATTACCATTAGGGACAAGTTTGTCTCAGATAGTTTGACATTTTGGGAAATATGCTCTCTCATTTTCTTGATGAGTAAAGCTAAGCTAAGCCAATCAACTGTCGGCTGTAGCTTCTTATTTAGTGTACAAACGTGAGAGTGATATTAATCTTCTCTCCAGTCAATGAATAAGCATATTTCCCAAAATATCCTTTAGGTTTCATAGTCCTTCATATAACTTGAGGAGAATCTACCATACTTGGGGGCCTCTGCAGCTTGAGGTAAGAGAGCAGTTTTTTTTTTTAGCAGCTATACTTCAAAGCAAAAGTCCCAGTTAACACCAACTCCACGATGGTTTCTACTCTCAGAGTAAACCACTACATTGTAATGGGAACTTCCTCCGATCTGATCTAGATTCTATAAATGAGTGCCCCCTCTCTGCTGTCTAACACGCTGCTGACAGTGCTGCACTTCAGTTATGCTAGAACGTCATAGGAAACTCTGTCTTATTGCCACCCACGCTCACCTTCAACACCTGGCTAAGACATTAAAAAAAATGTTTTTCCACTGATATTCATTATATCTAAATACCAAATATGGTAAGTAGTCCATCTACAGAGTTTCTCTACAGTGATAATCCATAATCATAATTAACAAACAACTATGTAATCATAAAATGATAACCCTCCTACTTATTTAAAAGATAATACTATAATGAAAGGTTAATCCCTCTCTGATAAGGCTAATAGCACCCATACCTACTTAGTGAGACTGATCTATAGAAAGACTTCTGTCACTTTGCCTTAAATGTCTAAACTCTCTTTCAAATACACACTATTGCATAACTGTATCTAATCCTACTCAATAATCGTAAACTAACTATCCCGCAAGTTTGATATGAAAACTACTATTAAAATCAAAAGTAAACTCTGAGCCACATTAAGTTATTAAATCCGATTGTCAGTCACTTTTAAAGAACAAAAAATCATCCTGTTCCTATAAACACACTTACACAGTATTTTTAATATGTTGTTGGAGCAATTGAGGAGTTCACTGAGCCCTGCCCCCCTTAATTACTGTTGACGCACCTGTCTGGGTTTCTGTTCTCACATAGCACAATAACAGGGGCCTATTTACCACTCCAAATTCATGGTAATTTTTTCACACAGAAGTTGACAAAAGCAACTTCTTATTTCTGGCCAGCAACCATGGCTTAAATTACAACTGTGTTGAGCAAATTTTTTATCATATCTAGTTGATATGAGCTGGATGAAAACACATTTTGAAACAACAAGAATGCTGGTAAGGATTCGTAAATATTCCAAAAACAAGATTCTCATGCTAAAAGACTGAGGCTTAAGCTACAAGTCCAAAGCAAGTAAAGGAGTAGCCCCATTTATGACAATGGAAAATGTCAACTCAGAAAATTACTTCCTTCTGGCACAACCGTGTTTGGATGATTATGGAAAAACATACGTTTGGTTTGTTGTACCAAACGGTCATCGGATGCATCAATGGCTCCTCAACACTCGCCAACATCACCACATTCTTCAGTTAATGCAGCAAATTTCAATATACAAGGATGTTAGTGATAACCAGGTTCTGTAAATGGTGCCTCCACTTTCCTGGCCCAGATGCTGGCTGATGAAACACACAGCAAAACAGGTGATTTATCCGACTACTCGCACTTGTTCGTCATCCTTGATACATCCTTGGCTGTCACCTCACACTATCAGTCTTGCTAGTGGATGGGGACTCATCTTGGAGTCTGTTGTAACCATCCTGTGGACTGACTAGTGAAAAGCGTCAGACTGTCATTGGAGCAGAATGTACCTCATGTCCCAGAACGTCAGAGACTTGGTGAAGTGGCTCGACATGAGTTGGGTTTTTGTTTTTTTTTTCCTTTGGTTGTTTGTTTTTTTTTTATTTTGGGGGGGTCTTCTCTTGCGAGTGCATCTAGCTATAAGGAATGTACTGTCAAGACACTCAACTCAACAGACTAAAGCCTATGTGGAACCATAAGTATAACTACAGTTGTCTCTAGAAGCCTTGGCTGATTCCCGAAGAAGATGGTAGAAGTACCAGAAAACAACAGAAATCACAGTCATTTAAACTGTTCACTTGGTCATTGATGTGTGTGTATATTAAAAGTACTAATTGTGAGTTGAGCAAGTGCTGGAGGAGTGTACATATAATAATTCTGTCTTGTAAATCAATGGTTTTGATCCATGCTCCACAAGGCCTGACAGCTGGCTCAGATAGTGAGTTTAAACAGTCAGATGATTGTCTGTCAAGATCTTCTGCCACTAGACTGAGGTGGAAGCGAGGTTGTGATTTTGTTGAACAGCCTGAGGGGCATCAGTCAGTAAACTCAGCCTCTGCCTTTGAGAGGTGCTAAAGTATATTAAGTGTTGAACCAGTCCGGCTTTCACTAGAGATTTGTAGTGTCCTATTGTGGCCTAACTGCTGTTTCACTCTGCTTTCTCACCCTGACATGAATAAAAATCTCTGGAAAAAATACATAAAGATGTTAATTATTGGCATAAAAGACTGTAACTCAAATCTGCAGCTTTGACTTAAAAATTTTATCATTGTCAGCCTTAAAAAACATCTTGCCAATCAGATTATATCAGTAGTTTTTAGGTTTTTATTCCAACTCTGCCGGTGTTAGATGATTATTAAGGCGCTGGTTAGAGATGGGGAACACATGAGTAAACCGAGCTGCTGTGGAGTTTGATCCTCACTTAGAGCTGCTGTCAAGTCATTTAGATAACAGATTGGTTCCTTTACATGGATTGCACAGGGCAGTGCACTAGAGACGCAGAGGTGCCACCATTAGACAAACATGTTTCTCAGGATCTTGTTATGATGACAAAGATTTCCATTTAAACTGACATCAGGAGTCTTCACATATTCCAAAAGGAGTATGTAGTTACCTTTACCATGACCCCATTATTCCACTTCAATCAAAATTTTAAAAAATTCACAGTTTGGGTTAAAGCAACAAAATTCTGAGGACCATGTATATCTGAACCAAATTTCATGGCCATCCATCCAATGTTTGTCAAGAATTTTTGCTAAAAAACAAAATAATGTAAACGTAATTCTTGCTCTAGAGAAAAAGTCAGGAAATATCCAAAGTTAGTTCACCTCTTCCTCTCGTCTCCAGACATGTCTTCACCAGATTTCTTGGCAATCAATGCAATAGCTGTTGACATATTTCAGCTGAGCCAGAAGTGGTTGTCCGACCAACGGATATTGCCATTGACAAACCACACTGCAAGTGTGGCTGAAAATATCTTAAAGCACTTCAGGGGCTCTGCACAAAACGTCTCCCGTCATTACAAGATTTTATTTCTTCTTACAATGAGATTCTTTGTCATGATAACAAGATACTTGGTCTTTTTTCATTATCACAGGATCTTGTTTGTTGTTAGAATGAACTGATGCCATTATAACAAAATACATTTCTCATTTGTTGTATTTTTGTAGCTGGTGGCAGTTCTGTATTGACTGATACCTTGAGGCATGTTGTACTTGTGGCTGTGCCTCAGAGCAGCTGTGCAGTGCAGCAGTAGTTTCTCTGTCCCCTGTGATTCACTGATGATTATTTCAAATCACTGATGTGGTTTCACAGCAGGTCTTTAGTGTTGATATGAAGCTCAGCAATGCACTTCCTGTGCTCTGAAAGGAGAGACATACCACAACAGTGCTCAGCGTCAAGGATTCCTGGGTTGCATTCACCAAATATGCTGTGATTATTTATAACACTGTTAGTCATCACATAGAAAATTGCCAGATGTCGTCACTGTACGAGCAATAAAATGTCCACCATCTTTCCTTGTGGTAAATCCTCTATCTACGCTCAAGAAACCCTCACCGGCTCGCACTCTGCTGCCTGCACTAAAGGTTCCTCTGAGTCTGATGCCCCCCCCCCCCCCCCCCCCAATGGTGACAGCAAGCGGAAGTTCAGTTCTGCTCTACCATAATCTGTCTAATGATAGGGCCCTCCATGAATCTGCACTGTGTGTCTATGTACACAAAAAAGCTTTTTCTTTTTCTCTGTAAGCAATAATGACGTTGCATTAAAAGGCTCTCTGAGGGTTTGTCTTCTGCTGAGGGATGCAACAAAATGTAGTTCTGTCAGCCATACTTGAAAGGTCACAGAGCGTAAATGCTGAGTTCCTGAATTGAATTTCCCATTCATTTTTCCCATAGAGAATAGAATTATGAGTCATAATCTGCTGCCTGTGGTAAGGTTCACTTAACGCTCTCTTACACCTCCTGCAAGTAGTCATCAGTCTGTCTGATTCCACCTGCTCCTCGTGAAATAAGACTTCTCTAGATCACTTCACTAAGTCTCTGGCCAGCTAGGTTTTGAGTTCAAATGCTAACCATAAATGATTTGCACGTCCTTGGAAAAATGAATGCGAAGCTTTCTTCTTTGAAAAGGAGCCGCGATATAGGAGGCAGGACAAATTAATTGTATTGGACTAATGCACCCCGTTCAGATGTATGCCAGTGGCCAAAGTGGATGGAGTGGGTATGATCGATTAGGGCTGGGATTGGGTCAAGCCAGCAGCCCTCTCCTTCTTGCCCTTCAGGCTTGAAGACAAACCCCATGATTGACTCTTATTCAACAAGAAAGATAGGTTAAAAAAATAAAAAACAAAACAGTAAAACACATGTTGAGTACCTGTATTATCTGTGTTCCTGTAGTATATAAAAATGTGTATTGTAACTGGTGACTAATTATTATGTATATAAAGATTAGACCAAGTCTTCGGCTGATGGCTTTCCTTTGTCAGTCTGGTTTGTCTCCTTGTTAAGTTTCTGTTCCACATTGGGATGACTGCAGCCTTCTGTCTGCTCCTGACATCACTTACCCACAGGGTGTAGGTTAGAAACATTCAGGTGGTCAACATCATAATACATATTTCAATGTGAGATGGCATTCTGTACTGAATTAGATGACAGTCTCATTCCTGGACAAATAGTTCAACGTCACTTATTTGCTTGCTGGCAGAGAGTTAGACAAGATGATCACCGGATATAGTCGAAACTACATTAACTCAAGTACTGAAATTAAGTTAAGTTTTAAGGTGCTTTCATTTTACTTGTGTATTTCTTTTCTATGCTACTTAATATTTCAACTCCTATACACTTCTTAGGGAAAGATACTCTTTCCTCCACTACTTTTATCTGCCAACTGTAGTTGCCAGTTACTTTCCCAATTTAGATTCTATAAAACATATGATAGGTTATAAAAAACACAAAAAAGGCAGTGTCTCCTTGGTTCTTGTCACGTTTCAGACGTCTGAGTTTTTCCACTGAACTTCTAAGGTTTCATTTAAAAAACTGTCAGAGAGGTCAAAATAATATTTCCCAATAGATGAGAATTTTTTTTTTCAATTTGTGCAGCAGAACCCATATTTTGTATCTTTCCAGTCCTTTTAATCATCTCCTGTCTTTCCAGTTTTATCTTGTGACTCTTCTGCAGACAGTTGGTCAAACAGGCTTTGGGGTTATGAAAATCACAGAGCAGAAGGATTAACAGAGGGTAATTTTCTAGTCGCAGAGGTGAATAACAGGAAACTTGAACAAATTGTTGTCATGTAGCAGTGAAATGCCAGAAGTCACACAGTGTGAGGAGTGATGCGATGCTGTAATGGGGCTTTCATGTGGAACACTGGTGTCTGCTGTTACATAAACAGCTTTTCAAAAAGTGAGCAGTCCTCCACATTCTTTCTATAAAAAGACTCATGGTTTTACCCCACTCATAATCTGGATTTATTCTCTCCATTCCAGCAGTTTGGAAGGGGGGGGTACATTTTTAAAGTGAGTAACAATGTGTCAGGGCTCAAATTTAAAGGGCTGGTTCCCTGCAATAATATATAGTTACAATATTACAAGTTACATTGTTAATTCAGTTTAATAAATTAATGCCAAACAAAGAACTTTAAATATTCCAATATGAAATCATATTAGTTAATAGCTGCTATTTATAACACCGCATAGTCTACAGCCATGGACAGATGTTGAGACAAAGGGTCCCTGGAGACACACATGTAAAAGGTCGGTCATTTGACTGTAAAGGCCAAACAACTACCTACCAATGATGCAGCTATTCTTTGTGATCGTATTGCGACGACACAAAACAATCTATCTCCACCCAAGGTGGAAGCGGACAATATATTTACTGTGTTTTCCTCAGTTATTAGTGTTTTTTCAGAGAGTTTTTCATACTTTTTCATAGACTAATCACTTTGCCATTGGGCATGCGTAAGAGGCTGATGGACTGGTGCATGCTGCGTGATATCTAGTCTCCATTTACTTCCACATTAGCACAGCCATTAGGGACGTCTGATAACTTTTGGTATTGCTACCTCAGTAATAGATCCGAGGTAAACAGATCCATTATTACCCCAACTTTGCTGTAAACATCCATCACTGACATTTTATGGACTTCTTGCTTTAACTAGAATATTTTGCAAATCAAGATGATGGCCAAAATGACCCAGAATAAACCAGGACTATCCTTTTATTCTAGGCAAACTGAGCCAGGAGACCCCTTTTGTCCAAATCTAAATTGTTGGTTTGTACAATAAGTAATTACTTTACTAATCTCCCTGTGGTTATGCGTCATCTGTGATCCAAATGAAAAGTAATGTGAGACATGAGAACAGTCATTTTCTGGATCATAAAATGTTTTATTAATTACACAAAAAAAAAGGAAGTACATATCAAATATGCACAGTGCATTCTGTGAATGTTCAGACAAAAGCAGCTTTTGACACAACAAGCACAAATAAGAGAAAATGTTAATAAACGGTGTGACCATGGCTGTTGTTTTCCATGCCTCCATCATGTAAATGAACGTGTAAAGCAACAGCAACAGAGGAAAAGCCAAAACTACGTGATCAACTGGACTGGATCTGTAGAGATGAATACATTTCAAACAACAGTTTCATTCTAGTGGATGATTTCTGTTTTACCTGACATGTTTTGGTACAAACAAGATGACCTTCCTCTTTCAGTCTAGTCAATAAAGCCATGCACTTTCAGGCACATGTATAGCAAGCTCTTAAAACTTTATATGACAAGTTATTTACAGTGTAAACTAATGACTGTAGAAGTGTACAATAGGTTATTTCTTTGATCTAAAAAAATAAGCGGCCTTCAAAATAAGATATGGCTCAAAGAAGAGGACAGGATCCACTTCAGAGTAAATAAACAGTCTTACAAAGCGCAAAAAGATCTGTTGAGCATGTTGCTCTTCTGTTCTCTACCTGATCAGCTATAACACAGCAAGTCAATATGACGTTTTCCCTCTTGAAAATTCTCCCAATAATGCGCACAGTTTTGCAGCAGCCTTTGATATGTGTTTGTAATATATACTAGAAGTATTGAGGTGAAAAATAATATATATGATGATGATAAACCAGTGGAGGAATGAGTTATCAGCACAGCAGAGCGCGTATTAAATACTTACATACATTTGTAAACATTTAGTGTCAAGTTCTCTGATAATTAAAAAGGACCTTTAATGCACCACAGTTTAATACTGAACGGTTGATTCGACCAAATTACAACCCCCCAAAAAAAAACAAAGCTCTTTGAGAGGTATCACCACATGCAGATAGTTCTTGTTTTTTTATTTGTCCATATTTGGGGACCGAAATATCACCGAAATATCTGCTTCCTCAGCATTATAATTAAGCTAAATGGAACATGATTTTTGGGGCTCAAAGCACGAAAAATTACATTTGAAATCTTTAAAAAAAAAAAAAAAAAAAAGAATCTCTTTCCAGAAACAATGTTGCTGTTACTCTGACTGTTGTACAGTTTTGTAAATGCCTTTCTTCAGAGCTCAACAAACAAAATAACAATTTCGATAGTCGATAGTTTTTGGTGAAAGAAATGGCAAAAATTCACTGGTTCTGTTGTCTCAAATCCATTTTTGTTCTAGCAAGTGAAGGCGTTAGGGCTTTAGAGTTGGTCGGAAAAAACAGGACATTTGAAAATGTCAGCCTGAGTTCTGGGAAATTGTAATGGAAATTTTTTACTCTTTGCTGACATTTTAGACAGCAAATGATTAATTGAGAAAAGAAATCAGTACATTATACAGCAATGGAACAATCATGTAGCCCAACATTTCCTACATCTGTTGTACTGGTGTAGAGGCAAATATCACAGATGTTTTTTTGGGGTTTTTTTTTGTAATTTGGGTGAATCAACCCTTTAAACAGGATGCTGAGCTTTTTCAGGACTGAAAACAATCCAGGTACAAACCTCTTCACAGCAGACATTTGACAGGTCACATTAAGAAAACTAATAACATTAATTAAAAGCTGAATACTATTTAGCTGCTTCAGTTTCAGGTTCCTGGTGTTGTTCATGCTGGCTCACTGTCATCATTCATGTACATGTAACAGAGCCATTGGTAACAAAAGTTGTGCTTTTCCTACTGTGAAAAGTCAAAATGTCTGCCGTGGAAAAAAATCCTCCTACAGGTATTTTTGCATTTGATAGCTAAAGGAGAACAACTGCTGTGATGTCACGGACTCTGGCCAGAGGAGCAACCTGTCTCAGAGTCTCAACCTGTAGAGAGCAGTACTGTTTGATCTAAGACTCTGAGACTCTATCTCCATGTCTACACAGTGGGAACTGAGGTGGATTTTGTTACCTTTGGATAGAGCCAGGCTAACTGTTTCCCCATTTAGTCTTTGTGCTAAGCTAAGCACACCAGATGCGAGCTGTAGCTTTATATTTAGTGTACATACATGGGAGTGTTACCATTCTTTCATCTACCTCTCTGTGAATAATCATATTTCCCAAAATGTCAAATTATTCCTTTAAATTAATAATAATAATAATGAATAACTGCCCGAGCAGATGTCGCAGCAAAAACACCTGCAAGGACATTGTTATGGTGTCAGATCTGGAGCATGCTTCTAAGTTTCAGCCCACAGAAGCACTGTAGCAGCTGTTTCATAATCCATATGGCTCCGTGATCATTTAGCATATTCAAAAGTCAAATGAAGACAGATATCGCAGTTGCTCCTGCCACTGTTATTCAGAGTGAATACATTTACATAAATATCCAGAAAAGCTAATCGAGGTTTATATCAGGAAAGGAAGCACTGCAGTCAACAACCTGCAGTGACACTAAAACTGAGTGTCTGAGGAGTGACTGAAGTCTTAAGCACCAATGCTGGGAGGTGCTTCAGTCGAGTATCCAGACTGAGCCCAAACAGACTGAACCAAGGAACAGTACACTGTTAAAAACACTAAGCGCTTATTGACATGCTACAGGTTAGTTACAGTTTATCCTCAGACTCTTGCAAATATGTTGTAGACTTATTCAGATTTACAAAAGCATTTACACACTGAAAAGGTAACAGATTTTTTATCTGAAAGTTAGTTAAAGTGGCCAAATGCCTTGTAGTCCAGCTAAAATATAATGGTTCAGGTTTGCAAAAATAAAAGTAACGAGATACAACATTTTTTATGCCCTCAACATTTTTAGAGATTCAGTCATTGCACTAACAGCCATGGTCTGCTGGCCATGTTTTTCTCTGATGTATTTACTGAAGTGACCATGAACTAGTGACAGTGAGTACATTGCTAAAAGTTGATCACCAAGAGATGCAGCAGGATAGAACATCAAACTGCATAGCTCATCACTGAGCAGTCAAGTCACTGACAACAGACAGAAATAAAAGAAAGTCCAGTTTTAAGAGAGGTGGCTACAGTGCAATGCTGGTCCTCTCTCTCTTAAATTGGTAGTTTCATCGTATTAATACAATATTAATAAAGTTGATATTATATGACCATATAAAAAGTGAATTAACTGGCCTGTCACTGCAATTATTTCTGTCACAGGTCAATCCTGAAAATATTCAGGACACCACAAGAAAATTTTCTGTTTCTGGACAAAGAGGTGATCAAACAATCAGGTTGTTGAATTGTCTTCATTTTCAGTTCATGCATAATAAGCAGCTTCTACTCTACAGATCTGCGAAACTAGCAGGTGTGATGTCTTCAGTCGTCATCACATTGCTATACGGGCGATGAGGATAAAGTGATAGCCAGGTCTGACATACCTAGAGGGAATCACCTGTCAGCAGGCAGACTCATGTCATCGGACAGAAGCTGCTCTCCTAGGAGGAGGGAAGAAGGGAAGAAGGGAAATAACTCACCTGCATGTTCGTTTATATCTGTTATCTAAACTCAGTCTGGATGGAAACGTGCTGTGGCTCAGTGGAATGACATAGCACATGAAACACAACATGAAACACAACATGAAACATGTCCACTGACGCTTTTGTTCCATTAGAGAGATAAAATATTGCAGCAGACGAAAACATCAGGTCAGATGTGTGGAGCAACAAAATGTAACGGTCTCATATGAATACATTAAAACAAAATATAAATCAAATATTTTAACAACATTTTCAAAATTGTTTAAGCTCCTTATTCTGATGAACCATCTCAAAATATTCGCAAAAGATTAGTGGATGGATACTTGCATTAATTAGCATTTTCATTTCGTTTGACTGGGAATTTTGTTCAAATCTGCACAATGTTTGGAGGGAATCTTGACCAATGCCGTGATTTTTCTGGCCTGCCAGAATAAACACCCAGTGCAAACTATTTGCGATCAGCTAATACAGCTAATTTACTCCTCGGATCAGTTACTGACAGCCTGTGTTTCATGATTAGACAAAATCCAATCTGAAATACTCCTTTTGTAATATAACGTAATAATTTTAAAGGTAGAGGGTGCAATGGTGATTCGTAGCACTGCATATAAATAGAAAAAAAAAGATACTGATACTAACAGATCTCAATTCTCCTCACCTCTCTGCACCACTAATGTTTTGAAAATGTAACAAAACACTGAACAGGATTTGGACATAGGAATGACACTTCTACATGTCAAATAACCTAAAAAGAGGAGGAGGACAGTTTGAAGCTCGTCACAGACAGGGACGGTGTTTTTGGCAGTAACATTACACTAGTCACGGTGTCATTTTATATCACATTCTGTTTGGTTTCTAAATGTAGGTCATAGCAGAAAATGCAATATGGGATTTGGGTCCTTAAGTTTGAAACTGACTCAAAAGTCGGTTTGTCGGATGTGTTTTCACAGTATGATCTGTGATAGATGACTGTCTGACAACTGTCTGATGACTGTCATCTTTTCTTAGGTAAAGCTAAAAATCGTGCAGCATAAAGTGGCTCAAAGTGTTGATGTCTGACCTCCATTGCAGTCTGTGTTGGTTACCTGTGCAGGGAGGAGTCTGGTTATCGTAGCGAGAGTTGTTGCTCTGCAGAGCCTCATCCTCTGTGTCACTGTCACTGCTTGTTGCTGCCACCAGGACAGAGGGTGACTGACCTATAGACAGGACAAGATCAGACAGGATGAGATCACTGGACCTGTCCATTCTTTCACTGAGGAGTATCTAGCAATATTAAGTTTAATGACAAAACAGAAATAAAAATACTGATTTAGACCCGATATAGATTTGTTTATCACAGTTTGGCCCTCTACAGCCTTCAGCTGACTCAAGTCCTGCACATTATTGTTTGTTTTGTTTTTTTTATAATAAACTTAATAATTAATTAACATAAAGGTGCTCCAAATAGTAAAAACAGATATAACAATCCACAATAAAATAAAATCAGGCTACTAAAAGATAAAAAAACCCCAATCATCAATAAATAAATAATAAAATTAAGATAAAAGGGTGAAATGATGTTTGATTAAATAAATAAATAAATTGGGGCATGATACATTTAGTAGACTCACATACACTCACATACACAGACTCACATACACTCACATACACAGACTCACATACACTCACATACACACACAGAGCACAGTCATACCATACATAAAAAAGTCCTGACATGGCTGATTTGCTTCAGTCAAATTAGTACAACAATCTAAATCTGCCTGGGAGGAGAATAGCTCTGTCTTCAAAACAGAACCTAAATATCTCACTGGTTTTCTGTAATATCATGGACATACAGGGGCAGGGGACTTAGGAAAAGAATTTGACAGCCTCTCTTCAGCTCCAGCAGGAACAAAACACAGACATTCAGGTGCAATTTTAAACCAATAGAAGCATTTAATATTTGTTAAACCTGCAGAACTTCATAAAAAAATATGCAAATGACCACGAGCAACACAACGGTTTGGAAACTGCTGGATAACGGAAAGCAAGGCCCAATTTGTAACAAATAGAAATGTTATTTCAAAATCATCAATTGACAGCTATTATAGATGACAATCTAAAGAATAAGATATTTCAGTTTAGAGCAAAATCTTTCTGCTGTGTAAATGTGCTTCCTACTTTACAGAGAGCTGTATAGGATTTAACATTTCAAGTTAAAGTGCTGCAAAAGTTCGTCTGTTGTTTATAAGGTAGCCTGCAATTCACTACAGCACAGTGTTACTTGTGTTACAATGGCAGATATTTCATCAGAGTGGAAAAACAAAAAACATATATACAATTGACTAAAAATCCATTACTCTCAAAATGAATTTTAGGAATAATACCATGTCGATTTTTTTGTTGGGTGGCTATTGCTGCAAAATTATTTAATTCAATAATTCCTGAGGGGGGCAGGGGGTGAACAAACCTTCATTTGCCTGTGGCTGTGAAGAGGTTCCCTCCAGCAAGGACTGAGAGGAGTTTCCTGAGGTTTCTGATTCACAGTCCAACATGGCTACCCTGCAGTGGGAAGCAATGGGGGAGTTGTAAGAGAAGATGAATTCTGAATAACACAGCTGTCTGCTGTAGCTGTGGCTACATTTTTTTCTGTGTTAGATGAGTCTGAGACACACCCTAGGATCCTAGTGCCACAGTTCTTGCTGGCTGTCATGTAGCTTGGTCCTGCCAAGGTGAAGATGTTGTCCTTTGGCCCTGAGGTCCCATACAGTTGCTGCTCCACCAAGTACTGCTGCTTGGAGGTGGAGGCCTGCTCTGATGAGCAACTGTTGAGAGACATGAGCGGGGCCTGGGTGCTGTCAGCCTTCAGCACTCCTGAAGAATTGATGGGGCAGAGTCACAAGATAGAAAGCAACAGGTCTTATTTTGTTTTGTTTTTTTGGCTGATCTTTAATTCAGTCCAAGCAAACAAAACCAAGTGAGTGTTCGGCCCCAAAACTACCCAACATTTAAAAAATGCAAACGACAATGTAGGTGGGGTGTGTTGGTTCAGGGACCAGTAAGATGCTTTGAAAAGTTATCATGGCAGCAATTTTTATCTTCCGTTGCAAAGATCGCAAGGTCAACAGCAAGAATACAGCATTCACAGTAGAAAAGTAATCTACCAGGAATGTGCTCTAATGTGCATTTGCCTCGCTTTATATTGCAGCAAAATTCAAGCCATCTTCATTTTTTTTGCTATAACCCGCTGTATTGAAAACACATGACTTAGCCTCATTCACAAGAATAAGGGGTTGGACTTTTTTTATTTACTTTATTTTTTTTTTTTTTTAAAACAGAGTGCTGAAGTCATAAATACCTCTGAATATTCAGACAGAATGACTGACTGATATTGCCATCTTAAGGTTTAGGAAACAAGAGCAAAATAAGCAACATTTAGGGCTTAACTTTGGGCTTTTAAAGATCATACCTAAAAACTTTTTCCCCCATCATTTTAGATCATTGCCCATTCCTCAAAATTGAACTTTACAAAATAGAGTAAGAGCAAAGTGATGTAGATGTTACTTGGAGCAGTATGTTTTAAGGTCCACTACCAAGATACTTCAAACCACATCAAGCAGGTACCTGAGAGTTAAGTACACTCAGTTATTTTGTTACAGTGCTTTATATCGAAAAAGTTCATCTAAGCTCATTGTTGATGTTTTGAAAATCAGTTTGAGAATGCTATGAATGATCCAACAAAATAAGAAAGCATATTTTGAAGCGGCTGTAGTCAATAGTTTTATTTTCACTATGGATCAGCTGACTCCATATGTTGATCATAGCAATGAATCCACAGACAGTTATCACCTGTCTCATCAGTTCTCCTCAGCTCTACAGAGCGTTATTGCATTTTAAAGCTAATTGTTTTGGTTTGCACCTCATCACTAATTTGCTTCAATCTCATCACTCATTAGAGCTTTTTCAAGTTGCAGCAGGCTGCCATTTTCATTTTAAAATCCATAACAACCCCACCATACATGCAACAAAGAGTGGGTAGACACAGTTAGCAACTAGCTAGTGCAGCATTTAACAGCGTAAGAGAAACATGTTTCCCCCAGGAGTTGGTGGAGAAACAAAAACAACAACATAACTCCAAATGAATACTAACTATGCTGCAGATTTGCAGGCTGACTAAATAGGTAACTGTTTGAAAAAGCTTGCCAATAAAAATTTTGCGCTGATATTATGTCAGCATTGTTGCATTTATAGCTTGTTTCTGCAGCCCCCAAGTGGGGAAAAAAAAAACGATAGATACAAATTGAAATTGTAGCTTGACTTATTAGACAACTGACCCTCTGCAACTCCAAGCCCCTCTTTAGGATGCAGGCTTAGCTCTGTGGCTGCATCTGCTCCTCTCAGGTCCTTCTCCATCTCCTCTGGACTCCTCCTTTTGACAACCAGAGAACCACTGCTGTCCAGGACAGGGGAGAGCGATTTCCTTGCTGCACACAGAAAGAAGGAACACATGCACAAATACATAATTATCTCAGCTCTGTGGAATCACAAGTTACAATAATTGGTTACCGGGTGAAAATTAAATATATAAATAAACAAAAAAAACAAACAAACAAACAAATAAAGAAAGAAAGAAAGAAAGAACAGACTGACTCCTGTGAGCATTAGCCAAAGTACAGCAAAGATGAAGTGCTCTAACCTTGCCATCCTAAGCCTATTTTTGCACTATGAGAAATTAGTCTGAAAAATCATCCTCTGACGGTCAGAGAGGCAACAGACAGTGATACGTGGTTTACATAACAATACTTAAAATAAGATAAATGTGGATAAAATTAAGGTATAAATACAAAACTGATGACAGAGCAATATGATACGAAGATTATACATGAATTAAAGTTTATTAAGCTCCTGTAAAGTCAATAAAGTCAATAAATTTACTACATACTGTATCTTCTTAGTCAGTCAGTACGTTACAAGAATATTATACAGGGCCTGAAATGATAAAAGGAAACTGGTCCTCTAGAGGTTGTTTTATTTTGTAGCACTTAATGATACTGCTTTCCTTTTTTATGCAGTATACACCTCTTATTTTGGTTAAATAACTAATTTAATGAAATGATGGAGGTGTTCTCCTCAGACTTCTGTCAGCAGCTGGAGACAATTATTTCTTTGTTTGGAGGCCAATGGATGTCAGTGGTGAGCTGAAATTTTACAGATAATGTTCTGTGAAATTGTGATAAACTTCAAGATGTCAGTAGCTGAGATGAGAAAGTGGGTAGAAAGACAACCCACATTGTGTGAATTTCAGGGGTTTTTTAAACTCAGAACAAATACCTATTCAGTTATATGAGGATATGTGAATTGTGTAGACGACCCGATGAGGGAGTAGCTCAATAATGTGAGGATTTTCAGTTTCGGGGAAGCTTTTTCTGTGTTTTTGCACATGAAACACTTTATAGCACTATAACTGTAGTAGCAGCTTAACATATTTAGCAGTGTGGCAGTCCTCACCTGGGTGGCTGGGCCTGGACCGAGCTGCAGCTGCTCTCCCCAGGAGGTCCAGCTCACTGGGTTTACGACAAGCTGACAACTCTGAATCAGTGTGGTGAGAGGGTACCTCCTCCACACTGAACGCCCCCGATGGGCCAGGCCTGGACTCTGCTGACGCCCGAGCCTCCAGCACTTGGCTCTTGACGTCAGACATCTTGCTGCGGACCTCAGCCATCTGAGCTTTGAGGCGGATCAGGACCCCTGAGTCTGGAGCTGATCGTCGCACCACCTGGGGCCGCCGCTCTCGTTCTTTCCTGCAGTGAGGATGAGCTGGAAGAGAGAGGAACATGAATGGGATGTTTGTGATTTGCTCAATGACCTGTAGCTTTTAAAATTGGGTTGAAAGTATATCAAAAGGTCTAAAAACCAAGAATCAAACCTGTCAATATTTCACAACAAAATAGTTTCTTTAGCCATTGAAACCATGCTGTCCCCCAGTTATGATGAACATACATCTTCCCCTCAGTTATTCTCACAATTCTTGCATTAAGCTGTAAATCACATTCTCCCAATTAACCCCGATTCACATATTCTACTAATTATCTTACTCAGTAATACTATTGCTTGTTTACACTGCAGATGGATCTCTTGTCCTGATATCAGCATATAATTTGTAAGACTATATTAGAAGCCTAGACGGTGCTGATACTACACAGGCCAAAGCTATTCTCCCTCATCTTCAAACCAGCCACACTTAAGCTTTAAGCTTCTTGCCATGCTGAAGGTGTTATCATCGCAGAGGTGGGCTCCAAGTTATGTTAAAGATATTCCAAGAAGTTTTCCATTTAAATCAAGTGTCGCTCAACAAAAGGTACTGTATGTATGCTTGTGGCTTAACAAACAAGTTGAACATATTTCTGTCTTCTGCATATGTTAACAACCATGTTTGCTTGCTAGCACTCTTCACTGCTCTTTGCTTGGGCATTGGTATGGTCCTTGCTGCATTACCAGTCTCTATAGTCAAACAATTCATCTCTGTGGCTGCTTGACATTTAAGATGGATGATCTGATTTCATGCTAGTGTATTTCTGCCCTCTAGACAGGGCATAAAACATTCCCTCCACTAGAACACGTAAATGATGGCTCTAATATCCGGGAAAGTCTCAATCACTGGAGAATAATGAAATGATAAGTGAATTAATATTCTTTCAAATGAATGGAGTTAAAAAAAAAAGCAATGTCATTCCTCTTTTGGAGATAAACCTTTTTGTCAACTAGAGTTTCTGTAGAACTCCTTTTTTTTTATTCTTTTGGGGCATTTGTTTGTGAACTTAAATATTGACTGCCAGTTTGGCAAGATGAAGTGATTTGCTGTAAGTTAGCTAAGGGCCGTGTTTAAAGACCTTGGCTGTGCAGGAGAGATACAGGAGGTCGAGGCTGAAGACCCCAAAGAGACTCCACACTGCTGCGCTCCTTCAGATCCAGCAGCTGGATCAGGATAACCGGGTCAATTTCCAAGAGGCTGTTGGTGCCAGGCCCAATGGCACCACAAGCAGCAGCTCCACTGCCACTGGTACTACGACCAGCAGCAGCACTGCGATGTAAGGAACATGCACTGGAGCTGGAACCACCTGCAGATAAATACACACACACACACACACACACACACATATATATTTTGTATACACACACACACAGACACACACACACACACACACACACACACACACACACACACACACAAATATACACATTCAAACATTTTCTCCTTTGGTGCTAGTGAAACAACAGAGATATATTAAATAAATAAAAATAAAACGAATTACCAGACTGTTGGACCTAATGAATTTGCAGGAGTATTTTGCTGACCTCGACTCTCATTTCTAGAAGAGTGAACACACAGTCCTCCCCACACATGAACACATACAGACACCAAGTGAAGTGTTTCTATATCAGCACGCTGCAAGAGGTCCATTGTGCCACCAATGACTCATCCGCTTCATGCCTTTCTACACCAACACAGTCAAACATACCGAAGGAGCCACTTTGAGGCTCACCTTCATATCACTATGTTCTGGTTATGCAGCTGTCAGACAAAACAAATAGATTTGATTCTGTAAATTCTGTGGCTGAGGCTTTTCTTCATCTCAAATAAACATAGAACTAGGCCTGTATCTATGACAAAACATTCAATATTTAATGGTTCAAGTTTACAAACATGAGGATTGTCTGCTTTTACTTGCCTTAATATCTTTGGGAGTTTGACTTTTGCTTTGACAAAATATAAATAATTTTGTGATTTCACCTTAGACTCTGGGAAACTGTGACGGACTTAGTAATGACAGTTATCATTAATTGCTACTGCTGTTCACTGTTAATACAAACTCCAAATACTTCAAGCAGTTCTTGGATATAATCTCCTCATCTCCCAACAAGATTTTATTTCAAAACATCTACAAAAGCTTAGCCCAGAAAATAAATATAACGAATGACTGGCTGTATTCACATGAGAATTCTCCACCTCACTGCTATAAAGGCAATTTATACTGGGTGGTTTGGTCCAAAATAGAAGTAGACTTATCGCTTTGGAGCTCATGCTTTGGAGCCAAAGTGTGGATCTCTCTTAATCAATAGCCAAATGATGGCAGTTAAAAAAAAAAACCTGACACGTGACAAAATGAACAAGTATGAGAACGGTCGACACGAGTTCTGTGTGTACTACACTGGGCGTCTGCATGGGTGGATGAGTTCGCCCATGTGCAGTCACAACACGGTCATTAAATTTTAAGAGACCTAAGAGGGTTTGGTCAGACTCTAGAGGACCTGAGCAGGTAATAAGATTTATGTCATGCAGGCCCTTGAGATTTTGACATGGAAAGAATAATATGGGCTTTATTCCTTGACCCAAAGCCAAATTTTTGTACAAGTTTCACTGAATTCTTGAGTTGACGGAGTTGACAAGTGAGATACAACATCTGCTATACAACAGAGAGACATATCTCCTCTGCAGAGGTAAACGAAGAAACCTCTTCTTGCCCAAGAGGGTTAGAGACCGTTATTTACATAATGCTTATAATAAATTATGAAAAATCATTTTATAAAGGTATATGAATTATACCTGTGGCTCCAGCCAAGTCATCAGGAAGCTCTCCTTCTTCTGTCTCCAGGTTACCAATGAAGTCTACATCATTCTCTCCTGACCTGTGCAAATATACACAAACACAAAAGGTATTCAGTAGTGATGCAAATCTTTAATTTTATTAGATTAACATTTGATTAACAATTTATTACCAACAGAAAAGGAGGTATGAAATTCCTTCATGTTACTCTTAGTAAGGAAACTCAGGCCTTTATGTTCTGATCCTTGCTTTACATTTTCTTTTAAAAGAGTCTATGGCAAATTGCAAAAAAGATTTGGGTTTCTGAAACTCCTACAACTTTAAATTAATTAAATGTGAGGAATTCTACTCACATGGTCTCCTCATCTATGTCATTCTCCTCCGTGTTACTGGTGGCTGTGGAGCTCCCTGAGGTGCTGCTGCCATCCAGCGGGTTCACCTCTTCCTCTGTCAGACAGTCCACCTCCAAGTCTCCGTCTGACAACTCCTACACAACACAGTGACACTACAATCACACCAAGTTCCCACAGGCCCCATTATCAAAGCAGAACAATATGAGATCAGAATGTATCAGCAGTATGTGAGGGACCTGAATGGGACACTCCCCAAAGTTCTGATAAATCAATATATTCTGTGAAACCACTTTATTGCCCCTACAGGGGAATAATTCATGCTTTCCCCTTTTGCTCTCCCCACAACTGCAATTGAACAAGTCACAACAGAAAGAAATAGTAAGATGCTGCCTCAGTCTGGTGCAGTGTATTCATTCCATCCTTACATTAGAGTCATCCTGCTGGGTCCTCTCCTCTTCGTCGCCTTTTTTAGTGTTAGTCAAAGTTGTCTGGATGTCATCGTCACTCTTCACTGAGCGAGGGTCTCTTTCAGAGGCTGTGGTGCCTGCAGAGAGCCTCAAGTCAGGGGGCGAGGAGCTGCGTGATGTTTGATGGCGAAATAGCTCGATGGCCAGCCTCTGAAATCAGAAATAAGAGTCGTCAGGGCGACTGATGGATCTGTCACAGCGGGCTTAATTAGAGCAGCAAGCAAAAATGATCAAGAAGGCAGTTATGCATACAGCTATATGTAAAAGTTTTGTTAAATTAAATATTTTGTTGATTTCTGAGGTGAAAATAAGTGAAAACAACCCCTGTTGCCAGAATTGTCGGAGTTGTAGTATTAAACATCATTTTCTGTTACTATGGTAACTATCATGCCAAATTAACCATGACTGAAATCCTGAGAATTGTAATTTTAAATGGGGATAAAACTCAAAAGATTTCTAACATCAAAACACAATTGACAAAACTTTCAACTTAGATAGATTGATAGAAAAATAAACAAACAAACAGACAATTAAATAAATAAAGTAGCAACAGCAAAGACAAAGTGGTGTAGCGGGACAGGGCAGTTATAACTACTGAACCCATGCTCAGTTTTTCCCAGGTCAAGGGGTCAAGGTCAAGGTCATCATTTCTAACCAAAGAGGCACTTTTCAGTAGAATTCAAATGTTGCAATGAATGTCTAAACTAATCTAAGCCTCATCTATTTTCATAATTGATTGAATTAAATTTACTGGTTCCAGCATCTCACACGCGAAGATTTACTGCTTTTCTTATGTAATAGTGAATTTAATATCTCTGGATTTTAGACTGGATGTCAGACAAAACAAGGAAACAAGGACAAAACAAGGACAAAACAAGGAAATTTTGGTATCTCTATTAGAATCTAAAAAAATCTTCTGTGTGCTTGCACAATGTTTGGTTTAAAAACATAAATTTGTAAAGACCGATTCACCGGTGGGTCAGTGAGGTTTAAGGGTTTCAGAACCCAGGTGCCCTAACTTCACAGAGATGTTGTCAGATGGAAATCTTAGAATTCCAACAGGAATACAAATGAAAGTACCTCTTTGAGATTGTTGATCTGCTGTATGTAGCCGCTCTGGGCCGACTCCAGCTGGCTGATGTACCAGTACTGATCTCTACACTTCTGGAAGAAGGTTGGTGAGCGAACCTGGTAGCTATGCAGCAACATATGAAAACAAATGACACTCTGTTTCACCTGACACCAGAGTGGTACAAGTGAGCATGCTCTATATGATGATAATTGTATGACTCTGTGTGTGTGTGTGTGTGTGTGTGTGTGTGTGTGTGTATCCCCACCAGAGGACAAGTGTGTCGGTCTGCATGTTCAGGTAGCCCTCGCTGGCCAGGAGGTCCAGTCTGAAGAAGCGGTTGTAGCCCCAGCATTCACCAACCTCAAAGTCCGAGGCAAACTCCCGTATGATGTTCTTTGTTGGGTCACTGGAGGCCTGATGTACCATCTCCACACGGTATTCATACCTGTATAGAACCAAGATAACTTCACTGCACAGGAAAATACACAAAAGGTGTGACAATAAGGTATCCAGATTTCAGATATTTTTATTCTCGAAAACTGAGTGAGAGTGAAGATTGAGCTGATACTTTTGCACTTATCACACTTTAAACTAGATGTGGTTTGTTTTTCAAACTTAAAAAAACTGACTGAGCCTGAGCTTGTGTAATATGTTAGCAATATAAATATGTATAGAACTGCATGTGTCAGTGGATGTATACTGTGTAAGTCTTTAGTGCTTCTGCTTTGCAAGTGTTGCCCCAAGCAGAAGCACTAAAAACTAATACAGTATACAGTATACATTGCAGTTTTACACATATACCTCCTTAAGAACTTGTGATGTGTTCAAACTCTTATTTCATTTAAAAGCAGACTTAAATCATTTTCTTTTTTCCTGTTGCCATTCAATTATGGGTATTGCATCATTTATTAATTAATAATTATAATTAATTATTTAATTAATTATTAATTAAAATTGTGAATGCTATTACCATTTTTATGCGTGCAAATAAAACATTTTAAATATGATAATCTAACCCCAGGTTTAACAATAAAGAAAATGAGAAATAGAGAAAGAAATTGGTTGAGAGGCTTGACAGAAAGAGAAAAAAGTAAATAAAGGAGAGATTTACCAAAAGAGAAGTTTGTAGATAAAGAAAGTAGATTTTTAATACAATAATTCATACTTTGATGTTTCCGGGAGCCCAGCAGACAGTTCCAAGAAGACAGACAGGTAGTTTCCACGGACCACACCATTACCATCCTGAGGAAACCCAAAAAGAATTACTAAAACAAATGCACTGGTTTTGGAAATTTTTGAAGTCCTTTTGATTTTCTTTTTGGGTTTCCAGAACTACGATACAGTAAGTGGAAAACTATCCCAAAAAATAAACTGCAAGGAAACACAATTCATCAGCTACCAGTTTTGTTAAAAAATACTGCAGTGGTCTTCTAACTATGGCATTTTAACCTCTAGGTCTATGCAAGTGCCCCATGAAAAGCAAGTACATAAAGCGGAAGACCATCATTGTGAAAAAAGCGCCAGTGTGGTTGCTCACAGCTAACACTGACTCACAGAAAGCATCCTACTGCACAGTTCACATGAGAGGATAAAGAAAGCAGAATGACTAATGTGCATTTGACTGTATATTATTATTCCTGGAGGCCATTATTTGCTACACAGGCCATCATTTGTTGTTGCTTGTTCTCTGGACTCACAAGCAAACCAGCAGTGTTTATGTGACAGAGAGCAAATACAGTTGTTGTGCACTTCCAATAAACTTCATAAATTATTCAGTATTAAAGTGAGGGAGTTTTTAAATTAATCGTGTAGACAAACCTTTTTTTTTTTTTTAAATCACTATCATATAAAAATACAACATTGTATGCTACCTTTGTAGAACCAGATCAAATATATTTTTTGGAGGATGGATCCTCTTTTGTAGTTTTCTATAAACTGACTTGTATTTAAACTTGGACAAGCCCTTTGGGCACAATTTGCCCCACTCTCAATCATCACAGTAAAATGCTCAATGTCTAAAACTGTTAATGTGCTCAAATTAGGCTTTAAGAAATTGTCATTACCAGTATTAGTGACTGCAATCACCAGTCAGTTATGAATGGCAGCGATGTCACCATTTTGCATGGGGTAATGTGATGGACTTTCTTAGCTCTGAGCAGTTACAAGGAGACTCCATGAAGTTACTGTCCCTACTGTCCTTAGCAAGGTATGACATATTATTAAGAGAGCTTTTAACATTCTGGTACGTTAATTTTGTTACTGCTGTTGGACAGTCAAACTCACTCTTCCCCTTTTCCAGTCTTTATGCTAAGCTATGCTTGCTATGCTAACGGGATCCTGGTTATAGCCTTATATTTCATGGACAGATATAAGAGTGGTATTCATCTTCACATCACAAGTGTATTTCCCAAATTTCAACTCGGATTCAACAGTTTTTCATATTTCTTCATATGGGAAAGATATAGGAGAGAAAATACTGTTTCAAACTCACTGGGTAGACTTTGAGTCTCCAGCAGAGCCCAGATATCTGTAGGGGAGGGCTATACACTGGGTCAGCCCGCTGCCTCAGCGTGCTGGAAACACAAAATGTAAAAGAGTTTATTGCTATTCCTAACAACCACATTCAAATAATAAATGAAAGCGCTACACTCTCCCTTATAAACTAGAAAAAAAAAACTTTCATCAAATGTCAGCTGTCAGCTAATTCCTGTCATGTTTAAAGACTGAAGGAGCTGTCTGAATCTATGACCACAATAGAAACCCCTATTTTTAAATTATTTGCTAAGCCACCTCGAGCTGACAAAACTGAGGCCATTTTTTATTTATATTATCTACTGCATTAGCAATGATTAAACACAACCTAAGAAAAAATTTACCTGAAGTTGATCAGAACAAAAGTGCTGGAGTCATAGGCAGGGACCAGCTCACTGAAAGTATACAGAAGGATAGTTACATACAATTCACACTGAACAAAACTGATTTTCGATGCCACTGTAAGGCTATTTTCTTCTGTGTTATCAGCCATAATAATTATTGCTTGATGAATAAAAAATCCAACAGATCAATCGCTAATGATAATCTTCATTAAATGTAGCCAGAGCCATGACGTTCTCTTATACCCCTGTTGGACTATGAGCCATGAAAATGAATATGACCTTTCTCACAGCTGAGCAGATTACCTGGTAAAGTCTGGAGGGACCGGTGTGGTAACAAAGGACTGCATGGGTTTCCGATGGACCTGCTGGAACATGAGCAGGATCTCTGGGCTCTTGGAGATGAGTTCACTTTTACTGCAGGAGTGAAGCTGATCAACACACACAAACAGCAAAATAATAACATTGTAGACACCAATGTGAAGCAAAAACAGCAACAACAGCACATTGTTTCAGCTGAGAAAAAGGCTAAAGGACATCTGTAGAACGTAGAGTTGCTGTTTTTACACTTCAGCCTTTGTATGGATTAAATAAACATGATATAATGTCTTCAGAAGGGGCTAGTAAGCAGATTTTTTGTTTGGACAGGGCCAAGATAGCCGTTTCCCCCTTGTTTCCAGTCTCCAGCTATAATGTTTACAGCTGAAACATGAGAGTGGTCTCAAACTTCTCATCAGCAAGGAAGCTAATGAGCATATTTCCCAAAATGTCTTTAATATTACACAACAAACAAAACAACAATAAGCAGTACAGCTAAATGAATGGAGGCTTTGATCTGCTGAAGACTACAAACCTGATGCTCCACCTCCTGCAGCAGCGACTCCAGCAGCTCTGTCTCCTGGGTCAAGGACGTCTTCTGGCCTGGTGGGGAGGAACATATTTCTATTTTCAGTGTACTTGTACTCAATGTCAGACCTGATGGAGGTTGGTGAGTGTGAGTGGGTGGGTGGGTACGCAGGCTGCGTATGTGGGCACTGAGTGCATGCATCCACTCAGTCAAGATAAATATTTCATATGTACATTACCCATTGCTGTAAAAGGTGCCTCTCACTGCTTTCAACAGGGAGTCTGTATATTCTGTTACGTTAAGTCTCGAACTTTAGATGCATTTTAGTGCCAGTTGGAGTGTCTTACACCTACAAGAGCCTTTTTCAGACAGGACATACAACATTGATGGTTTCGTCTATCTGTAAGGGTGATGGTTTTTTGTCAATCAGACATAGGTGACTTTTAATACTCCTTACATTCCGACATAACAAGACCTTTACAGAATGAGCCACATGCTCGCTCAATATTTGTGCAACTGTGATGAATTATAAAATTTATTTTGCTGTTAAATTCTTTGACCATCATAAGCACAAGGGCACTTACACCCTGCTTCTTTTTTACTCACATTCTACATGTTTATTGCAGCTGATATGGATTTAAAAAAATATACAAAGGGATAGCTGGTCTGAAAATTTCTGTGGTCTCTTTTTCCTTTTTTTTTTTTTTTTTAAACACCATGAGGGAAAAATTGATTTTTACCCTGATTTGATATCTACCTAAAAGCGTAAAACTGTCTCATTCGCATTTACCTTATTTAATAAACTGTTTGATGTCCTTTAAGGATATGAGCTGATACGAGTGACAAATAAATTGCAAGACGAAGCGAGAAAGACATGCATTCAGTCTCTCTCTGTATTTAACCTGGTGCTGACAACAATCAACTCAGACCTGTGCTGTGTTACAGAAATTTTACTAGGTCTAGCCTGGTAGGATGCCATCATGACATCTATTCAAAAGTGACTCAGGAACTTTTTCAAACATAAGACCAATGTGTAAAGTTGTCATCAGATTACATAATAAAGTACATGATTAAGCTGTTAAATATTTCATGTAAATTTGGCTTTAATAACAGAAACAGCCTTTATTTTAAAATCAACAGTGTTTCACAATTTCAAGTTAAATCCCAGTTTAGTAAAGTAGCAGCAGATAAGATTTAAACTACTGATAAATATAAAAAATAATGATCTGTGAGGAATTATGATCCCCTTATTAAAACCATCACTGCATGTGATAAACTTGTGTCTTTTAAACCCAGAATCAACACAGCTGCATTGTCACAGTGATGTGTCCTGAAGTCCTACCCATGAGGGTGATGAGTTTGTTCTTGAGCTGGTTGTCCAGGCGAGCAATCATCATTTCGACAGCGTTTCGGATCTCTCTGACCCTCTCGTCCTTTGCTCCCCTGACAGCCTCTACGTTCCTCTCCTGACCCAGTGAAGGAACACACACACACACACACACACAATTTTATATTTGTTCAACTTTATATAACAGACATCAAGTTCAAATTGAAATATCAACATCTTACTGCCATCTAGCGGATGTCGGTAAAACAATATACCCACACTGCCTACATTCTTAATCATTTCTGTACTAAAAAAAAAAAATACAAATTTACCTCTGAAATATTTATAGTTTTTTAAAACAATGTATTTTATGTTCCTCCTCTTGATGCTCAACTAAGTCGACTGGTGCTGAATTACTTAAATAACAACCCTGGCAACCACCGGCTATATGTAAAGCATTCTCCTGGATATTCATGTTGTGAGTCGTTGACAGTAATAACATCGGGGGGAAAAGTAGGACGGTACGGTCTGGAACTGCGTACCACTAAAACTTTCAGTTGCAGTATGCAGTACCTTTAAGAGGGGAGAGCAGCTGTCTGCCAAAACCCACATTGAAAATCAGTCACAGTCGCACTTTCAGAAAGAAAACACATCTGCTAACACGATGTCATCTTATAAAAACACTTTGTCTCACTATTAATTGTTTCTTATTTGTTCTGAATTGCTTTGGAACCGACCGTGCTGAGTTTCAATTCTTGCTGAACGGAGCCCGCTGCCTTTTATCAATGCTAGTTACAGGAGTTGCAGTGAACTGAAATCCAGTGCTTTAGGGTGTTAATGAAAGAGATGTGATTTTTCATGATATTCTGTTTTATTCCAACAACACAGACAACAGCTCAGACAAGCTGTGTAAAAATCAGGGATTTCTCTGTAACTCATTTCAATGCATGTGCAACTCATTTCAACTGTTTAGTACACGACTGTACCGTCAAGAGTTTAAAACTGTTTTCGCTCCTGAATTAACATAAAAACATTAGAGGGGACATGACTGATGGTTTGATGATCACTGTGGCATATTTTGGCAGTTCAGTAGCTACCAGGACAATTTTCACTGACAGTTGCCTCAGGACCTAAATGCAAGTTGCAATTAACCTTTATATATTATTATCTTCCTCCATGACTGTCATGTCCACTTGGCTGCCTCCCATCAAAGTCATAGGCTGCTTTATTTCAGCTACATGTTTTCTTAGCATCTAACTTTGTACCATTGATAGCTTTTCTGATAAATTTGTTATATTTTTGTCTGCTACTTTCAAAAAAGCAGGACTGATAGTTTCAGTGTGAAATATTTCTTGTTACTTTTTCTGTGAATTACACATGTGGGTGTCAATCAAATCATGAATGCAAACCTCCTTCTCAGGAAAAAGGTTAGAGTCCAAGTAATTGATTTACGACAAGTTTGTGCAGTTAAGAAAGTTGGGAGAGTCTGACTTCAAAAATCATACTAAAAAAAATACAAATTTACCTCTGAAATATTTATAGTTTTTTAAAACAATGTATTTTATGTTCCTCCTCTTGATGCTCAACTAAGTCGACTGGTGCTGAATTACTTAAATAACAACCCTGGCAACCACCGGCTATATGTAAAGCATTCTCCTGGATATTCATGTTGTGAGTAGTTGACAGTAATAACATCGGGGGGAAAAGTAGGACGGTACGGTCTGGAACTGCGTACCACTAAAACTTTCAGTTGCAGTATGCAGTACCTTTAAGAGGGGAGAGCAGCTGTCTGCCAAAACCCACATTGAAAATCAGTCACAGTCGCACTTTCAGAAAGAAAACACATCTGCTAACACGATGTCATCTTATAAAAACACTTTGTCTCACTATTAATTGTTTCTTATTTGTTCTGAATTGCTTTGGAACCGACCGTGCTGAGTTTCAATTCTTGCTGAACGGAGCCCGGCTGCCTTTTATCAATGCTAGTTACAGGAGTTGCAGTGAACTGAAATCCAGTGCTTTAGGGTGTTAATGAAAGAGATGTGATTTTTCATGATATTCTGTTTTATTCCAACAACACAGACAACAGCTCAGACAAGCTGTGTAAAAATCAGGGATTTCTCTGTAACTCATTTCAATGCATGTGCAACTCATTTCAACTGTTTAGTACACGACTGTACCGGCAAGAGTTTAAAACTGTTTTCGCTCCTGAATTAACATAAAAACATTAGAGGGGACATGACTGATGGTTTGATGATCACTGTGGCATATTTTGGCAGTTCAGTAGCTACCAGGACAATTTTCACTGACAGTTGCCTCAGGACCTAAATGCAAGTTGCAATTAACCTTTATATATTATTATCTTCCTCCATGACTGTCATGTCCACTTGGCTGCCTCCCATCAAAGTCATAGGCTGCTTTATTTCAGCTACATGTTTTCTTAGCATCTAACTTTGTACCATTGATAGCTTTTCTGATAAATTTGTTATATTTTTGTCTGCTACTTTCAAAAAAGCAGGACTGATAGTTTCAGTGTGAAATATTTCTTGTTACTTTTTCTGTGAATTACACATGTGGGTGTCAATCAAATCATGAATGCAAACCTCCTTCTCAGGAAAAAGGTTAGAGTCCAAGTAATTGATTTACGACAAGTTTGTGCAGTTAAGAAAGTTGGGAGAGTCTGACTTCAAAAATCATACTAAAAAAATCTAAGATAAAAAAGGAAGTGTTCTAGGATAAGAATACAGGAATTTTCTTGCCTGAAGCTTTTTGTGTTCACAGATGACAATTTTGCCAGAGGATGGCGCTACAGGAAAGCTAATATAGTGCCCAGAAGAGAAAGGTTTCATCCTCCAAGGAGAGTGAATTTCCCCAGTAAATGTCATGGTCTTTTAGATTTTGGTATTTCTTTTATAAAAGCAACACGCAGTCCTCACCACTTCTTGCACAAGACTGATAAGCTCCATGAGGCGGCGGCGGAGCTTGGCAACCTCCTCCTTCACCTTGGTCACATGCTGCTCGTAGATCTCCACTAGCGGCTTAAAAGTGTGGCCACCGTGCTGGACACAACAAAAACACAAACTACTTTCGGTTTCCAGTTTCAATGTGAAGATTTGCCACTTCTCTGTCTAATATAATAGTAAATTGAATATTTTGTGCGTTTGGACTGTTGGTCAGAAAAACCAAGCAAGCTAAAGACATCACCTTGGGCATAAGGAAGTTATGATATGTACTTTTTTTTTTAAAAAAAAAAAAGAAGGAATCAGTAGGAATTTCAGGCCCACTTTTACTCCCTTGAAATTGTTAATTTAAGCGATTGTGACTTTGTATACAAACTAATCTAAAAATAAAAGACATAAACCTTACCATGCCACCCCACAGAGCACACTGATGACAGATGCATTTCTTACAGGTCCAACAGAAAACACTCAGCTTCTCATGGTGGTTTTCACATCTGCAAGAATCCAACAGCAGGATTATCAGACAGAGAGAAAATGCTTTTTGGAAATGTTTTTAAACATGTCAGCACTCAAAAAGGTGACCAGTTTGCTTCAGTGTGTCTGCAAAGATTATGAAAAATCAAAATGCAGGAAACAGAGGATGACAAAGAGAATATGGTGAGGAAAGGGCTGGAGAAAGAAGAACACGTTGGATATGAAGGAGGAGAAATATAATAAAAACGAGCCATTTGAACATCAGGACTAAATACCCGAATTGGGATCCAAGTATTTCCTATGAATTGTTGCTGAAATCTGCTCCTGTTTCCAAGGAAAATAACTAACGGGAACCAGGATTTTTAGCATGTGTTCTCCAAAACTCATTAATGCTTCCACATAACTACTCACACCTTGGAAAACTATTCATATGGTAATATAACAAGTAGGAGGCACTCACTTGTCCTTGTCATTGTCCTCATGCTTGGTGAGGCTGCAGAGCTGCAGAGTATCCAGCTGCTGGGTGACCTCCTCTGCCCAGCGACAGTTGACTAGCTCCCTTAGCTGGAGCGGAGCCCTGTGTGTAGAAGACACACACACACACACACACACACACACACACACACACACACACACACACACACACACACACAATTTCATATCTTATTTGATAGTTAAACAATGGTGTGCAGGGCTGCAATTTTGATTAATTTTTCAATAATCCATTTTTTTGTTCAATTAATTATAAAGTGTACAAGTAATAATGAAAAACAGAGAAAATAGTGAAAAACTGTCCATCAAACTGCCATTCAGATTGAACACTGACAGACATTATGGTGGGTTGCAGATGTGTGTTAAAAGGGGCTTACCGACAGTGTGGACACTGGGCTCTCTGCTCCGTTAACCATCGCTGTAAAACAAGAAATTTCAAATTAATAATTGTATCTAAATAAATCTGTGCAAAGTGCTGCCATTGTTAAATAATATGATTCTGTTAAAGGCTAACATACTGTCATATTTCATGCCTTCTCAGTGTGGTCCAGGTCAGGAATTCCCCCATAAGTGTTTATACCAAATTTTTTACTACAGATCTATTTAGAATGTATAAATAGCCTATTTGACATTAATAAATGGATCATTAATCCTTAATGTTTCAGAGAGCAGGGAGAGTGTATTTTTTTTAGGTTTTAGACCACTAATTTTTGATGAAAAACATCTACTGTCACACAATACCGTGTCCTGTTTTACCCAAGACATGAAAACATAACATGTATAACCATTACAACCGTTAAACACTGTCCTCACTGCTATATCATAAATAAATCCTCCAAAATACCATCTATATTATCAATATTAATTACACATTAATTAACACACAAAAACAGGAAAAACTGCTTAGTGGAAATTAGTCTGTACATTCAAAGCAGTGGTCAACCTCTTGTGTGGGACTTGCACGTGTTTCCCAAATTTGCAGCAGGTTGTCTGTTTTATAGTTCTTTTTTTTGTAAAGCAGAAGTTGCACCTCCTTCTCTTCTGTCCCCTTATGTTGGCTTCTTTTGTGACTTGTTGATCAAGGCCAGTAGGTCATATGTCAATAACACTGTTGAATATTGTGTGAGACCAGCAGGCGGTTCTCCTCTTGCAGCTGTACGTGCCTGTTACTTTGTCATGGTTGTCCACTCCTCCTTTGTTGGCACTCTAGCCAAGTATGATGGCTGGGTTTCTGTTGTTGTGAGCACTGACCTTTGCAGCCCTATGTAATATGCACATTAGGATGACATTCCTTTTCTTCTTTTGCATATATGAGACAACTGTGGTCTCATGGGGGAAAGCAAACTTAGAAGAAAAGACCTCTCTTCTCCTTGTTATAATCAGAGTGGGTGGCAGCTCAGGCTTGTTCCACCTAACAGTAGTAACCCTTGTGATTTTCTTCCTCAGGAGCACCTGACCAAGCTCTTAATAGGTGAAGAAGTTCACACGTGTCACGCTGTATCCCCTTAGCCCTTCCATCACCTTTAGCACAACAAGCATGCCTTGTTTTTCTTCCTGGGTGTCCCCCAGCTGACTTCCCAGTATATATTTGCATATTCCAAGTATAACTGGAACATGCATCACAGGCTGCTCATAACTTTATTCCATATTTTCCTGGTTTGTAAGGCATGTACTGGTGGAAAGGACAGCAACTAGCAAACACACAAAAAAGGGGAAAACCCTTTATTTATATTTTTATTCTATCTTTTTATTTTTTGAATTACACTAATTTTGTCCAGGAATCTGTTTTTCAGGGGAATGTTATTTCACTTTTTACATATAAAAGTGAACAAGAAATGAAAAATGAAGGGAATCTGATCTGAATCTGACCATTTGATAATCACAACTAATAGCATGTGTATACTGAAGCAGTGATTAATTAGTCTTAATGATAAATGGCAATTCCTACCTCTGAATGGAATCAGTTTTTGACCTCGGGACCTGGGTTGTACATGAGAGTAGCTGCTCCAACTACTTGTCCGAGATATCCCTGATTGTTGCCATTTTGTCAGTGACACGCCTCACAGTTTCTTGTCTCAAAATTTCAAATCTGAGCACCACTGATATGGTATGGAGCTTTTCCAGGGAGATGGTGGCACGAAAATATTGTCCTTCTCGTCTCAGCATTACACAGACTAGAAGCAGCCTCACCTCTGGAACTGTACATGCCAGCTAGTATTAGAGGCCCCAGGCAGGCAAGTAGGGCGGTCACATCCATTGTCTTCCATTCTTGACCATAATTTTTTATCCCCTTGATATTTATCATTTCTATTACAGTTTTTTCAATGACCAGAGGGAGGAATAGCTCGAATGTTGACAAAATGTCTGATGCATGGGAAGTAGCCAGACTTGTGGGTCGTGGAGTCATTCAAATTACATTTTCTGCAACCATCCTGCCGGCAACTTGATGTGGAAGTGAGGAACAACTGATGGCATTGTTTTTTTGACATAAATGTCTCCCTTGCTGCCTGCTCCTCTCCATCAGAGTGATCTTCATCAGAGGGGCTGTAATCCATGTTGTCTTCCTGCTCTGACACATCCTCCTCCAAATCACTATCTGATCCCTCATCTTGGAAGATCAGACCAAGGACCTCTTGCACAGTATGCCTTGCTGCCATAACCTCACTGAAACAGCAGCTAAGGTATCTTTATAATCTTGTGACCCTCAACACCTCTTTTGATCTCCATTTTGATCCCAGTTAGCTTCGAATTTTTTGTCACATTGCAGGTGCAGATCTAGTGTCTGTGTCAGACACCCTCTGATCTCTGTATAACTTCTGTTCCTTATGTTCACCATAAATGTTCACTGTATATGTTTTACACTTTTACCATTTTGAGATTCCCCCATGACCCTTCAAAGACCAGCAGTTGCCTGTCTCTGGGGGAACCTGGGCAAATATGATGGGAACACAGACAGTCCTTGTGACAGTGGCAAGGTACCCACTTGAACTGTTGCCACTGTTCCATAAAAAATACACACAGACATGGCATGTACAGTTTCACAGTTTCAAGTTTCCCTGAATTTTATTTTGTGTATTTTGGGTCACTTTAGCAACAATCATCAAATTTCAAGAGGAATGACATCTAGGGTAGCTTTACTGCTGTCAAATGTCAAAACAGGTCAAATTTGACCCGAACAGTAGGTAAGTGTTAAGATACAACTGGGAAACTCTTATCATCTGTTAATCCCCTGAAAAGACCAAAACCAACAATTAATTAATTCTAACAATTATATGTGAAGCCAGAGACAGATATATCTAATTCCTCTGTCATATAGCTCAATTTTTGTACAAAAACTATTGAAAACACATCAATGAGCAACACCAAATCAAAACGTGACAAATTCCTTCCACCAGCCTTACCTAAAAATTCAATATTTACTCTGTTTGAGTCATGCTTAAAAGAGGGGGATTTTCAACAGGAAATGAGGTGCTTATAAAAAGAAACTATTGAGTTGCACTGTGGGAATTTTTTTTTCTTTTTCTTTTTTAATCTGTCTCTTGTGAGTCCCTTTAACTTTATGGAAGTGAAATGCTAAAATAACTGGACTACTCTTAAGTAGAACAGCTTTGCAAATGTTTTATTGACTCTGAATGTTTTTCACAAACCTCTCTCATATTGGCTTGAGATCCCTGTTCAGGATATCAAACTGTATAATCACTTTTCCTTAAATCTCAAAAAAAAAAATACATGCATAACAAATGGTCAAATTTTATACCTGATGAATCAATTATATGTCTTAATACAATAATTTATTACTATTAGCATAATACAGAGTGGTGCTGTGGGGAGAACATCTTCTCCTCTCTGGTTTAAACGGACTTACTCGTATGCAGCTGAAGCAGCAGAGTTTGGAGCAGTGTGGGCAGAGTCGGGCATCCCTCAGTTTCTCCATGCAGATGAAGCAGCGGAACACCTCAGCGATGCTCTGAACAGGGACCATAACATGAGACAGTGACAACTCACTACAGCTGCAGAGATCACCAGTGTCAATAACAATCAACATCACTTAGACACAGTGTTACCTTATTTTTATGAATAGGAAATGTTTAACATCATTGTTAAAAATGTGTTCATTATCAGATATACTAATAAGCGCACACACAGTATATTTGCATTAAATGGCTAAAGGTCTACCAGGCTCCAGCTGCTCAACAGGACAACTGTTTTGCTGGTCTAAACACCAGATTCACTCTCTGGCATGCAGACTGTTACCAGATGCACTTCTTACAAAGCACTAGTGGTAAATTCAGGCGGAAAATATTTAGGATCTCCAGCTGTATGGCCTGATGTGTGTGATACATACCTCAACACTTTGTTCATCCATTTCAGCCAGTTTGAAGTTCTTGATCTCAAGGACAAGTCAAAGAAGTTGTAGCCAGTTGTCTATTAAGAAAAGTAGTTAGAGTCACCTTTAGTCTCTCAGGATGCACACTTTTTGATAAAACTAATATTTGGATATTATCCCTTAGCAGATATTTCATTTAAAATTCATTGTGTGCTGGGATAGAGAAACACAATAACACAAATGTACCAATCTACTTCTACTTAGAGACTGCACCATTTATTTAATGTTACTGCTTACCATTTTTAAATGAAAATCATACTGTTTTAGGTTTGTAATTTTTTCCCACCTTCCACAAAGCCCTTGGTTTCCACTTCACCTTTTAAACTTTTTCATATTAGTTTGGTACGGTAATCCCTCACAGGAAGCAGATTTTATGTTTTTAATGTTTTCTAAGCAATCATCCTGTGGCAATACAAGCACATTTCAGAAGCAACTAGGGCAAAAAATAAATAAATAAATAAATAAATAAAAAAATTCATTATTTGTTAGCCTGTCAATTACAACTTGATTAATTGGTTTATCTGTAGTATGTCAGAAAATAGTGAGAAATGTGCATTCAAATTTCCAAAAACCCAAATTACATCTGCAAATGTCTTTCTTTTTTCTGACCAGCAGTCCAAAAAGCCATGTTCAGTTTACTATCACAAAAAACACATGAAAGGCAGAAAACCCTCACAGCTGAGCATCTGTAATCAGTGGACATTTGGTATTAGTCCTTGAAAAAAAAAAAAGATTCCTTTATTAATTGATTGTTAAAATAGCTGCAGAATACTCTACTGTTGATCAGCTAATGAATCAATCAATTACTTGTTCCAGCTTTTAGAAAAAATTCTCACTTTCAGTTACATTACTATGTGTTGATAACTCAGAGAACAATCCAAAAAGGAAACACAAAGCAAAGATTAAATTTCAAGTCTTTACAAGCTCATGTCATTAGCTGCCTGGACAATATGAAAGTAAAAACCCAAAACTACAATTATAGCATATTTTACATTAATTCTTAAAACTTTTTTCAAAATTCATGTTTTTAACCTGGTTTTTGAATGCCACTCATTTTTATTCTGTCCACTACTTCTAAAAGTAGGGTCATTGTTTTAGCTTTATGTGATGGTTACTATATTGTACTGTTTAAAACCTTGTAACTTTATATAGGAAGTTCTTATTAATACCTAGACATTAGACATACCTAGACATCATAGTATGATAAAGAATATCAGTGGTAGAATGTAACTAAGTACATTTACTCAAGTACTGTACTTGATACTTTACTTCAGTCTTTTTTTTCATTCAACTTTATACTTCTTCACTACATTTCAAAGGGAAATACTGTACTTAATACTACTTATGATTTTACATGCAAGACATATGAAGTGCTTATGAAATATGACACCTTGTTACAATTTAAACTCTGCTGAAACGATTAGTTGATGAACTGATTAGTCGATTGTAAAACACAGTTTATTGGGAACTATCTTGATGGTTGTCTTCATTCCTTTTTCAAATGGAAAATGCCAAATGATTAATTGTTCCAGCTTCTCAAATAGCTGGATTTGCTGCTCAATTGAACAGAATTAAACAAGCTCTGAGAAGGTATCACTTTGGGCTCTGTGTAATTAGGATGTTCAGTACTATCTACTTTCTGAAGTTTCACAAACGAAACAATTAACCAGTTAATCAAGAAAATAATCAGCAGAAAGTTCCACAAAACAATAATTAATTGCAGGGATATATAAAATGGTGAAAAATCAGCTAAACCTCAACCAACTACAACAGTAAATCCTTGCTTTTCCATAATACATAACAATAATCTAATGATATATAATAGATTAACAGTCACAGGTGACATTTTTTTTCATTAGTTTTGATATTTAAAGTACAATTTCCTGATTATACTTATAATTATAACATTTTTAATTCAGGACTTTTACTTGAGGCAGTATTTTTACAGGCAGTAACGTGAAGTGGATATGATAAGCTGTTAAAAAAAAGATCACAATATTTGCATGACACTTCACGAAAAGCACAGATAATGCTGGATAAAAACTAAGAAAAACAGTTTTCATGGCTAAAAAGAAAAAGGTGTTTTCATCACCGCTAGCTTGCGTGGTCAGTGCCAGCCAACAAGAGGAGGCCCAGCATCAGCAGAACCCCCTGACAACTAAGCTGGACGGTGGCAGTCATGACAAGATTTTATATTCGGTGTTACGCATATTTACATAAATCGTCGGGCTGAGAAAACAGTAAAAATATTTATATAAAATCCGAGGCTAGCTAGCACGCTGGCATTAGCAATGCGGCTCACTCACCTTCGTCTGTCACACCTGATAAACAAACGATGGGGAAAAAGGGGGGCTACATTATATAATGATGTGTTCCCGGCGCACGGCAGGAGTTGTCTCCGCCGGTTTGGCTACATTCAAAGAATAAATTAAATCTCGTTTAAAAAGGCAGAGCTGAGCTCCATTAGAGATGGAAAGCTGCTGTTATTTTTCGTCCTGAGTTGAAGATGTTAGCGGCAGCGCCTGCTCTGAAGCCGCTCGTCCCCTAGCAATCACCAATCAGACGGCTCCTCCTCTTCTTCTCCTCCTCCCGCCGCGTCGCGGTGGTCAGACGGCCGGAGGGGAATTACCGCCACCGCCTGGACAGGCCGCGGCATCACAGGGGAAACCGGCACCTGAGGATAATTGATCAGCTAATTGGCAGAAATTTGACGTAAAACGAGTTTAATGCCTGATTCGGCATTTAGGTATTTTTTAAAAGAAAAATTGCAAAAAAAAAAAAAAACTCTAGCAATTTTTTTCTGGCTTCTCAAATGTGAATATTTGCCATTCTTCTCAGTTTTATATGATAGTAAATGAATCATCTTTTTATTTCTTACTGCCAGTAAGATAAAATAAGATACAAGAATATATTAACTTGCACTTCAGGGCATAATCAATCAGTTATTAGAGGAAATAGCTGTCTGATGTATTGATAATGAAAAAAATAGTTGGCTGCTGCTGCACAGAGTTCTCCTGTGATGGAATAATAGAAACTTGCCCGTGGTTTTCTGTCTGTTAGTTACTTGATACACAGGGGGAAAAAAAAGGAAGCAATCTGATAAAATACAAGTCCGTGACAAAGGAGCTAAATATAAACACCCTCAGGTAATACATCAAGATTTTTCTTTATATGTGAAATTTTACCCTTTCAAGTCATCATTTTCACTAATTGTGTCAAAAGGACAGTCAATTTCTCAAAATCAGGGAAAGGAAGAGGGACCAGAGAAATCATTCTCCCGATCACTCCATTACTAATACAGATCAATCAATATTGGGTGTAAGAAATAATACAAATCAGGTTCTTGTAATACAGTCTACTCTGAGAAGGACCCCATTCTGCTGTTTAGTATGGACACACACACACACATACAGACACACACACACACACACACACACACACACACACACACACACACACACACACACACACACACACACAAACAGACACACACACTGTAAATTTACCATACCCTCATTGTTGTTTTATGCAAACAGTCTGAAGCTGGATAGGACGCACTGAGGCATATGCAAATTATCCTATCAGGTAGTGTAGGTTGTACTGCAGAGGTGAACGTTTCTCCACTCAGGAAAATGCCAATAAGCAGCTGTGGATATCCAAAACATTTTATCCTAACGCAAAGTTCTCTTTGAAGAATCAGGTAGACCGACGGGAGCTTGAACAGCATAAACTGTTTACCTGAGGTGGGTCACTCCTCAAACACAGGCTCATCACGGACTTTTCAACATTGTCACTATCTCATGTAAAACATAAGCTGAGTTTTATCAGGAGTTTACATGCTGTGTGAGTATTCTATATATACATGACTGCGGTAGTGCTTTATGGGAAGATCAGCCTCACTTGTGAATATTACAACCAAGGATCACACAGGAGTGTGCACAGTTTGTGTGGTGGTGTGCAGGGGAGGGCACATTAGAATAAATTCAAGATCATTTTCCTGGGTGGCCTGAGTGCTTCACTGTCCCGGTAAAGTTACAATCCTGTAGGAAAATCAGCTATATTTATCATTACAGATATTATGATGAGCGCAGACACGGTGGAACAGTCGGAGGCTCTAGGTGAACAGGCAGGTAAGGATATTTCACCTTCGTTTTTGTGCACGTGGATAAACCTGAATTATCTGAACATACAGATACATTCAACAGATGTGACTCAGGAAAATATGATGCTGTGTTTATTCTGTCACTGCTGGTGATGTTGGTATTCTAGGATGGGTTTGGTTATTGTCTTTGGTTATTGTTTTCTTACTTTTTATTTGATTTGTTCCTTTAGCAGGTTGTATCTTAACATGAAAAATATATAATAGGAAGCTTACCTGTGTGTCAGTTTATAGACTTTAAATGATATTTGTAATCATCATAAAGCTATACACTACTGCCTGGATTATCTGAGAGGATATTTGGAAGCTTATGTGTGTCAGTGAAATATCTTAGGAACTTTTTAGTACATGCTGAATTTTCGGTTATAGGTTTTATCAGTGATCAGTGATCTTTGCAGCTGTAATTTACATCAGGTTTTAGTAACATTTGCCACAAAAGTCAAGTACAACTTTTCACAGAAGCACCATCTGACCTTGTCAGACACAGCATGCTTTTAACTACAAACACATTGCTCACACTGGTCCATATGATGCCAGGTGAGGTACGAATAAAAGCTAAAAGAGCAGCATTTTGACCTGCTCCTGTTTCGTAGAGAGCTGTGTGCGTGTGTTTGTGTGTAAGTTAGGATACTGTGGCAGTTGGTTGCAATGCCAGGATGCACCTGAGGCTGTTTGCTGATAAATGCTTGCTACCCTGGGCCTGAGGACTGCAATCAGCCACAAAACAAAACTGGGAACCAGCAACAGAAAAGGTGGAAGTTTTGTTTAGACAATGGCTTTGTAAGAGAAGTGAATGGCTCCGTTTCATGGAAGTGCTCAATGTCTTTATTTCCATCAAAATACGGTCAATGTAAATCGTTTTGTTCGTATGTGGTCAGGTGTTCTTTTTTTCTGCAAGGCAGCTCTTATTACTCATGTCATAGTCAATTTTCAGGAGGCCTCACTGTATCGTTAAAAGGATGATTCACTCAATTTTAAAATCTATATATTTTCTCCCTTACCTCTACAGCTGTATAAACATACAGATGTTTGGGGAGGGGGGGTTATCTGTCTCTGTGAGCTTTGCCACCATCCATTACAATGGAGGTCAACGGACTATGTGGTGCTCTCAACAGTGATAAATGACATTAAAATAGTCAACAGTCTTGCCAACAAGGACCTCACTTTTTTCATTGGAACTCCAGTCCCTATAAAAAAAAGTTGACATGCAGTTGATTACCTACAGTAACACTTCCTCTGAAAATAAAAATATCTTGCCGGATAGTTTTTTACAGTGCTGTGAACACCACAGTCTAAATTCCACCATTCATCTCCATTGTACTGACAGCAGGCAGAAATGTATGAGACAAACTTCACAAACAAAACCACAATTATCCGCACAGAGAAATATCACTAGATGTGTTTTTATGTAAACTAATGTATTTTTTTTTTTTAAATTTGGGTGAAATTATCCTTTAACTGTTCTATCTATCTATATATATATATATATGTATATATATATATATATATATATATATATATATATCTATATATATATATATATATATATATATGAGGGGTTTTGAAATTTGGTAGGGGACAGCAGAGGAGAGACACTTTCTCTGGACCCTGTGATAGTCCTAAGAGAAACATTTGAACTTGTAGTGTTAATATTTACAGCTGTGCTCCAGTGTAGATCAGACAGATCTGTACCTGCACCTGCTCACTTTGTGCAAACTTGTTAAATTTTGGAGGTAAACCTAACTGCTGCCTTGATTCAACATGGAAGCTGGCTTTACACAGTGTAGGGCTGAATCATACCAGGCTCTAGGGTTTGTCCTGTGTTTTGTTAGATTCTGGCGATTTAGTTTGGCATTCTCTCAAAATTTCCTCTTTGCTGTTGGAAATGAATCACATTTAAATATAATTTCTATAAGATAGGCACTGTACTGTATGCAGACTTTAAGTATAACGAGTACTCGGAAAGTGGAAAAGTAGACAAAATAAAGCATTATCTGTGAAAACTCTGCTGGATATGTGAGGTTGCTGTTTATGTACACTACAATGCAATGCAAAAAGGAAGAAGCTCACACATGGAACAAATAATGGCAAGTCAGGTCAAGGCAGGTATTAGATAGCAAACAAAAAAAAGTACCGATGCTTGTCATCCTCGCTTTCTGAAGTTTCAGGTTTGGTGATATTCTATACACTTCTTATTCTCCATAAATCCTCTGACAAGACCCAACCAACGATTAATTCATCCCAATCCTAATTATAGTCTGTGTAGCCAAAGCCTGAGAGCTTATTCCTCTGTGCGCTAGAACACCATTGTTGTCTTAAACTATTAAAAGATACATGTCACTTTTGCACTGAGCAACATGTTCCTTTATTACCTTTAACACAAAAACTGCGGTTAATTTTGACTGGGTTCCACATATGCCATCCTGCTGCTGTAGTTATTCACTGTGTAATAATTACTGATGAAAACAGTCCCCATCAAACGCACAGTTCACTCGTGTTTGAATAACGTTTGCTAAAAAACACAAAAACTAAAAACTAAAGTTCCCATAAGTTTTTTGGGAATTTACTCAACCTTGAAAATAAAACAACATACTTGTGACTCATTTTTAAAGATTTGTCTTCATCAGGAACTAATGGTTTTGTTGCTAAATGCCAAAGAAAGGGTAGGGAAGTTAGAAAGTATTCACATATGGACTAATTCAGTAACGGTTTTGGTCTGTTAATGGAATTTAAAAAAAAAAAAAAAATATAGACTACCATTATTTACTGCTAATGCAAAATAGAAACATCTGTTGATTATTTTGTATAATAACTCCAAAAACAGTATATTATGAAAACAGTATGCAGCACAATTGATATGTAGCATGGAATTTGGAAACAACTTTTATGAGTGACTGCAAAATGCAAAAATGTCACATTCAGCCCTGAAGACTAACTGACGTCAAACAGATTCTTGTGCCAAAGGGATTATCTCACCCCACTTGTTCCAAGTGCAGTTTACTTGCATTTTGTTCACTTTTCAAAATGCCAATTTAGCACTAACAGATCGTGTAAAAGATGAAAATGACCTGTTAAATTTGAGAATTTCCGGAAAACTGTGAAATTACTTTTGGTTTGTTTGTGTGCTTGTTTGTAACTATCATTTTCAGTGCGTATATGTGTGTGTGTGTGTGTGTGTGTGTGTGTGTGTGTGTGTGTTTGTGCAGACAAAGCTCTAACACAGGCTTCCTGCACTCAGAGCTGATTTGCATGTATTGGTCATTTCCATACTGGAAGTTTGGCTGTGAAGGTGGTTGTCCTGGGGCAGCAACACCATAGTGGGGTGGTGGTGAGTTCAGAGGAGTGAAGTTGAGAGAGCGTGTGTGTATGGGGGGGGGGGGATTTGCATTGTGTGTCTCCACCAGCTCACGGCCTCTCTCTCATACACACACACAGTCCCAAAAGCCCTATTTGACATTCAAATGATGCAAGCTTTATCCAACACACCTTTGAACCCTCCGTGTCCTCTCCACATACATTCAACACTGAATTCTAAATATTTCAGGAGGACTTTACTTCTTGAAAAGACTTCTCAGAAGTGTGTTTTTGCATACACAGCTGTATATGTGAATAATGTGTAGTGCTGGAGGAAGTATCAAGAGCCTTCACTATTGAAAAGGTACAAATATTACACTGCAAAATATTCCATTATAAGTAGAAGACCTGCATTAAAAAGGTGCATAGGTATAATCAGGAGATTGTACTTAGTATCAAAAGTAAGTACCCAATACTGACAAACAGCATCTTATCCATCATTAGATCATAATTTTATCATAACTTAATAAATTATTATTATACATTATTATATCGTTTGTATATATACTAAATGTATATACTGCTGGGTAGTTTAATCCATAACTATGCATCACATTATATAAGCTCTTCATATGTTTTGTATATAACATCTTAACTGGTAAAGTATAGGTGTTAAACAAATGTAGCACAGTAAAAAGTACAAAACATTTCCCTCTGAAGTGAGTGGAGTAGAAGTGTCCAGTAGTACAAGTACCTCAAATTTGTAATTAAGTCCAGCACTTGAATAAATGAACTTAATTATTTTCCATAACTGAGAATCAGCAGCCAGTGCAGTGAACATATTACATACTTGTGCATACATTTGTTGTTTGTTTTTTTAACAGACCTGTTTATTTATGGAGTCAGGTGACATGTTATTTTTACATTATTTTTGTTATTTTCTGTTTTTGTTGTATTTAGGTGTTTTGAGTTTTTTGTTTAGATTGCACTGATAAAATTTTGATATTAAGATTATAACTTTAGATGTTTTATGTCAGTCCATTAATATTGTAATTTGGGACCATGTTAACAATAACTTCTCTCTAATGCAACATGTCATCCGTTGACTGGTGCGTTTTGTACATCCATAAATAAATCAAATCAAAACACACTGTCAGTTAGCCTTATTTTGCAGGAATAGTTTTCATTCAGGTTGATTTAATTTGAAATAAAGTTAGATGAAAATCTACAAATTCGGAAATTACATTACAGTTTTAAAAAGAGAAAGATGCAGTGGTGAAATAATAGTAAAAACACATGTAACTAAAACTGAATGGTATATTATATAATATAATCTGTATATGATTTGATTTGTTTTGAGTGTCACTTTAATAATCTGCAACTCTTTCTCTTTCCCAACATTTAGAGCAAAACAGAATCGACTTCAATCGACAGGTGAGTAACAGAATTCATAATAACCTATTACACTTCCTGTGTTTAAATTTCTGTGAATGAGGGTTTCATGAATGGGATCTCTGTTATCAGCAGGATTTGGATTGCTTTGTGTAATATGTATTAACTTTCTCCAATAAGCTCGCATGCTTAGACATAGTGATGTTTGTATCCAGCACAGCAGGTGAAAATCTGACGATGCCTTTTAAGGATAAACATGGATCAAATTCACTTGTTAATCTTTGACAAAAACATTGGGTAAATTATACCCATGTTGCTACACTATCTCTCTCAATTACCAACTGTATGTGTGGCTCTCATTTAAGTTTTATTTTTTTGAGATTCATTCAACAGATCAAAAACAAATGACATTAAAAAAAAAAAAAGCTCCATAATTTTGATAAACAGCTGGGTGCCGTAGTTTTTAGAAGCTGTTACTCAAATAGGAGTAAATAGTGCATTTGTCTAGGACTATTTTCAGTGGTGGATTAATACACAGTTGGTGCTCTAGTGTAATGGTTTGTAATGGTTTGAGTTGAAAGCAGGTTAACCAAAGACTGATATTTCAGATTTACTCAGCTGAACAGCCCAAAGTGGTAAAACTGTCCAGCAAAGTTTCAGGAAATGTTACTTTTTGACTGAAAATAAACCACAGTGGCTGTGTACATCATTAGAAAGGAACATGTTATCCAGTGCAACTGTGAGGCTAACTGACATGTTCTAAATACTGTAGTTTGGGGACAAAAGTGGAGCTCTAGCACAGAGGAATACAAAACATCAGGCTTTAGCACACTGGCAATACTTGATGATCGGATCAATTCATTGATGGTTTTGGTCTTTTCATGGGTTTTGTTGATGATAAGAAAATCAAATGACTCTATGTTAAGTCTGTATTCTTTGGCAGACTTGATAACAAAGCTTGGTTAGAACCTAAATAGCCCAAAGCCGTGTAAATGGTACTACTTGTAGCTTTACCCAGGATATATGGTTCAACTGACTTTTAAATTGCTAACATCCTCAGGTTAAACTACCTGCTCTCCCCAGAGATGTCAATAGCGAGTGCCATCTCTACAGAAACACCTCAAACAGTTTGAAGCTATTTGGATACTAATCCAAACATACTTTTTTGGCAGGGGAGTTCATTTCTTTCAGTGCTCATGTTTTCAGGAAGTGCCATGGCTTTCAGGGGTTGGGGGTGGGGAGTGAGGGGGAGGAATATTTGCATACTGGCTTGCCCAAGGGGAGGGAAAGAGTCTATCACTCTTTGTATAATGTTTAGCGACCAAACTGGTCCTGGAGCCAGCGTACAAGAGTCTTTCTGTGTAAATGTGTGTGTGTGTGTGTGTGTGTGTGTGTGTGTGTGTGTGTGTGTGTGTATGTGCACTGTCTCTCTACACACACAAAAACACAAACACACACACACAAACACACACACACAGTCAGACACATTTAAACATGCATCCATCCCTTTGCCCTTTTTTCCATCCTCTCATCTCTACAAAACTTTATCACTTAATCTAACCACAAGACACCAGAGTTAACACTGCTTGGTTGTTCTTTCGATGTCTTAGATAAAGACAGAGGACATCAACGACTCACCTCATTCAGCCTCAACATTGAAGACATGTCAGTTGACACAGAGCTCTCCATTGCCTGGAGGTCAGCTGACTGGGGTAAGACTCTAAATCACTCACTAAATCTGGTTATTTTACATCAGCATGTTGTCTTTGAGTATATGAGCTTTTTATCATCGCCTGGGTTTCACAGGGTGGCTTTCTGATTTACTGAAGTAAAAGTATAAATACAAAAATGTAAAAGTACTCTACTATAAATAAAAGTTGTCCATTTTAAATCTTAATTAAAGGGGAACTATACAAAAATGCTGTATATCTGACAGTGGCAGACACTCAACAGCCCAATTCATGGGCTTGAAGTCAGGATATCTCAGCTGTGGATATATCAGTTTTTACTAATTTTTTTTTTAATCTTTCTCTTGCAATTCCTAAAACTCCATGAAAGTCCTACAAACTTGTTAATAAGATTTCATGATGCACTAGAAGTTTTTCAAAATTTTTATTTCAGTAACAACATATGTACATATCCTATTTTACAAGCTGATCAAATGTTTTGCATGGAAAAACTTTTACAGCAAAATAACTAATTAGCATCGGTGTCAGATAAATATAACGGAGAAAAAGTGAAGGTATTTCCTTCTGAAATGTAGTGGCTTAAAATCAAAATATTCATGAAAAGTACAAGTACCTCAGTATTAATGGTAAATAAAGTGGTTGTGCAAATGTACTTTCCACAATGGCAGAGAGGCCATCTCCATGTACGGGTGAGTTAAGACTAATTCTTTTTCGTTGCTGTGTTTTTTGGTTTTCTCCAGGAGCTCACTTCTTTCCACAGCATGCAGCAGCTGGTTCTGATGCCACCATCTCACCTGTCATCTCCCTCCTCTTTTCTGATCTCTCAAAGCCCCACCAGCCATCAAGGTAGAGTATTAACAAAACAAAACAAAACAAAACAAAACAAAACAAAACAAAACAAAACAAAACAAAACAAAACAAAACAAAACAAAACAAAACAAAACAAAACAAAACAAAACAAAACAAAACAAAACAAAACAAAACAAAACAAAAACAAGAAAAAGATCCACTGAATCAACACAGCCAATCTGCTGTGTAAAATATTTCTGGTGATTTAAAACTGAAATCCATTATCACTCAACCGATGAACTACAGCTGGATTATAACCAAGAATGTATCCTTTCAGTCCCAATACTTTTTATTTATGAAAAATTGGATCTGGCTGAAAAGCATCAGGGCCTTGTCACAGGAAATATTTCCACTGATTATATGATGTAGTGATGAAAAAGAAAAAATATGGCATATTAGATTTGATTCTTCAGCCTCATGTGGCCTCAGTGAAGTGTGAAAAAGCAGAAAAGGTTAATATATGATATTTCCATACAGTGTGATTTTTTAAAGCTGACCAAAAAGCTTCTTTGGGAGAAAATGAGCATTAATTTCTGGATTTAAGTAGTTTAAGAAAAATATATTTGCAGCGTCCTAATTCAGAGGCTGTTTTTAATATCAATATCACAATACGTCTTAACAGGTCAACGTGTGCCAGTTGAGTCATTATGGTGCTGTATCATAGTAAAGAGGCATATTTATAGGCTTATCTGATTATGTTAGAAATTATGAACACATATGTGTAGAATTCTTGTGGAAGTCTTGTTGCTGCAAACAGATAACTGATGACACATGCGCTGTTTCCCTTTGCAGCTCTTCTGCAGCAGAACCTGCTGCCCCTTCCTAGCCAGAGTCAAACTAGTCTCCTCCAGCATCAGCCAGGACTGGCTCTTACGCCGCAGGTAAATCCAGACAACTTCCTGTCTTTACACACACTAACACCAAAAATATCACATTGCCTAATGTGACATTTGCTGTTTAAAGCAGCTATAATTAGTATTTTTACATCAACAGTGGATCACATGACTAGATGTATGTGGAAAGTCGCTGATAGTAAAAAAAAAAAAAAACAGACAATTTAGACAACTCTATACTTAGCAGATAAAGAGTCAGAATAATATCTGGCAAAACTGTGCACTACAGGTAAGAAAAAACCTGGTCACTGCCTCCTTTACATCCCTTGGAAACTGAAGATTTTATTCTATAATGTTTGTTTGATCCAGGCTATGAGTCGCTCTGGTCTGGCAGCACCATCTATGGAGAACCACATGGACATGTCTCACCTGCAGATGCCCAAACACATGTCAATTCCACCACAGGAAGAACCAAGTGACCTGGAGGAATTGGAACAGTTTGCGAAAGCATTTAAACAAAGACGCATCAAATTGGGCTTCACTCAGGTAATTAAGAGAAAGAACTCCACTTCATTTTTCTATCAAAGGCCCTGAAAACTGATTTTAAAAAAATCCAATCAGGTCCCCTCTATAGTTCTATATGTATTCCCTTCTACATGGTCTAACATTGGCCCACATGTCTGTGCTCTCTGTGCCTACTGCAGTTGTGCTCATACCATTTTTCTTTGGAATGAGGGATTATTAGAGACATCTCATATGTGTGCACTTTCAGGTTTAATTCCAAATAATATGGCTAAACTGTTCACTTTTTTCAACCTTTTTGGTTGTCTCATGTTTGTTCTCCTGTTGAACCTTCAGTAATGTCATGTTGTTTTCAGAGAAATTACTTTAGTATGTGAAATGTTACCACAGCAGAGAGAAATGACGGACAAAACTGTGAAAATATGACCCAGGTTGTACAAAACAAAAATGACTATTTAAAAATAACTAGATCTTTGTTTATACTATACATAGCTGCACCTTTAAAAAATATCCTATCTTGTACAAATAATGCACATTGCACATTTGGTTCTGCTTTTGCTTTGATCCAAAAATGTATTTAGAAAATAATTTAAACTTATTAACCTTCAGAAAACACTTGATATTTGAAAAAGGTAGTTTCTCAACCTTGACCGAACTCCATCCACTGATGATGATTGGAAGATGTGGTCAAAAGCCCCATAAAATAAAATAAAAAAAAACTGTCAATGGAACTTGAGTCAAGATTTTTCTGTCAGACTGATCAAATATGTTTTTTGTTAGCATCTACTTGACTTTTCCATGAAAGGGTGATAACAATTAATATTTGTTGGTGTATGTGTGTGTGTGTCTACCATAGGGAGATGTGGGCCTTGCGATGGGAAAACTCTATGGGAATGATTTCAGCCAGACCACAATCTCTCGCTTCGAGGCGCTCAACCTCAGCTTCAAAAACATGTGCAAGCTCAAACCTCTGCTGGAGAAATGGCTGAATGATGCAGGTACAACAGAGTGACTACCATTGTATTTAATTTTTTCTTACAGTACCACTGGCGAGTCTGGCTTGATGAGAAAAAAGGTTTTAAAAAAATAGGTACAGCAAGTATAAAACTGCCTCTTTGAGGAGAAATTTAAGAAGGGTATCATCCGATGTTAAATGATAATACAGGTGTATGAATCTATAACAGTTTTCCTTCATCTGTTACTGCCCATGGCTACAGAAAAAACTTATCAGACCTTTACTCAAACTACTTCTCTATTGTGCTTATATGAAACATTTTTGGTTGAAACATTTTTGCTGCTTCAGAAATGTTCATTCTAAACATTTTGAGTATCTGATTAAGATGCAACTAAAACCACCTTGTTAAAGGAACAGTCTGACATTTGGGGAAATATACTTATTTATTTTGCTGCCCAGGGTTATATAATAAGATTAATACCATACTCATGTCTGTATGGTAAATAAGTAACATATGGTATCTTGTTTATTTAATCTGTACAAAAACAGAGATGTAAATATGGCACATTGTGGTTTTACAGTGGCTTATGTAATGTCTATATTATGGCTTTTATGGTAATACATACCAGTATGAGCCAGAGGGTGAGCCCAGTCTATCGGTGTTAAAGACAAACCCATTGGCACTGATTATCACCACTGACTTTAACATCTGTTTTGCAAATTTGATCAGTATAAACACTCTGTCCCCTGAATTGTAACTTCTAATGGAAATTAGTTGCATTGCACTGAGACTAATATTGTGATTTGCTTTTAGCAAAAAATGAACTGACTGACTTGAAGAAAAAAAGGCCCTGTTTTGTTCACCACTTTGTCAGTTTCAGATGAAGTAGTTTAGAAGGTCTGCATTAATTATGTGGGTTTCATACAGCCTCTGAGTTCTGAGAAAATAATTCATCTCACTGATGATAGAGGTATCAATCAGCAATCTGCATATTACGGCAAGACAAACAAAAAAAGATGGATCTGACTCGGTCCTTAAATATTCAGATCAATGGAGCTGATGGAAACCTAAAAATCTGCTGAGCAGAAATTTTTTTTTTGCATAGATTTCTGAGTTTCTTATTTAGTGACAAAAGAAAATATTGATTCTACAGCCCAAAATCTGCTCTAAAAGTCAGGTTTATATTTCAGCTTTGACTGCTGCAGCTGCTGTTAACGAGTGATGATGAATGTCCATGGTACTTTTGTTTTGACATTAGAGAACTCACCCTCCGACTCGATGACCAACCCTACCTCTCTGCCGCCGCTGATGGAGGGCTACGGCCGCAAAAGAAAAAAGAGGACAAGCATTGAAACGAACATCAAGCTGACTCTGGAGAAACGTTTCCTTGATGTGAGTTCAAAACTGAATCAAAATTAGTGAGTTTTAATAGTGGACCTGCTCTTTTTTACAAACTTTATTGAGTATAGAACAAAAGTCGGTTAGTTATTTAAAGTAAAGCTACATCTGTTAATGTCATTAGACATCAAGAAACATTAATGATGACGTGAACATGAAATGCGTGTTCTGTTTATGTAAATGATTTGAATATCACTTGTATAACACAACTGCACTAGATCTGTACACCTGATGATAGATGAATATGAAAGGTGGCTGGCAGGCCTCTATCCCAACATTCCCATACTAACATTTAATTGAGGAAATCATGATCATTTTTGTTTTTCAGAACCCCAAGCCCAACTCCGAGGAGATAACCCTGATCTCAGAGCAGCTGTCCATGGAAAAGGAGGTGGTTCGAGTTTGGTTCTGTAATCGGCGTCAGAAGGAGAAGAGGATCTACTGCCCAGTGGCTAGTTTACCTGTCAAATCACACGGCTACAACTCAAGAATGGTAAGCTGTCTTAAACACCAATCTCTTCCACTTAGAAACACTTAGGACTGTTTTTTGTTTGTTTGCTTGTTTGTTTGTTTTTTTTTGTTTGTTTGTTTGTGGCAGGTGTTTGAGCAGCTGAAATACTGTTGTAATTCACAGTCCATGTTTTGCAAACAATGTCTTGCAAGAGTCAGAATAATGTCAGACAGATTAAGGGATTGCCTTCTTGAATTCTACTAATATGCTCATATGATGCTAAAATCCGACTGTAACTGAAAGAGAAACTTAACAGCAGCAGTGGCTGACGTTCTCATCTTGCTGCACAATACACAGGGTGTGGTCAGTGTACCGAGGCATCACCTGTGTGTGCGTTTGTGTGTATGTTTGTGTGTTTGTGTGTGTGTGTGTGTGTGTGTGTGTGTGCACGCACCTACAAGTGCAAACAGGTGTGACAGACTTTAAACTTCTAAGCAGAAGGAGAGGGGAAAAAGTTTTTTGGCTTGGTGTTTAATTTGGGAAAAGAAAGAAAGTGAGATGGGATGTTAGCCTAGCTTAGCTTAAAGACTGGAAGCTGGAGGTTTCTCTGGACTGGCTCTGTCCACACACCTACCAGCACCACACTATCCAGCTGACACTTAATTATAAGCCCCCTATTTATCATTAATAAGGAGTATATAAAACTTTATTAAATGGTTTATAACACACTATAATGTAGCTGTAAGGATATATAAGTGTTAATTAATGTATTCATCAGCCACTATTACTCCTCCTGCGAGCAGTGAGGCCGGTGTATACATTTGTGGACTTATTAATCATAAAAATTTGGGAATTACTTGTTACTTGTTAATTTAATATCATCTTAAAAATATATTTTTGGTTTAATTTGTACACATATTGAAACGAAAAATGAGGAGTCGTGATTTTATGACAAGTTGTGTGCTGGTACAACTTTTTTGAAGAACAACAGTCCATCCATCCATCCATGCAATATATCCTGCAGCATCTCTGGCAGTGGTTGCTGTATACTATTAATTATGTCCTGTTTCCAGCTTCACACTCTGAGTTAGCAGTCAGTCTTGCAAACTAAAGGATAGAGAAGTTCTAAAAAAGCCTTTAGTTATTTATGTCATGGCAGCAGATGTGAAAACAGATCTTGGGGCATCAAGCCACCATAGGGCTTATGAAATTAATAACTGAGATGACATTTAAATCTTGATATTCCTTTAGTGTACAAGAGATTTTACAGCTGACATTGACTGAGCACAGCTGATTACTTTTGTAAAAAATCAAAAGCAGTTGAGATCAGAAAATTGCAGATCCTATAGACATCGTGATATACTAATATATTGCAGAACATGGAAATTGTTGGTTATAAAGCAAATATATTTTACACTCCTAATATAAAGTAAGCTTTATCTTATACATTTTCACTCTGTTTCAGGCCTCAGCATCCAGATCCTACAGCCCTTTGGCTTCAGGCGGAGGCAAGTTTGGTTTCCTACAATTATCTATTAAGGATGAGTCTGTAATTGTAACCAGATTATAATTATTCACTCTGCTGTGACTGACACCATGTAATAATACACGCATGATCCCCTTTAAAGTTAAGTCCACAAGTATTTGAACTTTGACACAATTTTCGTAATGTTGCTTCTGTACACCACCAAAACACATTTGAAACAAATGAAACAAGATGTGATTGAAGTGTAGACTTTCACCTTTAATTCAAAGGAATTTCACAAAAATATCGCATTAACCATTTAGAAATTACATTTTTATACATAGTCTCTCATTTTTCAGAGGCTCAAAAGCAATTGGACAATTGACAACTGATCTGTGTTCTCATTATTTCATTAAGCAGATAAAAGTTCTGGAGTTTATGGATTAACACTTGAAGAATAACGTTTCACAACATCCAGCCAGGTCTGAAGAATACTCTCCAGGAGGTAGACATATCAGTGTCATAGCCCACAATCAAGAGATGCCTTTATGAATATAAATATAGAGGGTTTACCACAAGGTGCAAAGCACTGGTAACATTCAAGAACACAAAGGCAAGATTAGACTTAAAAAAAAGCCGGAACAGCTCTGGAACAAGATTCATTGAACAGATGAAACCAAGATTAACTTGTACCAGAATGATGAGGAGAGAGGAGGACGGAGAAGAAAATGAACGGCTCATGGTCCAAAGCCACCACATCATCCGTCAAACACGGTGGAGGCAGTGCTATAGTTTGGACACGATGCTTCACAGTACAGATGGATGATGATCCAAAATATGATGTGAAAGCAACCAAAGAGCTCTTCAAGGCAAAGAAATGGAATATTCTTCAATGGCCAAGTCAGTCACCTGACCTGGTTTCTCTAATTTGAGCCTCTGAAAATAAGGGACTATGTATAAAAATGGCTGTAATTCCTAAACGGTTATGTAAGATTTTTGTGAAACTGCTTGAATTAAAGGTAAAGGTCAACATTTCAATCACATCTGAATGGCTTCTGTACAAATACTTATGGACCTAACTTTATTGGTATTGCATTTTTCAACATTAGAGTGAAAGAAAGATCATTCTTGACCTTGAAATTAACATAACATTTTCATCTCCCATTTCAATATCCATGGATAATTTGCACATTAATCCAAAACACATTGGAAAAAATATTTGTGCGCGTACTGATTACTGTGTTGACCTTTTCCTTCCAGTTTCATCAAATTCCTCTCCAAACAGTGTGAGCCGGGAAGCTTCTCCTAACAGCTTGTCTACAGTCTCTGCTTCTTTAACATCTCAGGCCAACCCAGCTTCCTACAGCACACCAGGGTAAGGGACATTCTCCAGACTTCTTTTCTCTCATACCATTAGTATATACTGGAACATGGAATTTTTCAACATGCAACTTGTCTCACTGTTTTGCATTCAACATGTGTTACCTGAAATTTTTTTTGAAGGAATAATTCAATATTTTGTTAAGTTCATTTAGTCTAAAAATAGGAGAATAAAGGTCTGGCTCTGTCCAACGTAATGAAATCCACTTTCCAACACCCATAAAGTTCAGTAGCCATCTTGTTGTATTTTGTTTGTTTAATCCATGCAACAGTCAAAGATGTAAAAATGACCTGATTTGGGGTTTGACAGGAAGTTATATGCTTGATTGTTTCCTGAACAGATGAGATTGGTATCAGTCTTCTCAGCAATTGCAACTCTCAGCATGAGACCAAATATGTCTATTTCCTAAAATGTTGGAACGTTCCTTTAAGTTGATTACTGAGAGTCCATTGCTGAATGAATTTAGGTTTTCTGTTGATTTTATTTGTCTAAGTCAATAATCCTGTGCCCCTCCCTTTGGCCTTTCAGCTCCTGGTACCGCACATGGAATCATGCCGCATATCATCACTGAAAAACATGAACTGTATCATATGAAGCTTTTCAAGATTGTTTTTTTTAGAAGAAACACTAAAGATGTGACAGAATAAAACAATCTCCCTGTTATGAACAGGGTTACCACTGCAGGCTAAACCTTAGATGGACCCTTAAGATAAAGCAGCATCCCAGGCAGAGGCAACGCACCACACTTGTGCCAACACTCAAGCTCATGCACGTCCTAACAGCCTCGGGTTGTTTGATTTGTGTTCATGTGACTCTTTATTCTGCTTAGGTCAGATGCAAAGATGAAGAATACACAGAAAAGCACACAATAAAAGATATCATAAACACTGGTGGGAATTCTCATGTTTACCCCTATATGTTAATGGCTCAGATTTTTAACTGCCAAGTCTCCAATAATCTGTTTAAATATTGAAGGATCAGATCCAGATTCACTAAAATTGTGTGCCAAGCTGTTCTTTACACCGTCTATGACAATCTCTGTTGTTGCTGTTATGATTTGTTTTTATGTTGATATTATAGTGTTGTGTTTGTGAATTTGATGAAATCATACCTTGCATACTGCTAGCCTGTCTAAATAAATATGCAGTCAAAACAAAGGTGCTAGTTAGAATTTTCATCTACCTATCCCTGACTTTTGCAATAAGGTCTTTTATTAACCACTGCAACACAACATCAGTGGAGAGAACAGTTTTTGATTTGGTCATTTTAGTTCTTTAAAGGATAATTACGGTAAATTACAACTTGGGTCCTATGTTTGCAGTTTGTATAACACTGTACTCATTAAAGTAAAGGAATTATATATAAAACTGCAAAAATAAGGCCCAGGCTGTATCAACTAGAACTATAATACACTTTGAAGGCCCTGAAAACTCTATTTTCTGATTAAATTGAAACCGTTTTGGGCCACATTTGAATCAAAATGTGATGATGATCTCATTCAAATCTGATCAAATCAAACACACACAGCCCTGAGGAAACGAGCTAGCTTTTGATTTTGAGTTTTAAACTCTTCATTAATAGTAAAAACTACGAATGGGTTTTTTTCTCAAAAGCTTTAAATTTGATTTTTGCCATTTTTTAGGATATTTGTGTCCAAATGTAAATCTATATTCTTGGTGTGATGACTTGTAATAATGTTAATAATGACACACTTTAGGAGAGTCTCTCCTTGAAGGTCATGGTGGGAGTCGTTTGTACACACAAAAAGTGACTGACAGAGGTTTTTGCCCCATTCACACATACAACCTGAGATGCAAAAGGCTGCCATTTATGAATGGAACCTCAAACCTGGAGGACCAACCTTGAGTCTGAAGGTGAGAAAGGTTCATCTTGATTCAAATTGCTGCTCATGCACTGAAGCATCAACTGGGAAACAAAACCATATTTATTTTCATTTCTGTTTCAACTTTCATGTGTTGTCAAGTTCAAACCCTGCCTATTTTCACACTTCCACAAACATGGCAAATGCTTCATAAAGCCGGAGTCTGTTTTCTGTCCCCCAGTTTTAGAAATGTTTTGCCGTGGTACAAAGCTCTAAACTAAGTAATTCATGACTTCATGTATCAAATAAAACCAAACACTATAATTTTGATGCCATATGATGTTATATAAAGTTTACATACTGCTGATGAATGCTAAATGGGGAAGTTAAAGTACAGAGTTACCCTTTTGGGTTGAAAGTGTTATAATTGACACGTCTACAATTTCACACTTGTGTGAATCCTTCTGCCCTGTTTTTAAATTCAGACAGTGCAAAAAATTGTATATTCGGAGCCTCATCAAGTTCTTATATTTCCTCTCATGATATATTTACTACTTTCTTCTTAATTCATTCATTTTGCTTGCTTTTATTCTTTATTTCATCCATGATATTGCCACCGATGAAAGTGGAAAATATATGTTGGGGGTCTGGACTGTATTGTTTAATGTCTTTTACCCCACACTAAAATTATAGAGAGATACAGTTTTTTAAAAAATATTTATTTTATTGGACACGAGAAGAATATCCTCAACTAAAAATTTGCTTATTCTCAGTGTTTCCCTGAATGACTGTACTCAGTCATTCACCCACACTGACACTTTAATGTCTAAATGTCATTTAAATGTTGTGACAAAATGGTGAGTATTGAGGATGCATCAAGCAATAAGAAAGGGATAGACAAAATTAAGAAAAGGCACAGTATATACACTTTAATGATAAAAGAATATGAAAACAAACAAATTAAAGTGAGTAGATTAGTCATAAAAAAGCTCTGTCTCTATAAAGACATTTTTCTCGCTGTTTTACAATAAGAGGAAGGCTTCAATCTTCTGTTTAGTGCCTTGAATCTTCCACTGATGGTTTCCATGCAGCCACAATGGAAAGAGGTTGTCCACTGTACAATGAGGTCAGTTTCAGCACCTTTTCCCTCTTTTGTCTGTTTGATTCCCGATTTACTTGCATGAGTAATTCAAATTTCTTTGAACCTAAAATAAAAAATTGAAATAAGAGTTACAATTGGTATCAGTTAGACTAGTAGACATAAAATAAAAATGCCCAAAATGCAATCAAATGCAATAGCCCCACTCATATTGCTAACTTTTTTTCATATGGTGTTAGCGATGTTAAAAAGTTTTTAAAAAAATCAATAAGGACACCAAGATCACTAATTAACAAGACTTACTGTACTATTTAATCTATATAAAACATTAATCTATAACAACAGTTTGTGGTTTTATCAGGAGGGTTATAGTTGACTATTTCTTCTGTTCTGTGTAACAGTTTGTATAATTTCTCTAACAGTCTCCCTGCTGTTGTTCACACAGAAAAACTGTAGTATTAGCACATATTTCCCTGTAAAACCATAAATGATCACATTTCTGTTTTTGTATAGAAAAGATTCTCCCTGCCACCTCCAGTCTTTATGCTATGCTAAGCTAAAAACCTCCTGGCTCCAGTTCTGTACCTAACAGAGACATGACAGTGGTGGTGTTCTTATCAAACTCTCTCCATGAAAATCAAAAAATGACTTCCCTAAATGTTGAACTGTTCCTTTAAAGAATGATTTCCAATTGCTTATTGAATCAAACAGTGTATTAAATCTCTTTTCCGATGGTAAAATGGATGTGATTTTATTACAGAAATAACATCTGAGTTGCAAATTCTCGGAAGTGTTGCCTGGTTTCTTAACCTGGGTTTTTAGTGGATGCCATCCTACTGGCTGTTTTAAGTATGCTTTCACAGATTTTTCTAGTTTTAATACTGGTTTCCTATCCTAGCCAGGGTCAAGTTGAAAAATAGACATTTAATATCAAGGGACTTCCTGAATTGAATACTTTAAAAAAAACGGAAACAGTTGCTATATACTTGAGGCCAACATTGTGGCAAAAACCACAGCTGTTTGTGATACTGACCCTCTGACTCGGGGAACACGTCCACACCAACCCTGAGCTTCCTTGTAAACAAGCCTGGACAAAAACTGAAGACAAACACAGGGTGTCGTTAAACAACTACCGGAATACCATCATCAACAATCGAGACAATTCACAAATCCAAAACATGACTGAAATAAGCAGTGATAAACAGCAGATTCTCAACGTTGAAAGCATTGCTATAAGAGATTAAAAAAAAGTGATATGAGTGAGGAAATGAATTAGAGTTTCTGACCAGGCAGGCCAAGACATCAGCAGAAATGAGCATGTAGAAGACGTTGTTCCAGCCAGTGGGAGAGATCACGCCAGCTAACAGAGGACCCAATGCAGCTCCTGCAGAGAATGCACCGACATCGATACACTGAAGACTGCCTCTTCATTCTTTTAGAATTTAACATCAAAAACATTCAACTGTCTGTCTGTCTATTTAGAAATGTGTGCGTCTGTGATCTGGAGCAGAATTCAGTGTGTGTCTCTTCATGTTCACCTTTTAGACTCTACAAGACATTATAGATTGCTGAAATGTTCTCACCTCCAAAACATTAACACTGAAAACCCCAAAGTTAAACTGTAAATGCAAAAATATGGAGGGGAATATTTCATCTAAACATAAATGATAGTTGTAAAGTGTTGGCTCTGTTTCCTTCAGTGTCACAGTGTTGGCAATATTCACACTTTTGACTTGAAAAGCTTTCAGACACTGTCTCACACTGACCAAACAAGTGTAGAATGTAGCTCATTTTCTTCAATTTAACTAATGTGGCCATCACACAGCAGCAGGATCAATACCTTCGCCTCCATAAAGAGAGGGTGACTGTGCACAGCTTTCGCGTGTGGCACGGCAGCAGTAACGTGATAAATCATTTAAATCTTCTGATGTGGCACGTCATCTTTCAGTAGCCTAATTAACATGAATGCTTTTCTGGACTGCAAACAGGTGAGCTGTTGCACACAAAGTCCAGGTATATAGCCTTCAGTGAAATCATTGGGAACAAAACTTCCTTGTTCAGGATGAATCAAGCAACATCACCAGTAGTTGTTGGTGTGTCAAGTGAATTATTACAGGGAGTTTTTCAGTTTTCTTCCTTAAATGCAATACTGCATTTCTGGAAACAAGTTAGAGCATCTAATGACTGAGGTAAAAAAAAAATAGTAGGGCTAATGAAAGAAAACACAATTTATTGTGCAAAGTGCAAAGATATGTCTTTTTTTAATGCAGGGGACGTATTTCTGTATGAACCATAACATCAGTGCACAAAAGAAGACAATAAATTGAAAAGTGTATTTGGGTATCTCTATATTTGATGCGCTATATTATTGTATTGTCAGAATTCACAGTGCTTCACAGAAGTGAGTTGGTGCTAATAATGATTTGATCCGTTGTTAATATTACTAATAATGATTGGAGGAGCTTTATCAAAATAATGGGAAATATAAAATCAAGATGAAGATGCTGAATCTCTACAGTTCTTACACTCAACACATACCTACTGAACCAGTCCCATCAATAATTGCTGTCACTGTTGACAATGCCCTGGAGTTTCCTCGCAGACTCTCATGTGTTCCCTGTTGCAACAAACACATAATGTAAGTGGAATCTGCATTAGTTATCTTTTTAAATATGTGTCTGACAAGATTAAAGAAACTGTTTATTTCACAAAAGACTTGTTTCGTATGTTGGAGGATTTAACATTTAACAGAAGGTTAGGGATGTAAAACAGAGGGTTTCCATGATACTTCAAGTCTTACCAGGTCAGCAGATACAGCAGTAGTGATGAGAGCGTAGGGTCCATTCACCAGGCCTCCACACACCAGAAGCATACCTACATATAGATTGTGATCACTTTAGTTAGTAGATGACATCATTAACAATCACCCCATTAAATATGCCCTGACAGTATAATAGTTTAAAGCTCATCAACAAATAGTAATTCCCATCAAAATGTGGATAAACTTCAAAAGGGGCGTGTTCTGCAATATGCAGACAATACGCAGCTATTCGTATTTACGTGTGTGTATGTTGAGAGATTGGAAATACTTTGCATTACTGAATATAGCATAATCTAATCCTGTTTGACAATCCTACATGAAGATTAAAAATTGTAGTAGTCTCTCTCAGTTTTCAAGCTTGGTCTTTAGACCTGTCTTAGAACTTCATTTTATTCTAATAGAAAACTATCAAACCGTTGAATATTTTAAAACCAAAATGACCCATGTAGGCTGTTGACAAAGCATCATATAAAGATGCTAGAGTGGATCATAGTAAAAAAAAAAGAAAAGAATAAAAAAACAACACAGTCATCTTACCAATTGTAGTTCCAAGGCTCCTTTGTCCAATGTAATTATAGAGGAAAAGCTGGAAAATGAACAAAACAATCATTGGACAACACAAATTCAACTTTGTTTCCCTGATAATGACTACTTAGGAAAAACAAACGCTATATTGGAAATTATTGTTTTATTCTTTATTCTGTGAGGTGACACTCACCATTGGAGCAGCAGCAAGCAACATGACGCAGCAAGTCGTTGCTCTCCCACCAGTGTAGTCAGACACAAGGCCGGCCATAATGCCTCCTGTAAACACAAAACATATTCAGTCTCCAGTAGTGGAGAGTTTGCTTGGACTTATCTACATATAAGAATCATGAACAAGTCTTATGCTGAAGACTCAAGAAGAAAGAGACCTTAAGGTTCTGAATCTTGTAAACAACTGAATATCTTATTAGGGAAATTTAATTCTACTGAAAATTTAATGCATAATATTTTCTTTTCAACTGTCAATTTTAATCAGAAAAGTTAAGTCATGCCAAGATTGTTCAAATTAGATTGGTGAAATTCAGACCCATAAATTCAGCATGAAATCCTGTTATGTTCTGTAAGTCATTTGTTCCAAGAAAGAGAAGTTTAGATGAATCAAAGGAAATGAAAAACTCATGCACTTATTCAAGTTTTTAAAGATAAGTTTTAAATTTTTAAAATGGCTAAACCTGAAACTACATCCCAGTGATTTTAAGGTCAGATTCAAAACAAATAGATTTACCGATTACTTTTATGTTTAACATTTCAATGATTTAATTTTGGTGATTTATAAATTTAAACACTAAACACTTAGTGGTGGTTAAATTTACCATTAGGTATTCAGTTTGTTATAATTCTCTAGTATTAAAGCCTGAAGACTAAAAATTATTCTGCAAAAACATATTTCCCATTATATATCATGTATGGAAGTTATTTCCTCAGTCAAGGGTCAAAACTTACCCACAATTCCTCCTACATCAAACAGTGTCGACATGTCTCCTGCCTCTTTAGCCTCAAAATGTGCTGAAAATGTGACACACAACCAACATTGACTTTAAAAATCACTTTTAATTATGTGAATGAAGTTATATGACATGTCTGATATCATGGTCACTGAATAAACATTGAGCATATTAGTAATCACTGACCAACATTTGAAATGTAGAGAGGAAGCCAGTACAGGAAAGTGTAGCTGACCAGCTTGGCAAACAGCAGACAGAGAGAGAACTCCACCACACCCTGTGTGAGACACAAAACACGATGAAAACCACTGGCGAACCTTTCATCATCTCAAAATGTTTTCATTATTACAGTGCTACAATTCACAATGAACTATCTGAGACACACATGGCCAGGGAGATACGAAAAGGTAATGAACACAGACCCATTCAGCCCCCTGGCTTGTCATGACAGGAGTAAGGCTATCATATCAAAAGAGTATCATATTAAATGCTTTGTACCTCGGCGAAAATATGACACCTTAGTTTTGGAACCAATACCAAATCATTGTTTCATCATTACCTCTCACTGAGAAATATGTAAATGCTATAAATGCTATAAATGTTTAATGACAAAGCAGCAGTAAAACTCTGACAAAGCATTAGATGCTAAATTTCAGTATTTGGCAGCTTTCAAAACTCAGTGCTACAGATGGTTGGAAATCCCTCCTGATAAGGAGTGTTGGGACCCATGCAGCCATTTCAGACTGCACTCTAGAATTTAAACAGAGACAATTTCATTTGCTAAATCTGTGCTAATTAAACTGTGTTTTCCCCAGGACATGTTAGGAGAAGCGGTAAGCTCTGCAAATATCCTTAACTTCAACTTTGTGCACACATGTTGATATGAGTCCAGCTGCTGATCATCAAACCTACTTCATCTGGAGCTCTCTACACTCTTCTGCTTCTGTGATGAGTTCTTTTTTTTAATCTTCCTGACCCCCACAAGCTGAGGGGCATCTCTGGTAGTTATCCCGGTTTCATAGATCGCAGATACATACATGGCTTTTGCTTTTCTCCAATATTCCCACCTGAATTAACCTGGTTACAGACCTAAGAAATACAACCCACCACTCAGATTTGTTTTTGATTCAAATAGATCTGATGTTGTGCTCACTGACAGCATTTTGTGCCGTCAGATGGCCAATCAGATTATTGTAAGGGGGGGGTGGAGAGTTGTTTTCCTCCATAAATAGCTACTGCTTACTACAGTCATGAAAAATAAAATGGCCACAAAACACACAATTGTAATGTATGCCACACGGGACAAAATCCCATTTCACTGCCATCTGAACTTAATATATTTTTACACAGTGCAAAAACAGTAGATTTTGTACCCCATCTCCGACATTAAACTTTTGTTAGGATTTCTTCATGGTAGATATAGACAGGATAAACAATTACAGAGACCAAATACTCTGATGCTCTGATTCACTACCACAAATTGTATTCACAAAGTGAGCACAAAATATGTGTTTGATGGATCATCACAGTTTCCTACTGAGCTCAATCAGACAGATTCACACATAGTTGATCTCATCATTAGGACAGAGAAACAAGAGGCCTTTTTCATAGCAGACATTTTGAAAAACACAGGTGTTACTAATAACATTAACATTGGCTCCGTTCCGTTCCCCTCTCAATTATCCATGTCAGAATGTATTCTGTGAAAAAACCATCGCCTCACTCGATAAATACCTAGCTTTTTTTCTACAATGTTACGTGTATGCGCCTTTTTGCTGAAAATTAATTCTATGCTGAATAAAAGTGTCATAATTTATTCTGATTATAATGATTTCAAGAAACTCTGTCTTTGAGTGCATTGTCTCAAAACCTGAATATGATAATAAACAATTTGATTAACTTTAATTTTACGAATCCTCTTTTCCAATCTGCATACAAACAATTAACAAAATTTCAAATCCTTCACATAATGGCTTTTAAATTTTGAAACTGTATATACAAATTCAAAATATTAAAAACATAATCACCACAAATTTGTTGTTAATTGACAACTTTAAAATATTATTATTTTTTTTTAACCAATGGTTAGAAACAGCTGTTTTCACTCACTGGTATACTGAGAGCCCCACAGAAGCTAATGGCCTCGGTGTGGTCCTCAACAAGCTCTGGAGGCTCAATGGTGATGGCACCGTTTACAGTTCGGTCAACGTGGGGCGAGTTCTGCAAGAGAGGCTCCACTTCACCACTTTCTTGATCACTCTAAGGCACAAACACCAACACATGAGTTCATGCAGTTTTGTTATGGATTAATTAGGAAGATAATATTTCCGATATAACTTACATGGTGCTGAGGAGGATTGCAGTTAACGTCTTCTGGTTCTGAATAAGAGGGAGGAAAACATGGGACTCAAATATCTTTCCTCAGCAACTGAGAACTTAAAAGCAAAATTCATGTTTGACAAGAAATGAAATGTTTTAGACATAACATGTAAATGTGACAGGTTTGGGATCAATATGCAGCTTCAAGTCTTTGTGCTAATGTAGACTAAACATGTCTCCCACCGATGTCTACTGAGAGATGCAATTGATAACTGATCTGTTTATCTGACTCTGGTTAAGACAAGGACAGAGATTAATTAATTGATTAGCAGATCAACAGAAAAGTTGAAAACAATTCCAAAACTTTCTCTGATGTGATTCATTTTCTTTTTCCTTTTTTATATTGCTGTACTTTAAATATCAGGAGGGTTAAGATTCAATTGAAACAAATAATTTAAAAAAACAATACATTAATCAACAATAAAAATAAGAGAGTTGGAGTCCTAAGTCCTAAATAGTTGATTTGGGTATTTCATGTGGAAAAAGTTGTGCTTTTAAGGACGGGAACAAATGTCAAGATGGCACAATAACTGCGGTTGTTTTGACGCGAATCATGTGCTGTGCTGTGCTATACTGCTGTGCAAACTTTTTGTAATGAACCTCCTTCTGCTTTTGCTGCTGGGCCATACAGAACTTAAGTTGGTGCACTTAAAACAAGGCAATGGAACTGTTACTCAGTTGGACCTAAACCTTTTAAGTTAAAGCAACCGAAAACAATCTGAATTACAAGCATGAGGTCAAGCATGATCCTGCATCCAGTGCAGGGGTTTCTCTGATAAACAGAAACTGACTCTCAACCAGGAAGAAGAAGCACAGGATCCCAGTGGAAGCGATGATGACCCCTGGGACAATGAAGGACATTCCCCACGCCGACGAGACAAAGACTCCTGCAATGAGCGAGCCCAAGATGTTTCCCACTGAGGTGTGGGAGTTCCACACACCCATGATGAGGCCACGCCTGATGAGCAAAACACAAACACACAAAGTAGGTGAATGAGAAATAAAGGTACTGCATCAGAAATATGGGTTGGTATTTAGAATCTCTTAAAAAGGCTTTTACACCTTTTCTGTTCTACTACAATATGTTTGGGGTTGCAAATCTTAAACAGTCATCTTAACGACTCATCAGCCATGTTAAAGGATCGGTCCTTTCTTGAGGGAAATACACTCTTTTTTTCAATGCCTGCAAGGAGCTTAAAAAAGGACAAGGTTAGTCTAGCTTAGCATGAAGCAGGGGGAAAACAACTAGTTCAAAAATACACCTACCAATACCTAAAGGGGTCACTACTAAGAACCTTGTATCTGATTTGTTTTATTTTCAGTTTGTACACAAACTGAAAGGTAGAAACTGCTCTCTCAAAGCAAACAATTCCCTGAAGGGGTAAAACATTTTTGACAAACAACAAAGAAGTGCAAAGAGGGGTTGTCTTCCAAACGATGCCGAGTTGTGTGGCATAGAAATTGAATGTGGTTAAACTTTTTTCTGTAATGCAACATAACGTCATCCAGCAAGGCACTGCTTCAGCCAATCACAAACATGCAAGCCTGCATTCCAGAGTTGATTACTTTATAACATGACCACTGTATTTCCTCTGTTTTACCTCAAGATTGTCACAATGACCGATTAAACAGCTGCCACTTTGATACCTTTCCAGAGTTTTAAAGGCCTGTCTATGAGTGACACTACCCACCGTGCTGTGTTTTGACATATTTTAAAAATCTGATTCCGTTCCCTCATCATTTCCACCCTGGATTGTATTTTACTGTCTCACTGATGGATTAAACAACATGCCTTCAACAATGCAGCTTCTTGTGTTGAATTAACACGGGGCAAATGTTTGTATGAATACAGCCTTAATCATCAAGAAATTGTTTGAGCACTTAAGTCCTCCTAAAACCCCAAATTGGCAGTTTTGTATTTTCTTTGCGTATTGAATAAACAAAAAAGGTAAAACATGTGAATTACAAAGCTATGAAAGGTGCTCCTAGGTGTATTTGTGATCTTCAGAAAAAAGCCAGTATGCCTGTTCCCCCCTGCTTCAAGTCTTCACGCTGAGACAAGCCGAGCAGGTACAGACTCCAGCTCCATGCTTAACAAACAGGCACAAGATTGATATTAATCTTTTTATCACAGCCTAGATAAATGAATCTCACAAAAACTTGAACTATTCCTTTCATGATTAATAACTGATTGACTAGTTAAATCTTATAGAAATTCATGAAAAAAATAACCATAATTTTGGGTAACTTTGAAACTCAGAAAACAAAATTTGTATTTTTATACTGGCCGACATTATGTAAACACAGATACAGTAACCGGGTCATTACAGTGCGTGTAAACAAGTCTGATTTCTCTGTGTAGCTGGTTTCGTTTGCGCAAGTAAACATTATTCTTGGCTGTAGAGCAGCACCTGAGAAAGGGTGGGGCCAACTCAGACAGGTATGGGACTGTTGTTTACATAAAAAGTGTTTTCACTCTGATGTTTTTCACTGGGATGAACTTGTAGTTCTACTTTGGTAAGAACCAATTTAACCGGTTTTTGACCTTTGACACATATGTAAGGAGCAGTTTAGATTTAGGATCTGGATTTGGAGCCAGTGGTTTGAGTGTAGTGAAAGCTGGGTTTTACAATGCTGTCAAACGTGACAAATGTGCATATGTGTGTGTCTGTCAACTACAAAAAGGCATCTATTTCTGCATATTCAGCAGGACTGTGTCCCCTGATACTCACTTCCCCTTTCCAAACCAGTTGCCGACACAAGCCACGACTGCTGGCCAACCGGTGGTCTGCACCAGCCCGTTCATCACCTGCATAGTGAAGCAAACAGAGGGAGAAACCAGCCTGTGTTAACTTATGGCATTAAAGCCTCCCAACCCTAATACAAGCTACAGTGCTTTTTAACATTCCCACACCAGACCCATAATAAGCCAAGCTCATATGACATGCCTGAAGTCATATGAAGCAGCTATGAGGCATGTGATCTGTGTGAGCAAAGGCTGACTAAGCCACCATGAGATCTCTACATGTTTAAAGGGAAGAGACGAGAAATGAGGTCTGTACTGACCAACAGAGCTCACAGTGATCACACCTGTAATTGGGTGAAAGGGTTAACTAATACAATCAATCAGTGATTTCTTGATGGCTACATGCTACGTGCTTCAGTCTTTTTTTTTCCAGATAATGGTTTTTGCCTCTCTTCTGTCAAAGATGACTATTTACCTTACAAATTTACAAACTTATCATAGATCCAACTAGTGTAAGTTGAACTAACTATTATTTATAACAAGAGGAGTATTGTTAATCTATAGATTCCCATAGGGTTTACTTGTGGAATTTGACCATGGGGATAAGTCTTTTTTCATTTTTTAAACTGCACACAAATCGTTACTGCAGACCTTAAAAGTAGAGGGAAGTTTTAACTACATTTTTAAACTTAAGAAGGGGAAAAAAGGGGGGGGGTACAATTTAATTTCTGAATAAAAGCAATTACACGTGGATGAGCTGCACAGAAATAGCTTATTTGTGGGAAGCACTGCCCATTATACTAATATTATATAAAAACATTTCAGTCATTTATCAAGAAACAACATCAGCCATTATCAGGTTCCAACTTCATAAATATGATTTGCAGCTTTTCTCTGTTTCATATTAACTGTAAATTGAATATCTTTGGGTTCTGGAACTAGAAATTTGTAGTTATAACCTTAGGCTCTGAAAAACAATGATGGGAAGTTTCAATATTTTCTGAGATTTTAGAGACACAATTAGTAAACAGGAGAATAATCATATAATAGCTGTAACCCTAATGCACAAGATGGCAAAGTACCCTGTGTCCAAAACATGTTTCCTAAGTGTCTCTCAGGTAATCCAGCTTTTACAAGACTAAAATCTGATTGTGTAAGGTGAAAGTTCTAAGCTTGATTTCAATCATAAAGTCACAGTGAAAGAGTACATCCTGATTCCTAGTGTATGGGTGTGGTTCTTATTGGTTATGCAGACATTAAACAAAAACTGAAGTGAAACAAAATTCTTCTGACAATCCCTCTTTTTATTGAGGTGCTGTGTATGAATATACACAGGGACCAATGCTCATTTTCTATAGAGTCGAGTGCCCCATGAGTCCTGTTTACTGTGTGTTGGTATGACTAAACATCTGGTTATGTGATAGCAATACACAGCTTAGCTTATGTCTGTGGTTCCATCTTTCTCTGCTCATGTGATTTTGTTGTATGCAGTAGTTCTGCCTGCCAAAATGGATGAAACCTTGTTTTATAGCGATCGAAGCTTCCTAGTTCTGTAAATGTAAACACAGGATGTAAACCTACGGTCACTCCCAAATTGAGGCCTTCCGAAATACAAACTTGAGCTAGACATTGACTCAATTTACATTATCAAAAGAATAGTTAAACTTTTTTAGGAAATGAGCTTACTTGAGATTTAGATGAGATTTCTATACAAACTAATGTGAAAATAACAATTTTAGAATGGTTTTTGGTGATGTAAATACTTTGAGACATACAAGAGATCATCAATCCACCCTGCACTTTTATGCAGCATCTCCAGCTACAGTGCTGGTTTCCAGACGTGCTTAGGGTGCACAGGTTTTGGTCTTTGTACAGATAAACAAGATACAATATGCTACTTAATGAGCTTTAGAGGTGCTGGTAGATGTCCATTTGAAATGCGGTTCACTTTGGTATGGTTTGTTCACACATACTTCTTTGCATGTTCCTGCTAGTCTGTCTATCCATAGAATAGTGGTGTAAAACCACCTACAAAGAGTATCACATCGCCAAAGTGCCTGTTTGTGTACATATGTATCCTCATGTGTGCACGATACAACCATAACAGGGACTGATTCATAAAAACTGCTTTACAGTGCTGCTAACTTTCAAAATAACAGAAGAGTAAGTACAACATCTACAGATTTTTTTACATCCACTAGACTGTCAAGGATGATGGTAATTGTCTTATAGGAGTTTAATCTTCTTTTTCCAACCACAGCTATCCAAATAGCAATCATGGCAGTGTGGCCAGTGGTTGTCGACTTATCTCACTCTGGGCCAAATGGCAACAGGACAGACAGTATGACAGATCAGCTGACATAACAATCCTTATGTCTAAATGATACCTCTGTCATCTTGCTCATAACCAGAACAGAGCAGACAATCCCATCAACAAGTTGCCTCCCGTGTTTACAACCAGTCGGGGAAGAAAGGAAAGTCAAGAATTTTATGCTATTGGTGTTTACCTGGACGAAGGCATAGTATCCTAATGAGTGGATGTTCCAGTAGTATCCGAGGCCAAACAGAGATGTGAACAATCCACTTGTCAGCATCCCAAAACTCAGGTAGTACCGCAGAGGCAAGCGCTCCCCAAATATCCCACTGTGAACAAAACGATTATGGCTCAATGTAGCACACAAGCAAAGAAAAAAAAATGTAAAAAAGGTCTGCCAGCAACTGCACATACGAACCTGAAAAACATGCCAATGGCATAGGCAACCAGGAAACAGTTATCCAAAACCCCAAACAGTGTCTGATAGTTGTCTTGGTCTAGAGAGATGAAACAGATAAAACAATTAACTCTCTCAAGTTCCCAACCCACCAACACAGAAACTTGAGTGTGCGGAAATAAAGAGCCAAGCGATGGAATCAAACCAAGAATTAAGTCCATGCAGTGATGGGAGAACATGTGCCTGAAGTGAGAGCGTTCCTACACTTCACCGAATGATACCCTAATACCAAAAATGATAGAATAATTAGGATGATCATTTTTTTTCTCATCTACTCAGACTTAGCACAGACGGTTACAGAATTTTGAAGACCGATACCAATATCCATTAATGATAATGAAAATATAAGATAATCTATATGTAGTGAGGGATTTAGCTGGTCCAGGAGGTTATATCTTGGATGGAGGTGTTTTATAGATCCATAAATATATTAAATCAAAAGGAATCCATGAGATGATTTGAGGCAGGATACAGAGACTGGACTTGGTCTCAGCTTTACTAAAGGGTTAGGGTTTCAGGTACAAGGCCACAAAAAAATTCTTGCAGTACTTTATTCTTATCTACTGTATGAGTGAGTATGTGTGAGGTTTGAAGGGCAGGAGATTAATCCTCGCTACTTATGCTTACTTACTAGCCAAAGACTTAAAACCCCTTTTGGTGAAACCTTTCACAAAGATACTGCATGTAATATACGAGGGTTTGCAACTTTCACAGAGTTTAACTGCTAAAGCTGAGCAATGCTATATAGGTAACATTACTTAGCTAAAGAGACCAGGTAACTGATGACACAGGTGACAAGTTGCTAACTTAAACACAAACACACTTACTGTCTGTAAGCTTAGCACACAACAGGTAAGGTTTACTTTCACAAGGTCATTTCAACTGAAGAGCCGTGTCCCAATTCTATATGATACACTTACTGTGTATGGTATTTGCTATATACTAATCTTAATAGTATACTTCCTTTGCAGTTAGTAAACTCAAAATCAGCATACTTAACAATGTTATACTACTACTTTAGATATCTGCCAAACTGTGACTCTCAAACACCAATGCCAATTAAACTTAAGAGAAAACACAATGTTTTACTTGTCTGCATTGTCAACTCATCAGTGAAGTATCCAAACCGACTATAGATGACAACGAGTAAATTACTTACCAAAGGGTACCCAGTCACACCAGGTAGCATTATTGGTTATGTTAAGGTCTGCTGGCCGAATGACTGTGGAACAGTTTCTGTGCAGCTCGCTCTGAGTACCAGAGAGAAAAACATTGAAGGAAGCAGATGACGGAGTGCAAACAAAACAGTACCAGTCACAGACATATCATGGAAAAGACCAAAGTTAGTTGCCATAAAGTGCAGTGACAACTTGTATCACAAATAATCTGTTTCTGTTTACAACAAAGTGTAGCTTCGAAGGATAATACTTTCAAGTTGCAGCAAAAATCATGCAAAAACTGTAGATTAAAAAAAAAATGGATTTCTCGAGTCACCTTAACAATGCTGATTGGTTTCCGTGACAGATGGTATGCTGTGTAGAAGATGAAGGTGAGGAAAAGAATGAAACTGCGATACCTGCAAAAAAGAGATTGAAATGAAGACGTGGTGGTAAAATAAAATTACTTTAAATAGCTACTTATGGTAATATCATAACTAATTATAATGCTGGCCATTCAGATTTATATTGTGTACACTGTGGAAACTGAAAAAGAAGTAAGGACAACAAAGAAAAAAATGGTGATTCATTTCAGTCAACTTTGAAGGTTTGCAGTCGCAGAACAAGACCGTTCTCATCCTTTGTGACTTGTTGCCCCTTAGGAAAAAAAACACTGTTTAGGTGGGAATCCTTGTCATGTTTTTGATGTTAAGATGTTTTCAGTACCACAAATGCAATTTAATCTCTAAACTTCTCAGATGATTTCATTGAATTAGCTGTTTAAGGACCAAAAAAGCTAAAACAATATTATGCAAAAAGCAAACAGTAGAGACAAGCCTAAAAAAAGTATTAAAAACTTGTTGCAGTAGTTTGTTTTATCTTGTCTCCTCCCCAACCAATCGTTTCAGGAGCCTTCAGGTTTGGGAGGGGACCCAAAGTAATAAAACTAGTTCCACTTTGACCGGCTGCAAAAGCAAGATGCTACTCAAAAATCATTGCATTAGTGTTAACAGTCTAATAATGTAATATATAATTATATACCAGCCCCAGGGGTCACTTCACCAAGATATGACTTATTACAAGGTTTATGTATTCATTTGCATTAGATTGTACAAGTGTTCCTCACAGACAGATAGAGCAGAGTTTATGGCACATTCAAATGACTCCACAATGTCAACCTTCTTTGTCTTCTCATTGTGTTTTTTATCACATAGCCTTGAGACATGGCATGGCACCGTGAAAAAGCATTTCAATTAACACAACCTATTCAGCACTCTAGTGACTACACTACTAATTATATAAAGTATATTTGAAAGCATTCTGCAAAAAAACAGACTGCTGAACTACTACAGAACACTGAAGGAATAGCAAGTATATCAATGTTTGAGTCCAGGTACAATATGTAATTGGGATTTTCATTTTAAAAAGTATAAAAAAAACTAACTTCTTTTACATAAAACTATTGCCAATAGTTAAGCAATTAGTTAATCAATTAAGACAACTGACAGAGATTTATTTTTCTGCAACTATTTTGACAATTGATTTATCTCCTCGGTCAATTTTCAAGCAAAAATGTTTGTAACATTTGACAGTTCCAGTTTATCAAATGTGTGAATTTGATGATTTTTCATGCTCTTAACTAATAGTTATAAAAAAAATAAAAAGAAGAAAAGTCTTTGGAGTTTGGAGCCATCTCCAAGGGCTCTATGAAATTATGATGGGCATTTTCATATGTTTCGGATTATTTATAAAACCGACATTATTCGTTTAATTGCAATAATGATCGGCAGATAACCTGATAATGAAAATAATTATTAGTCCTTGTCAGACTAGCTCATAATCATGAAGCTGCCTTAATGTCCTTGCTCGGTAAGTTAAAGTTACGAGACACAAATTAATTATTTGGACAAAATCACTGTCGGACAAAAATAATAAAACCAATTTAGGGTGTTAATCATTCTTTTTAATTTTCTCATCAATTTATATTTTTTTCCTAGAGGAAACGGACTTTCTTAGACGACTTTTGGACCATCAGACTCTTGACTGATGTAATATTATATATATATTTGCAGTTACTTACCGAATCGCGATCGGATTAATCCCCGCAATGTTATTAAAATAAAATACCCCGTTTCTTTACAAATTCCTGAAATGCTGCCTTTGTCGACGACCGTATCGATCCGTTAAAGATCAAACCAGCATCGATAAGGGAGGAAGTTACCTGAAATTACCTTTTTTTTTCCAAGGGAGTCTGGCGTGGCAGCTGGTTCTCACGGTGGAACCCAGCTGCACCGGGAACATGAGGAACCCGGCGAGAACAAGCAGCAGTAATGAGTTTGTAACGTGTAATGAGAGTTGCAATATGATCAACACACCGGGTTCACTAGCCCCCGATACCAATCCGCAGAATGCGTTATCGACGTGGTAAAGCCAATCATTTACAAAGAGGAGATAAGTTAACACACCAGCTGATCTCTTTTAACCCCAGAGGCTGTAATGAAGATGCCACTAACCGGCTGCTTCGCAAATCGCAGAGAACAATGGGAACGGGCGATAAAAGGACACTTACCAACTATCTCGAGAAAACGATGTGATAAGTCGTATGCCGGGAGCCAGGGGCGATTTCATTTTCGCTGAAAAACCTGAACCGGAGAGGCGTCTGTCAAACTTTACGCAGAAGCGATCACAGTCCGGTCCCGGACATGACAACCCTCGACGTGTTGGGGGCAGTTCGGGCGCCGCCGGGACGAACCGCGGGGCGGAGGAGCAGGAGGCGATCGGCCGCTTACTACTGGGTTGTAACAGTAGAGAGCGGGTCAAAAAGAGTCGGATATTACAGGGAGTGGGGAAAAAAAACAACAAAACAAGACGCTTACTTGTTTAAGTGGTAGCTCAGGAAAAAAGGACGTTTATATGCTAATAGAATAAAGCAGCAGCCGTTTAGCTTCTCGACGGGAGATGCGATCCGTAAACATCCAGCAGTTCTCCATACTGAGCGGCTGAGTTTTTATGCACCGGGCAGGAGAGCCAGCCTACGTCCATAAGGCTCTAACGCTGGTCCAGGTTAAAAATAAAAAAAATAAAAAGAAGAAGAAGAAGAAAAGGGAAGGGGGGGGTCCGCTACGAATGGAAAACGATCATTATTATTAGAAAAAATGTGTTTATTCTTGAGGGTTTTCCAGACGGAGCCTCCCGGCGGCCATACGACCGCCCTCTTCCGGTGTGACGGCGGACAGGAAGCGGCGGAGGTCCGGCCGCACCGCGGACGACGGACGGACGCGGCGACCGGAGCTCGCCGGACCCCTCCGCGGCCGAGACGGGTTAGGGACCGGCTGTAAGTCACCGTCTGACTGCGATAACGCACAGGCGGCTTTACGGTATCTGGGATAAGAATGATACTGAAGGAAAAAAAAACAAAAACAAAATGAAACAACGATAAATCACGCTGCTTAACATTGGATATTAATACTTTATTTATTAATAAATCTAAAGCTTTTTTTTCCTTATAGCTTCCAAGTCATGTGACCCTTTTTCAGTTTCGTTTTAATCTATAACAGTGCAATTATATTTTAAAAACTGATCAGATACTCTCAGTTGCCAGTTCATCAGCGTGAACTAATGCAATCTAAGGCAACACTCCTGAAATAAATCCTTCCTTCATAGAGGCTGTAATGGTCAGTTTAATTTGGACCGTTCAGAGGCGTTGATTCATCTCTGCGATTTTATCATTTTGGAGGCAATAGATGGTGATGCTGTTGAAATGTACTGCGTTATACTGACACATGTCTCTGTTATTTAGCTAACTTCATTGATATAAATGGGAAATAGCTTGTATGTGCAAAACTTACTCAAGTACAAGTGCCTAAAAATGTATACCTAAGTACAGTAACTAAGTAAATGCATTTATTTACATTCCACCACTGGTATTTAATACAAAGTCAAATATATAGGAACTATCAGAAAAATCTGAGTCATTATTATTATTATTGAACTGTGAACTGTTTAGGAGTTGGAAACTGGTGAGTGTTACTTTATAACACAGCAGCTTATATAACTACAGTTTCGGATAATTTAAAATGCAACATTTGGACACCAGCAGTTGTTAACAGGACCATATACTTTCCAGACTTTACCTATTAAAAATCAAATGTAACTTTAATTAAAAATATAACGGAACTGACTTCATTTTTTTAAAATTAACATGATTCATAACAGATTCTTATAAATACCACACTATAAAAAGCAAATCCTCAAATGAACATTCTCAAGTCTACACATGTACTGAGGACCAGACGCTTTATTACTCCTGTAAACTGACTTCAATTATTGCATATAGAGAGCAACAATGAATAAAAATCAAATCCCTTAATTATTAATACATAAACCTACGATAAATTCTTGTGAAGTTGTATAATTATAAATTTTTATAATCAAAGCCAAATGGTATTAAAAAATTGCGTGTTCTTCACAAACAGCAGAACAAGACTTGGAGTCTACAGCCACGCTAGTTGCTCTGTTTGGCTTATTTGGGCACAGTGGTGCTTTGTGCATAATTTTTCAACAAACTAACATGTTGACAATGACAATGCTAACATGCTGATGTTTAGCAGGGACAACGTTTAGCATGTTAACCAGTCTTACTAGTGAGTTATCGTGCCAACATTTGCGAATCAGCACTAAACACAAAGTTCGACTTAGGCTGATGGGAATGTCATTAGTTTTTCAGGGACTCAGTCTTGAGTTAAGAGAAATTTTAACCAGATGCCAGTTCAAGAGGCAGATTTTGTGTTAATACCTTTGGAAGATTTTGAGATATTTTACGGCATAAGTGAAAATCTGAGCCTGCTTGTATAATTAAATATGAAAGATCAGTGGATCAACAAAGTTATGTGGATTCAACTTCAGGAAAACAGGAATGTCCTCTTCAAAATTTCATGGCAAGCCATCTATAATTTTTTTTCCAAATTTCAGTCTGGAGGCTGAAAGCTACCCTAGACCTATCTCTGCACTGGATGGGCAGAGATGAGAATGATATCCATCTTCTCATCTGACTCTGGGTTGGATAACTTACACTGTGTTTCCAAAAATGTTGGACTGTTCTTTTAAACAGACAGCGAGGAACCCATATTTCTTCCAGGCAATTTCCACCAAAGTTCACCGGCTTGCTTTACCGCAAATCCAAATTCAACATTGTTGAATGTAACGCCTGGGCATACGCTGAGGAAGAGAAAAATATTAGTGTGAAGCGTTTTTTAACGTTTTCATTTATAGTTCCACTAAAGCTTAGTGGTAGTGAATACCTTTGGGATTGTTGTGGAAGACACAGTTGTTAGCACAGGTGTTGGGGTGTGACTCCCAGAAAGAGGATGCACAGCAGCAGAGAGGCGGGAGCTCCAGTTTCTCCTGAGATAGTCGCTCTTTCATTTGAGCTCTCAGGGCTTCAATGAACCTGCCAAGAGTTACAATCAGCCAGTTAATTTAGAGCAGCTTCCGCTTTGTGACGCCATTACACTTTTTTCTAGGGTTTACCTGTACTTAGATCCATTTGGTCTAGAACAAAGAAAAAATTGAACATTGTTCCATTTTAGCTCTAGTCTGGTTTGTGTTGTTACTGACTATTCACAAACAAAACCAAGAATATAAATGAAATTATATGCAGTGGCAGGTCTCGACTTGATTGAAATTGTCCTGCATAATCAGGGCTACATGGACCCACATGGAGAAATTTAATTTCAGTGACAAACAGCAACTAATGTTGCACTTTACTGAACTTCTTGGGTTTATTTTCTTCTTAAGTGTTTACATGGAACTAAGCAAGAAAAAAAACTGATTTATTAATCTGCAAGACTGCAACATGTCCTAATATATGACACTCTACATAAATAGTGACAAACACACAGAAACAGCACAAAGAGGCATTTTTTACCTCAATACAAATGGGATAGTTACTATGTGGTTGCTACATTCCACTCTTTAATCGCTTTTTACCAGGGAAAAGCTGGAATACAAGCAGTAGAACAAAAACTCAACACAACTGGGATTTTACTCCTTTTCAGTTTATGATGTATGAGGGGAAATTCCCCATTCATAGGTATTACCATTGTAACCAATTAATCTTGTATAGCCTATAGATCTAGAAATTGCTTTCTTAACGGTTCGTGACCAGTAGATGAATTTGATAGTAGTTTAGCTTTCAAATTCATGTACAAAACCGACCAACCTGTTTTGTTCTCACACCACCAGTCTGCATGAGGCTGACTGAGGATAAAATTCTCAGACGTTCTTGGTCCAGTTGTTTAATCTGCGCCAGAGTTCGACTAACAGCTTTCCCACCAGCCCAAACCAAACAGTTCAGATGTTAACCCAACCTTGCAGTGCTGTAAAATGCTATATATAGAATGTTTCAGACATTACGAATCAAATTTAATATTAGCAGGAGTATTCTGATACTGTAAAGATTTCCACCTCTTTACATTCTGTCTGACCATTTTTGCACATACATTATGGTAGTAACTGAACCTTTACCTATAAGTAGTTTATCTACATTAATTACCTTGCAGATACTTTCCCTTTCTCCTCCTTTTTTCTCCTCTGCAGCTCCACAGCTCTCTTCTCCTCAAGGTTCAGTTGTTCCAAAATCAGCATCTCTCTCTCCTCCAGTTTCTTTCTGGCCTCTGCGAGTTGCTGAACTCTCTCCAACTTTCTCTCTTCCTCCAGACGAATCTGTTCTTTCTCTGCCTTTATCCTTCAGTGAAGACAGGCACATTTTAGAGATTTTCACTGTGGCTGAACTGTCACATGTAATTGGCATTCATACGCCAGTATTTTTGTTCGTTTGTATGCTTAGTATGTTTCCAACACAGATTAATTATGGGGCTAAAATACTGTAGAATACATTGCTTTGGGTGGTGCTTTAAGAAAAATGATATCACCACACAGAAACACAGTATGAAGCTATATTTTGGCAAAATAATAATACTTGTTACAACTGTTGTACATTATAAATGACCTTAACTAGGCTGAATTCAAGCTGCTGTGCCCCCCTCCCCCCAAAAAAACATGGCAGCGATCTTTCAAAGTTACAAAGGGTTGTTCTTTGATACCATGACGTACTTTTGGCATAGAACGCCCTTTCAACATTCACATAACTAAGAGGAAGTGATACTGAAGAAAATACTGCGGTCTCATCACCTCAACGTTCTCTTGAGGTGTTTCCTGTGCTGTTTGTTCTCCTTCACTTGCTCCCTCTCAATGTTCATGAATTGTCGGCGGTGCATCAGGAACTGAGACTGACGCTGCTGAGAGAGGCGTGCACATCTGTAACATTCGATTTGACAGAGTTCAAACAACTAAACTCAAAGGTTCATGCATATGCCTTATGTCTACCTGTCTTTTCAGCTCCTCGAAGTCAGCCAGAGGCCACAGGACCTGTGGGCTTCTGAGGTTTGATTTGAGTCTTGTATCAGGCTTTGATTTATCAGTATCCCACAATTCACGTCCACTAACCTGAAACATACACACAGTAAGAAAAGAGTCAGTAGATTTCGATTGAAGAGTAGCTTCAATCAGTATGAATGTAGCAAGCTGCCAACAGTGCTTATCTAAATCGAAAACAAAAAATTTTAAGCAGCTTCATCAGCATAAATGTTAGATGAGTCTGGTGTTACTGTATATTTTTTAGATTTTTTAAATCTCTCCAGCAAACACTTTCCTGCCCTTGTAAATACTGACACATCTAACATATGGCTGAGAACCTTCTGCCTCAAATATACTGTTTGCTCCTGTATGCCAAGCAGTTTTTGGAAACTACTGCACCTTCATTAAAAAGGAAGCTTCACTGTAAGCTGTTTTCAGATTTTCTATCTTCAATAAGAACCAGCAGCATTGGGGCTGAGTGCCACGGATAACAAATTCAAGTCTGAAAGTTTTAAAAGACTGTCAAAGACTTTTTTGGTTTTGGTTTTCTTGTGGAATTTGTTAACAGAAAAAAAAAAAACTATAGTGCATCAGCAGCCTTTTCCTTTACCTTATCAGGATGCTTCAGCTTGGGAAGAAGGCAGGACATACAGCAGGTGCAGCAACACCATTGATTAAATTTAATATAAAAAAAACAAATAATTACTTGCTAACTTTTCACCAGCTTTACTAAATCTAAATCATCACATGGGCAAGCAAACGTATTTTTCATAGTACATTGATTGTAAATCAACCTTAAGTTAAACTCAAATCTTCCTGGCAGGCCTAAAATCTAGTTAATCAACTTCCTGGCAAAAACTACATTGAAACATCTGAGAAATCAAGCCAGGAACAAACTGCACTGTTTATTGTTGTCATTCCCTCTTAGTTATCATGATCTTTGGTGAATCACAAGATGCTAGAGGGAAATGGGAGTTACTAGGATAGGTAAAGTGGAACTTGCCCCAGTTTCTTACTTACACTCTGTCAGCTCTTTAAGAGGAATATCATTGCCATAATGTTTAAACTATTTGGTTTTATGACATGACAAGAGTCTCCTGAAGAATATCTGGGCTTTTCAGTTCCAATGAGGCCAAAGATATATTGGCAACATTAATCTTAGGTGTAAAAAATACAATGCAAGTAGCAACACAGCACTCCAACCACAAAGTTTTTGACTTGTAAGAAAAGCTTGTCAAATGTCTGAATATCAAACTTCATCATTTCTACATCTCAGTGTTTTTTAGCCCATGTTTGCAATTTTACAAATGTCCAAGTCATGCTGCAGTAGCTATTAGCAATTTCCATTTGCACCATGGATTTGTCTGAATCTGATTATGAGGCTGATTATGAAGTTAAAATGAGCATCTTCTGTATGATTTCTGAGCAGATTTATTAACAATAATTTTCCATGGACATCAACACCCCTATTACCATTCGAAAGAGTGAGTTTAGCAGAGCCTGCAATATGAAGTCTGTGTGTTTCAGTTTAATTGAATTATGAGTCTGAGAGAATGGTGTGTGTTTTAGTCTGATGACAGTTAAGTTGGAAAGAGAAAAATGCGTAATACTGTGAAAATATTGTTCAGAATTCACTTTATGTTGACATCAAAATAATTTATTCTTACCCACTGTGTCCTTACTTGATTCACAGTGCAACTGCAACAATGTGAAAACTAGTTTTGGCTCAGAAGAAAATGGAACTAATTTTTTAAGTAACCATCTACACGTCATGCATCCTAAATGAGTTTTTAAAGAGACATGAATTCAGAAAGCAATCAACATGAAACACAGAGAGAACCAAGATGAAAGGTGCCACTGCTGCAAACTGGGTATTCATTAACCTTCTGTTGAATGAGGGGACATTCATGTTCACTGATGAACAAACGATTGTCTCCTCCCTCCTCCTCCTCCTCCTCCTCCTCCTCCTCAAGTTGTTGCTCTGCTCTCAGCACATAAGATTCAGCTTTCTGTTGTGTGCAGAGAAAAATTATTTTTTTTATCATACCCTGAAATTGCAACAATACACACAACCATAGGAACAAGAATTTTTTTAAAAAGAGGAACAAGAGTGAGACATAGTATCTCACATGTCTGGTTGGAAAGATATTCCATTTCCCTCCAGGAAGGTCTGACATCATTTCCTCATGCGGAATCATCCGACAGGCAGCCAGCCTGAGTCTAACCTGCCTCATGTCTTCAATAGACTGGAAAATGATGGAAATAAACAATCATGCGGATTAATCACTGTCACATTATTTTATTAAACACATAAGGAAATAATGTAATAATTCTCACTGCCAGAAATAGTGCACACGGCAGAGTTTCACATTCTGTACTGAAGAAAATGGATCACATTAGGCTGACTGTACGTTACAAGGGGATGATAGAGGACATGTTTGAGACTTCAGCATGATCCTCAGCAGTCTGTGTAGGCCCTTGGAAAGCCCCTAAGCCCCTACAGAAAATATAAGGGACCGACCAATTCTATATTTTAGGCTGATTATAATTTTGCTATGTTAAAGTTTAAAACTAATGTCAATGGGAAGGAGCTAAAAGCCGTTTAAAAAGTTGCTAAATGATGTAATACACTAATTAGCATATTCAGGACATAGTATTTACCTTCTGCCAACTCTCAGTTGGTTTCAGTCTTTTATCTTTTTTCTTCTCTCCTATTCTCTTTGCTCTCATATGCAGTATTTCAATTCAGCCAAAATTACAATAAAGCTGTTCTAGTTTCCAGTCAGACAACGGAGCAAGTATAAAATAATGAATAAAACATGGCCCATTAAGACAACATGTTTATCAGCAGTCACATTCAAGCCATTTCCTAGCTGATGCTCTGCAATGTTAAAATCCTGGGTTTATAACCATCTAACAAATTCACCATACACATAAGCTAAAGTAAACAGCTGTGCTGTGATTTGGACCATATTTATCTGTGAAATGATCACTCAGGGAAGAAGGAAAGAAGCTCATTCACATCTATATGAGCTGCCATGTGGTCAATTGAATGAAACACAGAGAAAGATGTGTCTGTGGAGGGGGGCAAAACTGATGACTTTTTTATGGAAAGTAGCTAAGGTTTGGAGACATTGTATCTAATTACCTTAAAAATATCTTTAACATTTCTGAGCTCCAATTTCTGGTTATTTATCAGTGTGTGACAGCTAAACATGTATTTCTAAAATTTTAGGCATTAATCTGTTGCTATATCAGCCTCTACTCCTCCAGTCTTAGTCTTTCTGCAGGGTTTTACTCTCATTCAGACACCAAAGCCCTAGTGAGGTCAGGTAATGAAGTTGGGTGATAAGGCCTTGCTGACAGTCAGCGTTGTAGTTCATCCCAGAAGTGTTGTATGGGGCTGAGGTCAGGTCTTTTTCTGAAAGGTCAAGATCTCTCACATCAAACTGGAAAAACCATTCCTTCATGTAACTGACTTTGAGCAGTGTCAGTATTATGTTGACAAAGGAATGTACTGATATGCTTCTGGCCACTTAAGTGTATATTGCGATATTGATTTCAACCATATTGTTCATGTGAAAATTTGGAGGATACCAATTGGTTACAAATAAAATCAGTGAAAGGAAAAAAAGGAATAACCTGATAAAACCAAATATCTATTCAGTAGTTTTCTGGAAGATGTATACATCACAATAGTAAACAAAACATGAGATTACTTTGATAAACTCCAATTCTTCACTAATGCTTCAGGGTGGCAATGCTATGTATAACCCACGCACCTCCTGAGAGCTCCCTTTCATCATCCTCTGTTGCGCAGCACCTCCCTCAGACATCATCTCACCAGTCGACACATGCTGGGTCCAGTCTCGACACTGCTGTTGTCTCCTGTCGGGTTTCACCTGGATATAAAAACAGTTTTACAATGATGGTATGATTCACGTAGAGTGTGAGGATTTGTGATGGACATTTCCACTATTTCCTGGTACTGACCAAATGTTTATGAGCTAATAGAAAAGGACAATACAGACAGTTAAGGCAGCCCTCTTCCCAATTGATTATTTTTTGAGTTAACACTATCCCATTGATACTTAACTATCAGTCAAAATAAGATTATCTTTACCATTGGTTCTGTCTGAGGCTGCTGTGTCTTCTTGAAGATTTTGGCTCGCTGTGCCACACGATGGCGTACTTTATCTTGAAACTGTCGAAGGCTCTCTTCATTCTCCCTCCTCCTTTCTGCCTGGCGCTCCTCAGTTAACAGAGCAAGATCCTAAACCAAAACATGAGAGGACTGTTTAGACTACTTAAGGAAAAATCAGCAGTCTAAATGCATGTGACTTTGCAGAATAAGGCCCTCTGACCTGGCTGCATTTTCAACAGCAAGCCATGTGTAGGGACAAACAGTGCAGCACAGTTAAGCTGGCTGTACAGTTTGATGTGTGGGGGTGTCATGATAAAATTGAAAATTTACATCATAAATCTAAACTCACAGCAGCTGAGTAAAGATCCTTTTCACTGGTGTTGAAGTCAAAATTTGAGGAACATGTACTTGAGTATTTCTATTTTTGTTACTTCTTGTTTCGGCTCTGAATTGTACTTCTATATGTTTATCTAACAACTATAATTACAGGTTCTTTTCAGTTTATAAAATATGATGCATTGGTATAAATTAGACTTCTGAACAATAAACTAAAGTAGATAAAATTAGCTAAACTTTGCCTGGCTACAAGATAAAAGTAATGCATACATATTAATGCATCTGTTATACTGAGCTGTTATACTGTAAAGATGAATCCATTCACTTAAAATACTTGAAGTACATTTTACTGACTATATATATGTTAAAATATCCTGTGACCTGACACTGTAAGTACTGCAATTATATGAGAATAAATAGCAGAGGTAATGAGGCAGTTTTTGATGTAGGACTTTACAAATAGTCCCCTTAGAAAGTATTCATATGAATTCAATTTCCCATTTTATTGTGTTACAGATTTCATTTTAAATTGATGTTGATGAACTGCCATTTTGCCTATCAGTCTATACTCATAACTCATAATGACAAAGTAAAAATATTTTTTAGATTTTTTTGCAAATTAATTAAAAATGAAAAACTCTACAAAAGTATTCAGACCCATAATTCAGTACTTTGTAGCAACCCTTTGGGAAGCAATTATAGCTTTCAGTCGTCTTAAGTAAGTCTCTACAAGATCTGCACAACTGGATTAGGGCAGGTTTTAATCAATGACCCGTCTGCATTTGGCTGCACTCATCCTTCCCCCGATTCCGACCAGTCTCCCTGTTCCTCCTGGAGAAGCACCTTCGCAGCATAATGCTGCCGCCACCGTGCTTCACCGTAGGGAAGGTACTGCCCGGGTGATGAGCAGACCCTGGTCTTCATCAGACATAAATTTTGACTCCTGTTGGGTTCTTGGCCACCTCCTTGACAAAGGCCTTTCTTGCCCACATACTTAAAGAGTTCCTTGGACTTTATACCTCAGGTATTTGTCCTGACATACCGTGTGAATTGTGGAATGACATATTCATTCCTTCCTAAACTATGTCGATTTTAGTTTTGCCACAGGTGGACTCGAGTCAACTTTCAGACACATCTCAAGAACAATTGTGATGCCTTTTGTAAGTGAGATATTATAGTTTGGGATTTTTATTATATCTGCAAGAATTTTCACACACGCAGCATTGCATTAAAGAACAGGCCCCGGCAGAAGAAAGCTCCGTCTCCTCCTGAAACCTGCAGACTCCCTGTTAATCTCGAGTAGTAGGAACAGTCTCTGGAGTGCCTGGCAACACGGCTCAAGCTAGCTCTGGCCAATTTAATCCCAAACTTACAGACGGGTGCTCCTGGAAGTCTTGACCGTCCTCCACCCAGGCTCCCACCGCCACCACCGCCTGGTTCCTCTCGGCCAGCACCCGGTTAGCTCTGGAGGGTCGGCGCTCCCCGCTCCGGGCGACAGAAGCTTTGTTTCTGCCGTCCGTCGAAGCTTTAACCCGGCTAGCGCTCATACTACGCCTCGCTAACCACGCTAACGTGAAGTGCTACGATCTCACGGCTAAAAGTATCGTCTCGGCCACGTCGGTTGGGTTGTGAGCGCTTTTCTTTGGCTGTTTAAACGAGAAGAAACGGGGGAAAAAAGACGAAACCCTGCGTTGGTTTCGTGGAGAGTAGATAGCAACAGGTCTGTTTGAGTTTCGCTCGCTTGGTCTTTTTCTGGCGTTTGATAGACGGCTCGCAGGCGCATTACCGCCCCCACAAGGACGGGAGGGGAAGGTGTGAAAAAATCATTGTGCTCAATTAGAATCAGCTTCATAGGTGGACTGCGTTTATACTTACAAGGGATTTCACTCCGGTTTCTGGTGGCTCTCGGTGAAACCACCTCATAGTATCCATAACAATATTAAGTGAGGTAAGTATGGGTGAGACTAGGAAAAAAAATTATAGCAAATAGTGAGTAAGACTCTAGAATAAAGAGGATTCATGATAACTGTGAGTGATGGATGGAATATTTTTTATTTGGTACATGTTGAAAGTCTATTTGCTTATCATCCTGCTACTTTCGATATACAGTATGTAGAAAGACGAATTTTGGAGACGAAGAACATATGATGAGTTAAAAAAATATTAAAAAAAATATGGTCTTTTAAAAATAATGGTTTTGTATTTTGTAGACATGTAAAGAACGCTGGTCGACTGACCTGCCAATAGGAATATAAGGGGCCTCATTCAGGTAAGTATGCGTTATCCGTAAAGTTCAAAGCTTTTAAAATGGAAATAGAGCCCGGAGTATGTTATGTAGCAGAAAAAGAGAGAACGCCTTTCTGCTGTTACCATGACTCCTACAGCCACAACACAGGGTACTGACCACTTCTGGCAGATGTTGAAAGTTCATTTCCATATGGTCCTGCTATTTTCAATACACAATTTGTAGAGAAGGATTTTTGGAGGTGAAGCATGCGTGATGAGTTTAAAGTCAAACACAAGCTAGCCAGGAGTCGAACCTAGACTCTTCTGATCCGTAGACAAACGCGTTATCCATTGCGCCACTAAACCAAGCTTGGAAGAACAAAAACCAGCTTGGAACAGAAAGGATAGCAAACTAAAGGTTGTGGTCTTCTATTTTGTAGACGTGTAGTGGACGCTGGCCAGCTGACCTGTCAAATTGGATAATAAGGGGCTTAGTTCAGGAAAATATGATCTGTCCAGTTAGGAACTTTTCTAATGAACAGAAAGGCTTGAATATAACACGAAAAAAACATGAGTGTACATGTTTCAGCTGTTGTGTTGACCCATATTTGAGCTGGGGTTGCTGTGGCCATAACGCAGACTACTGACCATTATACGATCATGGCCACTTGGTAGAACGGTTGCCTATATGGTGTGATAGCATGTTTCCAGCTCTGAGTATCAAAGATTATAATCTTCATGGACAAATTTTGTCTTTCAAATAAAGATGACTGGTGAGTAAGACTCAAGAAGAAAGAGGTTTCATGATATCTGTGACTGACAGATGGATGGAGCGTTTCTTTTGGCAGATGTTGAAAGTCCATTTCCATATGGTCCTGCTACTTTGAATACACAATACGTAGAGAAGGATTTTTGGAGGTGAAGCATGCGTGATTAGCTAAATTCCAGCACGAGCTAGCCAGGAGTCGAACCTAGAATCTTCTAATCCGTAGTCAGACGCGTTATCCATTGCGCCACTAGCCCAAGCTTGACATATAGAAATAGGTTGAGTCTGAAGGGATAGAAAACTAACCATTGTGGTCTTGTACTCTGTAGACAAGTGTAGAGAACGCTGGCCGATTAACCTGTCAATATGGACAATAAGGGGCCTCACCCTCATCCAGGAAAATAGACATAATCTGTCCAGTTCAAAGCTTTTCAAATGGAAGCCTGCAGTATTTCATGCAGCTAAAAGCAAAGAGTACACCCTCCCTCTGTTGCCATGACCCGGATTGGGACCAGGGTTGCTGGGGCCACACCCCAGACTACTAACCGCTATAGGATCACGACCACTTGCTAGACTGAGTGCCTCTTTGTTGTGACAGCATGTTTCCAGCTCCATTGCATTACTAGCGTTCAATTTGCTGGGTATCAAGGACAGGTTGAAACTGGAGGGACAGCAAGCTAACAGTTGCATTCTTGTTTTTTGTAGATGTCTAGCAAACGCTGGCCGACTGACCTGTCAAATTGGAAATAAGGGGTCACATTGAGGAAAGTATGCACGATCTGTCCACTTAGAAACTTTTAAAATGGAAAGAGAGCTCGGAGTATCTTATGTATAGCTCTCCACTGTTGCCGTGACCCAGATTCGAACTGGGGTTGCTGCGGCCACAACGCAGAGTACTGACCACTATACGATCACGGCCCCTGGGTAGCAGGAGTGCCTCTATGTTGTGATAGCATGTTTCCAGCTCTGCATATCAAGCTACTAATATTTATAATGTAAGTGGCTTTTATTTGTTACAAAAACATCTAGAGTCTTGAATCTTCTTATCCTTAGTCAGCAGCATTATCCATTGCGTTACTAGCTATTTGTAGGTAACAAGGACAGGTTGAAACTCAAAGGATAGCAAACTAAAGGTTGTGGTCTAGTATTTTGTAGACGTGTAGCGGACACTGGCCAGCTGACCTGTCAAATTGGATAATAAGGGGGGGGCTCATTCAGGAAAGTATGCATGATCCAACCAGTTCAAGGCTTTTCTAATGGACAGAGATTTTGGAGTATAACACGAAGAAAAACATGAGTGTACATGTTTCGGCTGTTGCGTTGACCCATATTTGAGCTGGGCTTGCTGTGGCCATAATGCAGACTACTGACCGCTATACGATCATGGCCACTTGGTAGAATCGGTGCCTCTATGTTGTGATAGAATATTTCCAAGTCTGAGTATCAAAGATAATAATCTTCATGGTCAAATTCTGTCTTTCAAATAAAGATGACTGGAGAGTAAAACTCAAGAAGAGGTTTCATGATAACTGTGACTGACAGATGGATGGAGTGTTTCTTTTGGCAGATGTTGAAAGTCCATTTCCATATGGTCCTGCTACTTTGAATACACAATATATAGAAAAGGATTTTTGGAGATGAAGCATGCGTGATTAGCTAAATTCCAGCACGAGCTAGCCAGGAGTCGAACCTAGAATCTTCTGATCCGTAGTCAGACGCGTTATCCATTGCGCCACTAGCCGAAGCTTGGCATGTAGAAAAAACAGGTTGGGTCTCAAGGGATAGAAAACTAACCATTGTGGACTTGTACTCTGTAGACAAGTGTAGAGAATGCTGGCCGACTGACCTGTCAATATGGACAATAAGGGTCCTCACCCTCGTCCAGGAAAATAGACATAATCTGTCCAGTTCAAAGCTTTTTAAATGGAAGCCTGCAGTATGTCATGCAGCTAAAACCAAAGAGTACACCCTCCCTCTGTTGCCATGACCCGGATTGGGACCAGGGTTGCTGGGGCCACACTCCAGACTACTAACCGCTATAGGATCACGACCACTTGCTAGACTGAGTGCCTCTTTGTTGTGACAGCATGTTTCCAGCTCCATTGCATTACTAGCGTTCAATTTTCTGGGTATCAAGGACAGGTTGAAACTGGAGGGACAGCAAGCTAACAGTTGCATTCTTGTTTTTTGTAGATGTCTAGCAAACGCTGGCCGACTGACCTGTCAAATTGGAAATAAGGGGTCACATTGAGGAAAGTATGCACGATCTGTCCACTTAGAAACTTTTAAAATGGAAAGAGAGCTCGGAGTATCTTATGTATAGCTCTCCACTGTTGCCGTGACCCAGATTCGAACTGGGGTTGCTGCGGCCACAACGCAGAGTACTGACCACTATACGATCACGGCCCCTGGGTAGCAGGAGTGCCTCTATGTTGTGATAGCATGTTTCCAGCTCTGCGTATCAAGGTACTAATATTTATAATGTAAGTGGCTTTTATTTGTTACAAAAACATCTAGAGTCTTGAATCTTCTTATCCTTAGTCAGCAGCATTATCCATTGTGTTACTAGCTATCTGTAGGTAACAAGGACAGGTTGAAACTCAAAGGATAGCAAACTAAAGGTTGTGGTCTAGTATTTTGTAGACGTGTAGTGGACACTGGCCAGCTGACCTGTCAAATTGGATAATAAGGGGGGGGCTCATTCAGGAAAGTATGCATGATCCAACCAGTTCAAGCCTTTTCTAATGGACAGAGATTTTGGAGTATAACACGAAGAAAAACATGAGTGTGCATGTTTCGGCTGTTGCGTTGACCCATATTTGAGCTGGGGTTGCTGTGGCCATAATGCAGACTACTGACCATTATACGATCATGGCCACTTGGTAGAATCGGTGCCTCTATGTTGTGATAGAATATTTCCAAGTCTGAGTATCAAAGATAATAATCTTCATGGTCAAATTCTGTCTTTCAAATAAAGATGACTGGAGAGTAAAACTCAAGAAGAGGTTTCATGATAACTGTGACTGACAGATGGATGGAGCGTTTCTTTTGGCAGATGTTGAAAGTCCATTTCCATATGGTCCTGCTACTTTGAATACACAATATGTAGAGAAGGATTTTTGGAGGTGAAGCATGCGTGATCAGCTAAATTCCGGCACGAGCTAGCCAGGAGTCAAACCTAGAATCTTCTGATCCGTAGTCAGACGCGTTATCCATTGCGCTACTAGCCCAAGCTTGGCATGTAGAAAAAACAGGTTGAGTCTCAAGGGATAGAAAACTAACCATTGTGGTCTTGTACTCTGTCGACAAGTGTAGAGAACGCTGGCCGATTAACCTGTCAATATGGACAATAAGAGGCCTCACCCTCGTCCAGGAGAATAAGCATAATCTGTCCAGTTCAAAGCTCTTTAAATGAAAGCCGAGCCTGCAGTATGTCATGCAGCTAAAAGCAAAGAGTACACCCTCCCTCTGTTGCCATGACCCGGATTGGGACCAGGGTTGCTGGGGCCACACCACAGACTACTAACCGCTATACGATCACGACCACTTTCTAGACTGAGTGCCTCTTTGTTGTGACAGCATGTTTCCAGCTCCATTGCATTACTAGCGTTCAATTTGCTGGGTATCAAGGACAGGTTGAAACTGGAAGGATAGCAAGCTAACAGTTGTGTTCTTGATTTTTGTAGATGTCTAGCAAACGCTGGCCGACTGACCTGTCAAATCGGACAATAAGGGGTCTCATTCAGGAAAGTATGCACGATCTGTCCATTTAGAAACTTTTAAAATGGAAAGAACGCCCGGAGTATGTTATGTACAACTCTCCACTGTTGCCGTGACCCAGATTCGAACTGGGGTTGCTGCGGCCACAACGCAGAGTACTGACCACTATACGATCACGGCCCCTGGGTAGCAGGAGTGCCTCTATGTTGTGATAGCATGTTTCCAGCTCTGCACATCAAGGTACTAATATTTATAATGTAAGTGGCTTTTATTTGTTACAAAAACATCTAGAATCTTGAATCTTCTTATCGTTAGTCAGACGCATTATTCATGGCATTACTAGCTCTACATTTGCAGGTAACAAGGACAGGTTGAAACTCAAAGGATAAAAAACCAAAGGTTGTGGTCTAGTATTTTGTAGACGTGTAGTGGACACTGTCCAGCTGACCTGTCAAATTGGATAATAAGGGGGGCTGTTTCAGGAAGGTATGCATGATCCAACCAGTTCAAGGCTTTTCTAATGGAAAGAGAGGCTGGACTATAACACGAAGAAAAACAAAAGTGTAAATGTTTTGGCTGTTGCGTTGACCCATATTTGAGCTGGGGTTGCTGTGGCCATAACGCAGACTACTGACCATTATACGATCATGGCCACTTGGTAGAACGGTTGCCTCTATGTTGTGATAGCATGTTTCCAGCTCTGAGTATCAAAGATAATCTTCATGGACAAATTTTGTCTTTCAAATAAAGATGACTGGTGAGTAAAACTCAAGAAGAGGTTTCATGATAACTGTGACTGACAGATGGATGGAGCGTTTCTTTTGGCAGATGTTGAAAGTCCATTTCCATATGGTCCTGCTACTTTGAATACACAATATGTAGAGAAGGATTTTTGGAGGTGAAGCATGCGTGATTAGCTAAATTCCAGCACGAGCTAGCCAGGAGTCGAACCTAGAATCTTCTGATCCGTAGTCAGACGCGTTATCCATTGCGCCACTAGCCCAAGCTTGGCATGTAGAAAAAACAGGTTGAGTCTCAAGGGATAGAAAACTAACCATTGTGGACTTTTACTCTGTAGACAAGTGTAGAGAACGCTGGCCGACTGACCTGTCAATATGGACAATAAGGGGCCTCACCCTCGTCCAGGAAAATAAGCATAATCTGTCCAGTTCAAAGCTTTTTAAATGGAAGCCCAGCCTGCAGTATGTCATGCAGCTAAAAGCAAAGAGTACACCCTCCCTCTGTTGCCATGACCCGGATTGGGACCAGGGTTGCTGGGGCCACACCACAGACTACTAACCGCTATACGATCACAACCACTTTCTAGACTGAGTGCCTCTTTGTTGTGACAGCATGTTTCCAGCTCCACTGCGTTAATAGCGTTCAATTTGCTGGGTATTAAGGACAGGTTGAAACTGGAAGGATAGCAAGCTAACAGTTGCATTCTTGTTTTTTGTAGATGTCTAGCAAACGCTGGCCGACTGACCTGTCAAATTGGACAATAAGGGGTCTCATTCAGGAAAGTATGCACGATCTGTCCACTTAGAAACTTTTAAAATGGAAAGAACGCCTGGAGTATGTTATGTACAACTCTCCACTGTTGCCGTGACCCAGATTCGAACTGGGGTTGCTGCGGCCACAACGCAGAGTACTGACCACTATACGATCACGGCCCCTGGGTAGCAGGAGTGCCTCTATGTTGTGATAGCATGTTTCCAGCTCTGCATATCAAGCTACTAATATTTATAATGTAAGTGGCTTTTATTTGTTACAAAAACATCTAGAATCTTGAATCTTCTTATCGTTAGTCAGACGCATTATTCATGGCATTACTAGCTCTACATTTGCAGGTAACAAGGACAGGTTGAAACTCAAAGGATAAAAAACCAAAGGTTGTGGTCTAGTATTTTGTAGACGTGTAGCGGACACTGTCCATCTGACCTGTCAAATTGGATAATAAGGGGGGCTGTTTCAGGAAGGTATGCATGATCCAACCAGTTCAAGGCTTTTCTAATGGAAAGAGAGGCTGGAGTATAACACAAAAAACATGAGTGTACATGTTTTGGCTGTTGCGTTGACCCATATTTGAGCTGGGGTTGCTGTGGCCATAACGCAGACTACTGACCATTATACAATCATGGCCACTTGGTAGAACGGTTGCCTCTATGTTGTGATAGCATGTTTCCAGCTCTGAGTAACAAAGATAATAATCTTCATGGTCAAATTTTGTCTTTCAAATAAAGATGACTGGTGAGTAAAACTCAAGAAGAGGTTTCATGATAACTGTGACTGACAGATGGATGGAGAGTTTCTTTTGGCAGATGTTGAAAGTCCATTTCCATATGGTCCTGCTACTTTGAATACACAATATGTAGAGAAGGATTTTTGGAGATGAAGCATGCGTGATTAGCTAAATTCCAGCACGAGCTAGCCAGGAGTCGAACCTAGAATCTTCTGATCCGTAGTCAGACGCGTTATCCATTGCGCCACTAGCCCAAGCTTGGCATGTAGAAAAAACAGGTTGTGTCTCAAGGGATAGAAAACTAACCATTGTGGTCTTGTACTCTGTAGACAAGTGTAGAGAACGCTGGCCGACTAACCTGTCAATATGGACAATAAGGGGCCTCAACCTCATCCAAGAAAATAGACATAATCTGTCCAGTTCAAAGCTTTTTAATTGGAAGCCGAGCCTGCAGTATGTCATGCAGCTAAAACCAAAGAGTACACCCTCCCTCTGTTGCCATGACCCGGATTGGGACCAGGGTTGCTGGGGCCACACTCCAGACTACTAACCGCTATACGATCTCAACCACTTGCTAGACTGAGTGCCTCTTTGTTGTGACAGCATGTTTCCAGCTCCACTGCGTTACTAGCGTTCAATTTGCTGGGTATCAAGGACAGGTTGAAACTAGAAGGACAGCAAGCTAACAGTTGCGTTCTTGATTTTTGTAGATGTCTAGCAAACGCTGGCCGACTGACCTGTCAAATCGGACAATAAGGGGTCTCATTCAGGAAAGTATGCACGATCTGTCCATTTAGAAACTTTTAAAACGGAAAGAACACCCGGAGTATGTTATGTACAACTCTCCACTGTTGCCATGACCCAGATTCGAACTGGGGTTGCTGCGGCCACAACGCAGAGTACTGACCACTATACGATCACGGCCCCTGGGTAGCAGGAGTGCCTCTATGTTGTGATAGCATGTTTCCAGCTCTGCATATCAAGCTACTAATATTTATAATGTAAGTGGCTTTTATTTGTTACAAAAACATCTAGAGTCTTGAATCTTCTTATCCTTAGTCAGCAGCATTATCCATTGCGTTACTAGCTATTTGTAGGTAACAAGGACAGGTTGAAACTCAAAGGATAGCAAACTAAAGGTTGTGGTCTAGTATTTTGTAGACGTGTAGCGGACACTGGCCAGCTGACCTGTCAAATTGGATAATAAGGGGGGGGCTCATTCAGGAAAGTATGCATGATCCAACCAGTTCAAGCCTTTTCTAATGGACAGAGATTTTGGAGTATAACACGAAGAAAAACATGAGTGTACATGTTTTGGCTGTTGCGTTGACCCATATTTGAGCTGGGGTTGCTGTGGCCATAATGCAGACTACTGACCATTATACGATCATGGCCACTTGGTAGAATCGGTGCCTCTATGTTGTGATAGCATGTTTCCAAGTCTGAGTATCAAAGATAATAATCTTCATGGTCAAATTCTGTCTTTCAAATAAAGATGACTGGTGAGTAAAACTCAAGAAGAGGTTTTCATGATAACTGTGACACAGATGGATGGAGGCGTTTTTTTTCTTTTTTGTGAAAAATTCTGTCTTTCAAATAAAGATGACCTGGAGTAAAAACTCAAGAAGAGGTTTCATGATAACTGTGACTGACACAGATGGATGAGCTTTTTTTGGCAGAAAGTCCATTTCCATATGGTCCTGCTACTTTGAATACACAATATGTAGAGAAGGATTTTTGGAGATGAAGCATGCATGATTAGCTAAATTCCAGCACGAGCTAGCCAGGAGTCGAACCTAGAATCTTCTGATCCGTAGTCAGACGCGTTATCCATTGCGCCACTAGCCCAAGCTTGGCATGTAGAAAAAACAGGTTGACTCTGAAGGGATAGAAAACTAACCATTGTGGTCTTGTACTCTGTAGACAAGTGTAGAGAACGCTGGCCGACTGACCTGTCAATATGGACAATAAGGGGCCTCACCCTCATCCAGGAAAATAGACATAATCTGTCCAGTTCAAAGCTTTTTAAATGGAAGCCTGCAGTATGTCATGCAGCTAAAAGCAAAGAGTACACCCTCCCTCTGTTGCCATGACCCGGATTGGGACCAGGGTTGCTGGGGCCACACCGCAGACTACTGACCGCTATACGATCACAACCACTTGCTACACTGCCTCTTTGTTGTGACAGCATGTTTCCAGCTCCATCGCGTTACTAGCGTTCAATTTGCTGGATATCAAGGACAGGTTGAAACTGGAAGGATAGCAAGCTAACAGTTACATTCTTGTTTTTTGTAGATGTCTAGCAAACGCTGGCCGACTGACCTGTCAAATCGGACAATAAGGGGTCTCATTCAGGAAAGTATGCACGATCCGTCCATTTAGAAACTTTTAAAATGGAAAGAACGCCTGGAGTATGTTATGTACAACTCTCCACTGTTGCCGTGACCCAGATTCGAACTGGGGTTGCTGCGGCCACAACGCAGAGTACTGACCACTATACGATCACGGCCCCTGGGTAGCAGGAGTGCCTCTATGTTGTGATAGCATGTTTCCAGCTCTGCATATCAAGCTACTAATATTTATAATGTAAGTGGCTTTTATTTGTTACAAAAACATCTAGAATCTTGAATCTTCTTATCGTTAGTCAGACGCATTATTCATGGCATTACTAGCCCTACATTTGCAGGTAACAAGGACAGGTTGAAACTCAAAGGATAAAAAACCAAAGGTTGTGGTCTAGTATTTTGTAGACGTGTAGTGGACACTGTCCAGCTGACCTGTCAAATTGGATAATAAGGGGGGCTGTTTCAGGAAGGTATGCATGATCCAACCAGTTCAAGGCTTTTCTAATGGAAAGAGAGGCTGGAGTATAACATGAAGAAAAACAAAAGTGTACATGTTTTGGCTGTTGCGTTGACCCATATTTGAGCTGGGGTTGCTGTGGCCATAACGCAGACTACTGACCATTATACGATCATGGCCACTTGGTAGAACGGTTGCCTCTATGTTGTGATAGCATGTTTCCAGCTCTGAGTATCAAAGATAATCTTCATGGACAAATTTTGTCTTTCAAATAAAGATGACTGGTGAGTAAAACTCAAGAAGAGGTTTCATGATAACTGTGACTGACAGATGGATGGAGCGTTTCTTTTGGCAGATGTTGAAAGTCCATTTCCATATGGTCCTGCTACTTTGAATACACAATATGTAGAGAAGGATTTTTGGAGGTGAAGCATGCGTGATTAGCTAAATTCCAGCACGAGCTAGCCAGGAGTCGAACCTAGAATCTTCTGATCCGTAGTCAGACGCGTTATCCATTGCGCCACTAGCCCAAGCTTGGCATGTAGAAAAAACAGGTTGGCTCTCAAGGGATAGAAAACTAACCATTGTGGTCTTGTACTCTGTCGACAAGTGTAGAGAACGCTGGCCGACTAACTTGTCAATATGGACAATAAGGGGCCTCAACCTCATCCAGGAAAATAGACATAATCTGTCCAGTTCAAAGCTTTTTAAATGGAAGCCCAGCCTGCAGTATGTCATGCAGCTAAAACCAAAGAGTACACCCTCCCTCTGTTGCCATGACCCGGATTGGGACCAGGGTTGCTGGGGCCACACCGCAGACTACTAACCGCTATAGGATCACAACCACTTGCTAGACTGGGTGCCTCTTTGTTGTGACAGCATGTTTCCAGCTCCATTGCATTACTAGCGTTCAATTTTCTGGGTATCAAGGATAGGTTGAAACTGGAGGGATAGCAAGCTAACAGTTGCGTTCTTGATTTTTGTAGATGTCTAGGAAACGCTGGCCGACTGACCTGTCAAATTGGAAATAAGGGGTCTCATTCAGGAAAGTATGCATGATCCGTCCACTTAGAAACTTTTAAAATGGAAAGAGAGCCCAGAGTATGTTATCTACAACTCTCCACTGTTGTCATGACCCAGATTCGAACTGGGGTTGCTGCGGCCACAACGCAGAGTACTGACCACTATACGATCACGGCCCCTGGGTAGCAGGAGTGCCTCTATGTTGTGATAGCATGTTTCCAGCTCTGCATATCAAGCTAATAATATTTATAATGTAAGTGGCTTTTATTTGTTACAAAAACATCTAGAATCTTGAATCTTCTTATCCTTAGTCAGCAGCATTATCCATTGCGTTACTAGCCCTACATTTGTGAGGCACAAGGACAGGGTGAAACTCAAAGGATAGCAAACTAAAGGTTGTGGTCTAGTATTTTGTAGACGTGTAGCGGACACTGGCCATCTGACCTGTCAAATTGGATAATAAGGGGCTTAGATCAGGAAAATATGATCTGTCCAGTTAGGAACTTTTCTAATGGAAAGAGAGGCTGGAGTATAACACGAAGAAAAACAAAAGTGTACGTTTCAGCTGTTGAGTTGTGCCATTATTTGAGCTGGGGTTGCTGTGGCCATAATGCAGACTACTGACCATTATACAATCATGGCCACTTGGTAGAACGGTTGCCTCTATGTTGTGATAGAATATTTCCAGCTCTGAGTATCAAAGATAATAATCTTCATGGTCAAATTTTGTCTTTCAAATAAAGATGACTGGTGAGTAAGACTCAAGAAGAAAGAGGTTTCATGATAACTGTGACTGACAGATGGATGGAGCGTTTCTTTTGGCAGATGTTGAAAGTCCATTTCCATATGGTCCTGCTACTTTGAATACACAATATGTAGAGAAGGATTTTTGGAGATGAAGCATGCGTGATTAGCTAAATTCCAGCACGAGCTAGCCAGGAGTCGAACCTAGAATCTTCTGATCCGTAGTCAGACGCGTTATCCATTGCGCCACTAGCCCAAGCTTGGCAGGCAGAAAAAACAGGTTGAGTCTCAAGGGATAGAAAACTAACCATTGTGGTCTTGTACTCTGTAGACAAGTGTAGAGAACGCTGGCCGACTGACCTGTCAATATGGACAATAAGAGGCCTCACCCTCATCCAGGAAAATAGACATAATCTGTCCAGTACAAAGCTTTTTAATTGGAAGCCGAGCCTGCAGTATGTCATGCAGCTAAAAGCAAAGAGTACACCCTCCCTCTGTTGCCATGACCCGGATTGGGACCAGGGTTGCTGGGGCCACACCACAGACTACTAACCGCTATACGATCACGACCACTTGCTGGACATAGTGCCTCTTTGTTGTGACAGCTTGTTTCCAGCTCTGAATATCAAAGATACTTGCATTTATTCTCTAAGGGTTATCAAGTTCTGAGGATGACTGAACTGAATCAAGAGGCCTAGTGTGTAACACTCATGAAGACAGAGGCTTCATGATTGCTGTCACCGACGGATTGAGTTCCTCTATAGAACATGTTGAAATGCCATTTTCGTATCATTTTTCTACTTTCATTGCAAACTCACTGTGATACACAGTATGTAGAGGAGGAATTTTTGAGATGAAGCACACATGATGAGTTAAAAATTACCAAGAGATACCCGGGAGTCGAAACCTGGAATCTTCTTATCCGTAGTCAGAAGCACTATCCATTGCATTACTAGCATTCAAATTGCTGGGTATCAAGGACAAGTTGAAACTGGAAGGATAGCAAGCTAAAGGTTGCATCCTTGTGTTTTGTAGATACGTTTCTGCTGTTGCCCTGATGCAGATTCTAATTATAATTTATCTTCATCTTTCTTTTTGAGCGTGAAATATACACGATCACACAGACACACACAATCCTATATATACACATACATACACACATACCTATATATCTATATATATATCCATAGATATATATATATATATCCATATCTATATCTATATATATCCATATCTATATCTATATATCTATATATCTATATCTATACACACACACACACACACATCTATATCTATACATCTATCTATATCTATATCTATAGATATGTAGATATCTATATCTACATATCTATAGATATGAGTGAGAGAGAAATAAGTAAAAGAGAAAACAGATTTATTTCAATTTTTTCTCTTTGTTTATTCTTATTTGTTTTTCTGTTTTTCATTTTGTTTGTCAGGTGTGGTCTTCAGTTTGGTCAGTCACTCTGCAGTGTGATGTGAATGACTTCACTCTAATGCGTAAAAAGTTTTCATTCATAAATGCCAGTTGGTTACTGTCGTATGTTTACTCAAGTACTGTACTTGAGCAAATTTACTTTATACTTGCACTCCCCTGTATTCCAGAGGCAAATATTGTACGTTTTACTGCACTACATTTAACTGTATGCTGTATACCTTAAAAAATATAGATTACCCCAAGAAGACTTTATTGATCACAAAAACTGCCGAGCAGTATATGAAGTCATTAAAATCAGCACCAACTTTATCAGCTGCAACATTAGAGTGATGGCATACATTAATAGATCAAGAATTATAATCTAATAATATACTTCTGAAATTGGTCATTTTACATAATGAGTACATGTTGTTACTTATTTTCTTTATTTAAAAATGATATTTTACCACAGGAAAATAAAAGTAAATTGCACTGTTCAGTGTGCAACATGGTTATTTTCAGATATAAAGATTACTCTGAATGTTGGTGGTGTTGACAAACTTGCAGAGGACATCTGTCCTTGGAGACAAGTCCAGCTGAGGGGAGAAAGAAATGCAGGGGAATAAAACGTTAAAAATCTGGATAATAAGGAAACACTTCAGGTATGTTTTAACAGTGATTTATTAAGGCCTCATTCACTTCCCTATTACCATGTCAGGTGGTGTTCACGTAATTTGAAAACTCAAGTTGACTTCCATGTGGTTGAGTGAACTATAATGTGGCATTTGAAAATACCTAGTTCTGTTGCAGAAAGTTGAAGGTACAAGCTTATGTACATATAAACTTCAGGAGTTTAACTAAGGCTCAAGAAGGTGATTTTGCCAAGAGACATCCAAACATAGTGCTTACACCTCTGTTATGTGCGTTGTTAATGGCAGGTGGAAGCAAAAGATTACATTGTTGAGAAAAATGAAAATGACTTGACTTAAGCAGCATATTTCTTTACACAAATTCAACAATAAAGTTCCCTGAATTTTGTTTTTTTTTGGAGTCCCACTTCTGATTTGCATCTTCTCAGTTGGAATTTAACTTTAGAAAGCTCCTTCATACATAAAAAGAAAAGCAGCTCACCTCTATGGACTTCCCAAGTTTTGTTAGTACAGGCTTATAGGTCTCCATGGTGACAGAGTCAGGGCCAATGACATCACTGTAACACTGGTAAACAACAGTTGTGATGTGATGGACCTGGCAGTGGTTCAGAACTGATGAAACAGCACAAAGTAGAAGAATGCAAGGTTATCTGATGAAAACATAATGAAAAAGTCAGAATTGATGAAGACTGGATAGTTTAACATGAGGTGTATAACCTGTTGGCCCCAAGGGACCAAGGCTCATGTTCCTTATCCTGATGATTCATCTGTTTGCTTGGACAGTCAATGTCTTTGAGTTCACAAGCACTAAAATGACCAAATCAGGATGCAAGACTACGTGTTCTCAGTGAGTGGAAGCAAGCCTAATGCTGCTACATTTAATTTAGTTGACAGATGCTATTGTCCAAAACCACTTACAGTTTTCCCCCTACATTTACACATTAGGAACAACTTGGAGTGAAGTGTCTCACTCAAGGACACTTAAACAGGAAGAGTATAGAATCAAACCTGGCTAAAGCCAGTGAAAGGAGCCAATGATGTGAGGTCTAGTAATCTAATGTAACCTTTGTAAATAGGTTGTTTAGTGGTTAAAACTTTTAAGCACACCATAATGTCATTTCAGTCTGGTCACCTTAAAAGTGCTGAATTGAGACATCCAGGATTCAGAGCTGTGGACCAGTCTGTCCTTCTAGTCTGTGACATTAACGTTATCTTAACTGGCTACTGAGCAGAGCTCTGATTTCAAACATACAAGAAATTAGTCATTATTAGCATAATCTGTCAACTCTTTAGCTGTCATCAATGAATATAAAGACTACTTTTAAATGTTGGGTCAATTTTAATATTATTGAGTAATGTCAGGTACCAACTTAACATCTAAATAAATGTGAGCTAATTTGGTCAATTCTTATTTTTCATTTTGTCATGGGTTTATCAGAAAATGTGAGTTCCGTCTCATCTGCAGAAGAAAGCTGTCAATTGCCAGTCTCCAGAGGTTTTACTTTACTAAACATGCAGGGCAGTATGACAGTCATAATGTGTAGCCTCTAAGTGTTCTACAGTGTTTTTATGAGTGTTTGCAAGTGTGATAGAGAAACACAGAAAAATCTGGCCATTGGCACCCAAGTAATGTGAGTTGAGAGGTTGAGTAACCTGAATTAGTGTCACTGAAAAAGTACAATATAAGTACCTGCAGCTGGAAGTCCAGTAATTATGTTGGGTTGCTCCAGTGACTGGCAGAGGGGTTTACTGCTGAAAGTACCAGTGTGTAGAGAACGCAGGAAGGGAGCGGAGCTAGTGCACAGATAGTCTGCTGTCTTGTAATCGGCTACAGAGCTGTCTGACAGCACAGTCACATTCAGTCCTCTGTGTTGCAGACAGTCAAAAACCTACAAGAGATACAGAAAGACAGTCAGCCCCAACACAGCATCGCGTGAATGTCATTATGCAAAGTGACACCCCCCAACCAATGCCGGAAGTGGGCAAGTGGGTGAACTCAACAGCCACTTTATTAGGTACACCCTCCTAATACTGTGAGGACCCCTCTTTGCCCTCAGTACAGCCTGCATTCACAGTGTCATGGATTCAACAAGTTGCTGGAAACATTTTTATCATGCCTGTCGACTGACCAGGAGATCAGAAGTTTCTGAGATGCTCAAACCAGCGTATCTAGCACCAACCCTAAAGTCACTTCTGATGTTTTGTCTCATCAACAGCTGAACATGTGTGCATGCTTTAAGCACTGAGGTGCTGCTACATGAGCAGGCGTACACACGTATCTAATAAAGTGGCCACTGGGTGTCTATGTGATGACAAGGATAGTTGTTGGCAGTGAAGTAGCTAAATTATTTTTTCTATGGATAAGCAACATCAACAATTATGTACAGGACATCCAACTAACGTAGTTGATAAACGCACCTTTTCTGTCCACTGAAACAGCTGGTCTTCTGCAATGTAGCAAATCACTTGGCATATCAACACCTTCAGGGACAGGAATGCAAGGGACATTTTATTCAACATTTGTGAATCAAACACAGCCATGTCTGTGAAATTTAATTCAAGGACAGGAAGAACAGATACACTGATGGATGACAAATCAAAGCAAGAAGCCACACATTGAACTCTATTTTCACAAATGGCTAAAGTGTGTTCCAACAGTTTGATTTTTTTCTTAGCTTGAAATTTGCATTGCCGGTCTGTGTGGTATTTTCATGTAGTGCGGTGCAAAGCCCAAAACAGGTGAGAGTCAAATAGGTGGGAGTTTAATTGAAAAGAGGCAGTGCAAGGAGAGGTGTTGAATTTTGATGAAAAATGTGTGAGGTTGTGCTGAGGATAGACATCTCAGCACCACGTCTGGAGTCGCTCAGGTGACAAACCGGTGAGTTTGTCAACAAGAGTGACTCAAACACTTTGAGGAAATGCATCACAACTGCGGAGTTATATCTAAATATATTAGTCAACTATTTAATTAAACACTGACTAAACACAACTCTTAAAGCACAAGGTGATATCCTTAGATTAGTCCAGCCGATTGTTCAAAACCCTAAGATATTAGATTTACTCTGATGTAAAACAGAAAAGCAGTTCATTTTTTTGATTGAGAATCTGGAACCAGCAGATGGTTTAGCATTATGCTTGACATAAAGCAATAAATCGACTAATTTTCTTACAAGCAACTAATTGAATGATGGAATTTACTAATTATGATAGCTCGGTACATTACGCACTGTAACCCCAACATGCCTACTTGTTACATATCGTTTTTTCACTTTCTCGCCCCCTTTTTACACTGACAATGTGTCTTTTGGCACTGTCTATACAGGCAAAAATGCCCAAAAATGCTTAAGGTAATGTAATGCTGTCATATAAATGGCTTCACCAAACTCATCGTTTCTGTGATTCATTTCTGTTGTCAGGCTGCATCCCTGACATTTCTCCAGTATATTATTCAGCTTTATCCTTTAATCTGTCACACATTATGGCATTATGACAATGAACTGGGCGCAGCCATTGTAATACTCTCTCAAAAAGAGTTAGGGTTATCAGGTGATAAGGAGCAAACTCAATCAACTGAATGATTATTGAGTTGACAATAGCCTGGTGCTTTCTCTGGGATTAATGAAAGGGTCGGCATATTCTGAAGTGATGCTCGCCGCGATTTTGCTCCATGTGTAACTCACTGATGTTTTGTCTTTGTGTCTGTAGAAAACACATGCTGACTCCTCGCTGGTTTGCCCAGTAACAGCCCGGCTCCTCTCATTCCACACTGATGCGTGTCCCACTGCTTCCCAGTTTGCAGAGGTGAGAACATACACCGACAGAAACTCTGTGAAGACAGATTATTTCAGCATTCAACAACAGTGATTTTTGCTTTTCACAGTTCACTAATTTCAACTGGTGACATTCTTCTACTTTTATGTTTTAATTAATAACTTTGCTGTATCCAACATGGAATCACATATAATCTGAAGACACAGGCAGTACTACATTGAAGTTATAGACCTTTTCTCAAGGTGGAAGTAAGTACAATCATTTAGAGCAGAAACAATAAATTAATTTATTCAGTAGTTGATCAACAGAAAATTAGTAGTTTTGGTACTTGATATAGTAATTTCTTTCCAGCAAAATTACCAAACATTCATTAGTTTAGGCTTCAAAGCTGAGTTTTTTGTGCTTTACTTTCCACCTGTTATGATAAACTGAACATATTTAAGTTTCAGTCAGACAAAACAAGTAATTTGAAGATTTGGGCTAAAATAATCAGCAGATCAATACAATATGAATATAATCATTATTTGCAGCCCCACTATTATTAATGACTGGTTGCATTTCATTTTCTGTATGTTTGGTAACATTTAAAATTCTCATGAGAGAAAAAACTTGAGTGTCTATGATTGTAGGCACAAGTGAGTAATTCATATTTAACTTTACATACACCCAAGCATAGGAAATAGTTTAACACTTTACAAGAGCAATTAAAGACTTTGGCAAACAGCTCCTTGCTGCTGCTGGAAAAGAGGTTGATGAACCAAAGCAGTAAAGCTAGGGGCCATAAAGTGGAAACAGTGAGCTGAAAGGTGCTAAAACTCTTCTTGTGTGTGGGGGGTTGTCACTACGAACCAAACCTTTCAAATCAAACATTTCTATATGATCCAATCTTAATATAAAATATATATTAGTGCATTTTTAATGACGTTGAGGAATTTTAATTTCAATGTACTCGCTGGCCTGCAGGGGGAGCAATTATATCACCTGTACCCCTGGTAAAAATCAAAATACAGAGATTACAGCTAAAAAAAACTTAAAGGATAACATAAGAAGAATGAGTGGTAGTGGATATCAAGGATAGGGGTGAAAAAAGTAATGCATGCACACATCCACAATGGAAAAACTTTATGGGAGTTGAAGTTTTTCAAATGCTAACAAATGAATTATTGTTTAACGTTGCTAAATTCAAAAGTGGAACTAATTATACTATCAGGAGCTGTAGCAAGACCTAATTTATGTAGAAACACTGATTAAAGAAACCCTCAATGAGAGACTGAATTAAGACACAGAAGTTAGGGGAACAGAGACTAGACAGGAAGTGATGTAAGGACTATGACTCTTTATTAAGTACAAAATTTTGTAGTTTAAGAGCCTGGATTTACTGTATTTGAGCAGTAGTTTCCCTTTCTAACTTTTCAGAATATTTCCGTTCTCAGTTTTTCAAGGTCTGTGGTTAACATTAGCCTAAAAACAACCAAACAAACAAAAATTAAAAAAACAAAGGCAACCAAACACATGCATCACCATCGAAATAAATGTTCTAAATATGGAAAGTTTAAAATCTCCGTCATTATTCATTTTAAGTGCATGTGTTGTTAAAATCTGGTAAAAACATACACTGTGTAAAAACATTACTGGAAATCTGCTGTGTTACTCCTGAGCAGAGCTACTGTCACTGAATTCCTCCATGCTCCATTTTACACACAGGGATCATGAATGATTCATTTGATCTGTAATAACACTGAGTGTGCTGTTAGAAGGACTCCTCACAGGTAATGTAGCACACAGAAGCCACTTACTTGCAGCATTGTGTCCGACAGCAAGGATGAACTCTGAGCACTGCAACTTGTTTCCGGACCTCAGCGACTCTGTGACTTCAGGGCTCCAGTGCAGATTAATCTCCCTGATGAACAGTGATGTGTGTTAGAGAGAGAAGAACAGTTTTAGGAAACCTTCATAACTAAAATTTAAATTTTGTATTGAACTCCACCTAGGATACAAGTAACTTCAGGCAACTGGAGCAACATAAAAACCACAAGGCTGTGGTACAAAATGACCAGTCCAAAGAACCAAGTAATCACCTTTCACTAAGTATTTCCATGTGGGTTTCTTCAGCAGACTTCAATCACCATATTTATCTACTTTTTCCACTACTTTATCAAAACAGTCTCTCTCGTCTCAAATCAGTTCTCTTCAGAGGTGGACTTTCCTTACCCAATTTCCCGCTCTACTATTGTTCCGCACATATTCACAAACTGACTTACTGGCCTCAATTCCCCGGGGTTGTTATAGGTTGGAGGTTCAGTCATGTTCTTCATCTTCCCCCAAAGGTCACTTCTTACCTCATCCCTACCAATTTATTCCCCCAGCCCCGTGGTATTGTCTACCCATGGGATTTTGTTTCAGTTCAGACGTGATTTTAAGTTTATGGCATCCTCCACCCTGATGCCTTTAGTAAAGAAACACCTATTTTCCCCAAACACTCACTGATGCCGCTTACATCACGTGGCGGAGTCAAGGTATTTACTCATATTATTCAAGATGTTACACAGAGGTTAGTATTTAAAATCTAGCCATTTGAAATCTATCACAATATTTCAAAACCAACGTAACAGATATCAGGTCTCTAGTGTCTGGTATATTTTGACGGTAAACGTGGTTTTCATGTATGCTGACATTACAAGTGTGAGGGGAGGTCTTGTACCTAAACTGTTCGTCGTTGTGCTATGACAGACAGTGAGACAGACAGTGAGACAGACAGTGAGATAGACAGTGAGACAGACAGGGAGACGCGCATCTCATTGATCCTCCCTACCCGCGAAACCAAGTTCAATATAGTGCAGGTTTGCGTTAGCACTGCTGCTAGCTAACATTCTGTCACTGAAGTTACATGTGTTATGCTAGCTGGGAATAGCCGAGAGATATCTGTCAAGATGTGGCGTTTGGTGCAAAAAAAGTTGTTAAAATGCGAGGATAAGAGCCGCATACAGATTCACCACCGACTAACAATTTACAGGTTTATTCCACTGGACGTAACAGTCCGTTTAATCTACTTTAATACCCCCATGCTTTCTGACTCATCGCTTCCTGTCTCCCAACGCTAGCTAGCTAACATTATTTACCTCTTTTCCTCCAGCTCTCTGCGGATTTCTTCATCTTCTTCGTTTTCGTCAAAGTCCTCGTCGTCTTCTTCCACTGCCCGAGAATACGTCGACAAAACTTCACCGAAAAACGTCGCCATGACCGGTTTGTTTCTAGAGGAAAGCGAAAGTTTGGCTAGTGATTCAGAGCAATAGCTAAAACACACAGCCGCCACTTCCGCCGGCGGGGACGAGCCCTTCGGAATAAAAGCCTCATGTCCAACTCGGAGTGCTTCGCCCTAAATGCATAATTTCCACTTAACACTTTCGACTAAACAGAAAATAAGATAAAAGTTTTTTTTTTTTATCCCCAGAGGGAGGAGGTTTTCACATTTTACAGAAGAAAAAAAAGACAGACTAAGAGGTAAGGTAAGAAACTACTTGGATTAAATGAATACATTTTTATAATAAATAAAGAAAAACAAAACAAATGGGATTATAAACATAAAAGAAATGTATTTTGTATTCTTGGTAGATATTATATGTGTAGATGGAGACAACCCTTTAAAATTACACATTATCATTTGAACCAATGTTAGAAAAATATTGACTGGTTAATGCATCTTTAAATGAAGGATTCTAAATTTGGCAAATGGCCAAAGGTCTCTGAGATGCTTCTTGTAAATATCCTCCAGCTGAATCAGAAGAACAATATGACGTATGGCTTAATAATACTTCATATTATATTAAAGCATATGTCTGTCTTAAAACAATTCTCACATGTCCTTATCACAGTGGAAACAGTTGACATTCCCTGCAAATATTCCTGTTGTACAAACTGGTTCTATAATCGCTATTGCAATTCTAAGCTTAAAACCTTTAAGTATGAAATTCCATCTTTGTGTTTCACACTACAATGAGTTTAGTTTAGAAGATACCCACTTGATCTGACTACTTAAGAATGCTGAAACCACTTATTACCCACAAAGAATGAGGACTGTGGATTTTGTCCCCCATCACTTATAGGGGAATCCTGTTAGGATAGGATCTTTTTCAAGGCCATGTATGAACAAGAGGAAAGATTACAGCAATCAAAGTACATTTGATAGACTTGAAATAATGTGAACTTATCCTTTAACTATTTTTTTTTTACCATGTTAAAAAAAAAGATCTGACCAAATATTTCAGATGCACAGAAATACATTCTTTTGAACTACTCAAACACACTGCACACAAAGAAGTGCAACCCCAGTCACTTCACACAGTCCTTGTGAGAAGCTCAAAGCCCAGGGCTGCAAGCATAAGTACTGCCTGTCCAACATATTTCTGCCTCAGCTGTTCGCTTAAATCAGTGAATGATTTAAGGCTGTTGCTCTCCAGTGGATTCATATTGTGTGTGTGGTTATACAATACACAGGGGCTTAAATATGAACAAAAATTAGTGTAGGAACACTTGATGTGCTATTTTTGGCCCTTGTGCCAGTCAAGGATAAACTTGTCATGCCACATGACTCTACCAGCTACTTACTGGTATTACATTATTAACACACGTAGAAAAAAGAAGGAAAACATCATTTCCAAAGGATGCTACCGGATCATCTCCAGCTGTATTGCTAGCTGGAATCATAAGCCAAGTCATTTTAGCGCAAATAGGTCTCAAGTTGACTGCAGAACATCCAACCTTTCTATTGTGTTGTATAATTCATTTTCCTGTAAGCTGTGCCCTGGGAGATGAGGGAGAAACAGAAATGTGATGACATCAGCACGGCCATAAACATACTTCATTGTCACCAGAAAATGCCCAGTGTTGGAAAGACAAATTGGATTGCAGGACGAAGCCTGGAGTAGAATAGAGAGTAAGCTCTATTACCAGTGCTGTGCAATAATGTAGCAGGAGGCCATAAAGTAAAGGCAGAAAAGCTTCCTGTCACAAAATAGAGCAACATGCTAGGAGCAAGCTTCAGGCTGATGTTAACATAATTGATAGTAGAGAGAGGGAGAATGGGTGGGAGGGAAAACCTCCAGGCTCACAGCAGCAAGAGAGCAATGTCAACAACAGGACAAACAGGGAATATCACTGCACCACTGACCATTAAAAAAGGACCCGTACAAGACTGTCAAGAGGACAGAAGAGGACGAAAGAATTCAGAATGAACCAGTCTGTCTTTTCCTTGCATGAGCAGCAGCAAGATATGAGGGTGGTGATAGTTTCTCGCTTGATCTATCTGTCCCTCACAGTTTGTTCAAGAGCAGCAGGTCCCTCCCCCTGGTCAGACTGCCTTGCTGGTTGGCGGGGACATGCACAGACATTTTAATTGGCAGTGGTTCAATTACAAAAAGGCAGCCCCTACCCCCTCACCCCCACCCCCACCAAATATGAATTATCCCATAACACACGTCCCATCGGTTAATTCATGTGCACAAAAATGGAATTCAAGGGCACGAATTAGTAATTTCTGCACGCAGTTTTTAAAATTGAGAGCAATTTAAGAAAAAATGAGTTGTCTTGCTGCATGACACCTGCTATACTCTGCAGAAATGGGGAGGAAATTTGATATATGTAAATAGATCCTCTTTTACACATTAAACCATATCAACAGATAGCATAACTAACTACTAATACAAAAATAGACGGAAGATTTTTTTGGTTTAATCTTGTTTTTAACCCTAGCTACTCACAGTCACCAATTAAGAATTAGCAAATTACATTAGCACATTATGAGCTCTGAAACCGGCCTTCTTCAGCAGTAGGGTACACAAAATCCTTGCTGTTACCAAGGGCATCAGGAAAAAACTGGATAATTGATGAGCTTTTAGTATTAATAAAAATAATTATTATAATAATCAAGGCAAACAAGAAAAGGGTAAGTGATATTATTTTAAAGTCTCTTTTATCGATTTATTCATTAATTTATTATTGAATAAATCTAGACTCCATTCAAATAAAAAATAATGGCATCTCATTACTGCAGGGATTCTGCTACCCTGCAGCATTACAGAAATGAATCAGAGATACTGCACTAGGCTTCAGCAGGCTTTATTTTCGTAAATTAAATTTCATACACATATAGGATGGCTGTAGATATTTAGCAGGGCTAGTAAACCCTCCCTTCTGCCATTTGCCATAAGTTCTCATCCACATCACACCTCACGTCCTCTCTTGCCTGCTTTCCTCAGTTGGCACAAGTCCTTGACAGAGGTCATCCAGGAATTAATTGAGGTTCTCAGTGCTTTAGAGCCCAATTAGCGGTTTAAGTATTTTTATCTGGTAACACTGGATAAGACAGCTCATAATTTAAAGTCTCATTTCGTTTGTTTCATTGTATTATATCAGGTACAGATATATTTAATCACAGCTTCCTACAGGTACTTAAATGTAGGCAGAGTGGAAGAAACGATGGCTATGGTACGTCACAATTGGAAATTTGAGAGGAAATTACTATTAATTGTTGTAAACACTGATTATCTATGAGATACAGTGCTGGGTAATAAAACTGATTTTCAGGAAAATGTTTTGATAACCTTGTTTTTATTGAGTGATTAAAGAGGAGAACAGCCACACATAGGCTACCTAATCATTACCGTGTAACATAAAATGAGGTGTGTAGGAGAACAAACAACATAACACAGGGGAGCTCAGTGACATCCACAATACAGGGATTTATTATCATGTCATCTACTTCATCGTATAATTTGGAAGAAACTATAAAGTATGTGGCCTGTAATATAATGTATGGCTGTTCCCCCCTTTAATTAAACAATGAAAAAAAGGTTTTCAATACTATTTTAGTAAATTTTTAGTTTTGTTACTAAATATGTGTCCTGTTGGTACCCATTAGTTACCCAACACTTTATTCATTCATTTTTTTCTCCTTTCCTCTAGATGCCCATTGGCTACTCCCTTGTTCCCTATAGTTTTGTTTTTTTCATCCAATTTACCACGAGTTAGGTACTGGGAAGAAGTATAATGTTAAAAGTTACAAAAGAGAGAAAAAGCAACAAACTAAATATTAAGGCAAAAAGATGAGTTTTAAGTTTTGATTTAAAGGACCAAAAAGGGTCAGACTGTCTGTCCAGAGAATATTTAATTATTATGGAGTATAATGGACACAGCAGCCACAATTGGCCACCAGCAGGGTTTTAGACTTTTTAGGGGGATATAATTTAGGAGCTCTTAAGCAGGCTAGGTCAGACACAGACACCACTCTTCTGGGATTGGAAAGGTGTGGGGGAAGGGGTTTTCTGAAGCTATCTGACCATCCAGCAAGCAGTTGGGAAGGAGCACAAAGCCTGCTTAAACCAGTCCTCACTGATATACAGATGCATGAAAACTGGAAAGGGTGTTCTGAGCGTTCATCACTTAATCATTTAATTCCATATTTATAGTTGCCACAGGGGGATGGAGCCTTTCACTCACACCTACAGCCATGCACCCATTCTATCAGACCACCTACAAACACTCATATTTGTACATAGGGGCCATGTCGAATGTGCATTCTAGCTCAGCTGCTTGTCTATGGACTGTGGGAGGAAAGTGGAGCGCCTGGAGGAATCCCACGCAGACAGCGAACATGCAAACTCCACATGGAGATGATCAGTTGCTTAGGAACAGAATTGTTCATCAGCTGTGGGTGTGATCACTTTTGAGCAAGGTGTGGGATTTATTCATATGAAGTTCTGCTCGTAGTGCCTCGAGGTGGGTCGAAAAGGTGAAGTGCTGATGATGTGCCATCCACCAAAAAAGATCAACTTAATGTCAGTGAGCAAACTGTGAAGAAACAATGTTTATAGATGTTTTAGGACTTATGAAATATATGTAAACAAGCATACTGACTAAAATTAACGTTTTTCAGTTAGAAAAATATTTAGAAGAATTTAGTTTGATTTAATTTAATTTAATTTAATTTAATTCAATTTATCAATGTTTTAATTGCCATCTCAAGTGCCACCTCAAGTGCCTTGACTGCTCTCCACTTCTTGCCCTTCCTGATCTCAATTGTTGCATCTGCCACATTGGGGTCCATCGAGTCTCTTTACAGGAGTGCCTCCCTTGTCCACTGACACCGGGAGCTCCTCTTTTAGGCCACTGAAATGGAGCTGCAGGACATTACTGCTGCCACACAGTGCTACACTGCTTAGGCTGCAGGGAAGACCTTACCACCTGCAAAGGAAGCTGCTAATCCTCCCCTCCATTGACTTCACCGTGGACATCAGGACCTTGTATATCAGCAGCAGCCAAAGGATCCTCGGCAGGATGGTGTGTTGGTAAATCCAGACCTTGAATCTGCCTGGCAGACCTGACTTGTCTGGCTTTGTGAGCCACTCTTTGAGGTCTCTGATGATCTTTTGGATAGAAGTGGAGTCCTTGAGACTGATGTCCTTCCATCCTTCCCAAACTCTTCATTGGTTTCTCAGTGATAAAATGAAAGGTGTTGCCAGATAGTGTGAAATGGAAATAGTCCACTACTTGCCCCTTCTTCAGCACCAATGACCTGGACGTGCTTGGCTTGAAATGCATCCTAGCCCATGTGGTGAGCTTCTCAAGGCCTTGGAGGATCCACCTGTTTCCAGGCCTTAATGGATGTTGTAATGGTGAGATCATCCATAAAAGCCTTGAGGTTGCCTCATGCCAGACTTTGACCTCAGGCCTCTACATTACACCTCTGCAGATTTGTCAACAATGTTCATTGCCAGGGCAAAAAGGATAATAAAAATGGTGCAGCCTGGTTTTGTTCCCCTTTTCTAGCCAATTCCAGTTGGATTTTAAGGGACTCAGATGTGACTCTTAGCCTAAAATCATTGTAATAATCCAGGAGAGATGCCAGATGTTACTGGGCAAAGTGTGTCATTGCAGAGCGATTTCAACCCGTAGTATGGACGTAGGCATAGGTGCGGTCCAACCATAGGATAGCCAGATCTCTTTCCCAGGTTTCTCAGATGAGCTAGGTGATGTTACCTGTGTGTTCCAGGCAGCCGGATACTCTAGGAACCTCCCCTTCCTGCAATGATGTGTCAATTTTTCCATTTTAGAGGAGAATACAAGATACTGAGGGAAATCGTGCCTTTACGACCTTCCCTTGGGAGCATGAGAGGTGGCCACTGCACTTGTCCACTTTAGCTTTTTAACAAAGCCAAAGGGGTTGGACAATTAGGCTGCTCCTTTCCTAGCTCTCTCCTCTCTCCTTCTCCTATGCCCCTCTTCTCTGTGTGTGTCATGACCTTCTTCTGCATGGTGTTCCTTTATTCAGTGAGAGTTAGCTCATCTTCAATTGTGCTTTTGTGCAGCCTTTTTAGCACCCAAAGCTCCTGCTGCAGCTGATGCGTCTTAGTGGCTCTGTGGTTCTTGCTGTAGGAGGCTCTAGGTTTCCTCTTTTCCACAAAGCCAATCTGCTCTGCAGCATGTCTGATGATGATGGATGTCATGCTGTGCCAGCTATCAGCACTGCCATTGGTGATGGTCCATGTGATGTTGCAGACATCCTTGTCATACTGCAGCCACTCGCCCTATTTATTCGCTTAGGGCCATCTGATCTTCCTACTCTGTGATGCTATGCTGAGTGTAGGGGGCTGAAAAGCATCATGGTGCTGGGCTCCTTCTGCATCTTACCAGGGCTGGTGCCTGTGTGCTACTCTTCATGCAAACTCTCTCTGCACTTCATCTTGGCCATGTGGATTCTTAGTCCCTGTTTTTTTTGCACAACTTGCCAGAGGTGCATCTGACAGTGTTAATCATGGTCAGTTGGTCTGTAGCCTGTGTCTTCCTGTTGAATCTTTCCTGTTGGGGATCTCATCCTCCCCTCTCAGGATCCCCTCGGAGTGTTTTCTTGAAAGTTTGCCCATAGCTTTTTTGATGTTTTCCACATGGAAGACTCAGGATGAGGTGCTAACCCTACTTGATCCATGTGATCTTTCTGCACCATCAACTATCTCTCCAGTAGTCACCAATCTGTTTGCGGTTTTCAGCCCATTCTATTTCTATTGAGTGTTAACGACAAAGCCAGACACAGAGCTTGTAAAATACATCCAGTGGATGCACTGCAATGCATAATCAGTGATGTATCCTGGGGTCATTGGGTGTTTCGTGTCTTTATGAACATTAGACACCCTCGACAAGGCAACCCAGCTGGAGGTGATCAGTCCTTGGCGTGCATCTCAGTAGCAATTGACCACAGGGCCCCCATCTTCAGCCAGAGCCACCTTGTTGGTCTCTCTGTGGCAATGATGATTGATTTGATGGCCCTTTTCTTAGCTAGCCCCTCTATCTCCAGCCTGACCAGCCTGCAAAGCCCTGCCATCCCACCTCACTAGGCTCATAGTTAGTGTTCCAGCCCTGCCTCCTGCGCTGCTCTGTCAATGCCTGGTACTTGGTGTGGTTTCAATCTTAGGCTTTGCCTACATATCAACCTGAAATTTGTTACTCAAGAGGTACAGGATCCAGGATGTGTATAAAATGTATATTTAAAAAAAGTAAAAAGAATTTTACCCTACCTGACCTTCTCTGCTTCTGCATCCTGCGTCTGTTCCTTGAATTCGTGACATTTTTGTGATGGACCTTTAAAGGCTGCTGGGAATCCTGGACTGAGTATGTATTACCATTTTTATCAAGATATTAAGTAAACCAATGGCATTACATTAATTTCATTAGGTTACTGGGTAAGTTACGAAGTATTCTTGTTGGAGGTTTGGTAGAGTGAGTTGTTGCTGTCACATGTATGACTGTCTTTTGCATTTGAGTTACAAGCTGTCTCAGAGAACTTTGTGAAGAGGGTAGAATAAGTGAACCCTGTATTGTGTGTGTGTGTAGGAAATTAACTGGAGAGACCCGATACTGAGTTCAGTCAAAACCTCTCAGACACCAATTTAAGGGATGGGTTAACATTTTTTCAATTCGATTTTAAAACAGTTCTCAGATGCCAGTTTGTAGGTTGAAAGTTATTGGTTGTTGTAAGCTTTCCTCCTGTCCACACAGGCTGTGAAGAGATCCTTTTTAGTGACTTCAGTGTCAGGGGGGATAAAAAAGGGGGATAAAACTTATTCTTTGGATTAGATCATGCAGGTTCATTATATTTTGTCCACTGTATCTAGAGTAATAATTCTTCTGTTTTTAGCCAAGACTGTTTCAAGTAGATCTAGACTCCATAGTATATATTCAGTCTCTACAGGCAGGAAGTCACACTCACCTAGTGGCTAATGTGGCATCCTGTTGCTCAGTTAAGGTTGGGCACCTTCGCTGCATGTCAAAACCTTCACTTTTTCTTACCTGTCTCTATATCTACTGTCATTACTACTACTACTATCACTACTACTACAACAACTCTCACTATTATCCAACAAAGCCAAAATATATATATATATATATATATATATATATATATATATATATATATATATATATATATAATTATCTTCATTTAGAATCCAAAAATGTAATATTCTCATAATAAATGCACACACTTTGTTGCGCATTGATGCTTGGGGACAGGGTAATCATTAAGAAAGAAAAATCAATTTGTGGAAGACTTCTCCTAGCTGCGTGCACAAGAGCTTCATTCATTCTTTCCCAAAGCCAATTATGTTGTGCCCAAAAGGAAAGTTGGCCTATTTGTGTGTGTATGTGTGTGCATGCATGAATGCACACATGGTAAACCAGCTTTTGTGCAATTCATTAGAAATTCTGCTGACAGAGGCTTGCAGTGAAAGCAGTTGTGTGTGCGTGGAAGGACTATCAAGAGGATTGCCCCTGCCTGGCGATGGCCTGCAGCTTTAAGATATCAGCTCCTTCATATGAAGATGCCTAACATCACTAAGACACACATGCACACACCAAGTGATAAGAAGTGTGCACATCATTATATGTTTAGGATTTAGGCCCACAAGCCTTTCTCATTATAGTTAATAATCCTGATTAACACAAGCTGCAGTCAGAACACCTTGGTAGGGGAAGAGAACAGTGGCAGACACATAATATACAGTGTCATTAAGAAAGAGAAAATTTTAGAATTTTTGACCTTTGTTCTTCAAGGAATCCTGTAGACATCCATAAGAACATTTAAAGCTGCTCTAATCAAAATTTTTATATTAACAATTGATCAGATGAATGTGTGATGTGAAAATATCGATCATAGTCGCAACCCACATAAGAACTGCCACAATCTCTGAAGTTCCCCTCAGCTCTAGTGGAATGTTTCAGCATCTTTCAACTCATTGTTTTGGTTTTATGGTCCACAACCTTCCTGTTGTGGTTCACTCTCCCATCAACCTTGTTTCCAGTCCCTGCTGGCATCAAAAAAGCCCTGATAAAACGACTGCTGTGTGGTGCTGGGTAGGTGGTGTATGGTGTGCAGAAGTGTGAAATTGGACAGGGTTTAAATTTCTCTCTCAAGCTCTTTTTTTTTTCCATTTGTCACACAACTACTCCATCACTTTGTCCGTAACAATCGAGTATAACACCATGAAAAACCTTCAAGGAGAGACTGTCTCAATGTGTGCACCATTACCTCTATTTGTACGATTCATCATGTCGAGACTGCAAAGATACACAAAAGACACGGTGTTCTTGGAGAGAGATCTGTGAGGCTGTGGGATGCAGCCAGGAGGAGGCCACAATGCCAAGTTTTATGCCCCACCTCTAAGTCGGCAGCAGATAAATACTTTTACCTTTGGACATGGCTGGATGACACTTTGTTTGACTTAATTTGTTTGCAGAGGACTCTTTCTATTTTTCTACTCCAATGATCCCTGCCATAGCTGTGAACCAAAAACTCACCAGAAAATGCATCCAATTTTTCACTCTAACTTTTTTAAAATCTCTATTTCATAATATTGCATAAAAATTATTTAATTAATGGTTAAATAACTCACACACATTTCACTGGGGACCGAACACCACCCACAGAGGAGGCACTGTTATCTATATTCATAACCATAATTTATGGTTATCAATATAAATAACTGGCTCCTCTGTGAGTGGTGTTTGGTCCCCAGTGAAATGTGGGGCAGTTTGACCTGGACAGCTGAGTGGACATGTATGAATATTAAAATAAGTGCTATAATCACTCTCCATTTAACATCTCTCAAACATATGCCATGCTTTAAACTGTGCATGAATAGTTGTATAAATCTTTCAGTAGGCACTCATCTACAGTGAGTTCATCATCCAGGGACCCTCACTCCCTCCAAGGCCATTCATTTTTTATGGAGCCCCTGCAGGTGATGGAGCACGTCCACAATTAGGACTTGGAAATTACTCTGAGAATCTCAGATGCTTTGTGGCACAAATGCAAAACACCACAGAGGCATTTAGTTGATTGAATGTTCCTCTTTGTCTTTATCTGCTATTGTTACATGCCTCCATGAATCTCTACAGTGTTTTAGACATCAGGCTGCATTGTAGTCTACTTGGACTGAGGCACTGTAATGCAAAATCTTTTTAATTTGAAGACTACTCAAATAAAAATCAGAATTTTGAAAGAAAAGAAAAGAAAACAAAACCCTCAGAGTTCTCAGATTTAAGGCTGAATTTTAAATAAATGCTAAATATTTCCTCAGATGTCACTACCAATGCTTTGAGACTCTGCTGCAAACAGTGTTTCAAAACACTGTTTAAGAACGCAAATGTTTGGATTCCGATTGGAGATTATTTCTTTTCTGAAATTGATTTTTTAATAAAAATCTATTATCTTTGAGATGGACTCCAGAACTGTTGAAGGTTTTTTTATACAGCTTTAACCCAGTGCAATAAAACCCCAAAAGCTAAATTTACTGAAAACAAATTCAAGCAATAAGATAATCTCATTATAAGCCACAGTATCATACATAAATCCATAAAAATTCTCACATTCATCAATTTAGTGAGGAAGAATTCCTGTAAAATTCTAAGTTAGCGTAATAGTGTTCATTCAGTTTACATGATTTCAGCAGGGACCAAGAGGCTTAATACAGAGGTGTTTTGGACAGGTTTGTTGAGTGGTGTGGGCTGAACCACCTGCACTTCAACATAAATGAGACGAAGGAGCTGGTGGAAAGACTTGAGGAAAGAGAGGGCTCTCCTGGCCCCTGTCCCCATTAAGGAATATAGAGTTGGTCGACCACTGCAGATGCCTGGAAATCCACCTGCACAACAGACGGGACTGGGGTTGGTTTATAAGGACACTGATCATCTCAGTGAGTATAGGAAGGCTCAGAGCTAACTACTAGCTGTTGAGACTCTGATTATTCAGTATGTACAGAATCATTGCAGCCCAGTATCTCTAGGAATTAAGTTCAAATTGGAAATTTCTTCAACTTGTCATTTACAATACAAAGCAATAAGTAGTGAACCCTGTGGGTAGAAAAGTTGAAAGTGAGGTGATGGAAGTCTGACTTCCATGCAGGAGAATGGAGAGACCAATTCATCACTAGACATTCACAGTTTCTGTCCACTTTAACACGAGCTTTTGTTCAACTTCGAAGTGTCTATAATCAAAATGTTTTATATTATCAGTGGATCGTGACTATTTGTATGTGAAAGGGGCTGCTCGGAGTGATAAAGGTACCGAGAATTATCACCGGAATCTGCAGCTCCAATCAGTCATAAGGGGCTTTAAAGAGACTTGCAGCTCATTTGTTTTGGTTTTCCAAAGCACAACCTTCCTGTTTAAATTCCCTCTTACCCTAGTCATTGTGCTGTTTTCAGCTGCTGCAGGTGTTGTGGTCAGGAGGTCCTGTCCGCGGCAAGAGTGTAAGTCTTGACTCTTTCTTCAAAGCTCAAAAATCTTGTTTAGGTCTTCAAAACTCACCAGGAAACGTCAGGGTTCAACGCGGTAGAGTTTTATTGCGGCAACAAAACCCAAGACCCGCTCAATGAGTAGCTCTGAAGCACAACACCAAGCATCCCCTTTGGAACTGAAAGTAACCCAGAGTTTGCGGAATTGTCCAGTATTGTCCTTCTTGTCTGGCGATAGAGTTGATCATTTGTTGATGGTCTGTGTCTTGTTATGTGCTGCAGTGTGCTGGGGCAGCAAACTGAGAGCAGCTGACATGACAGGATCAACAAACATCAACATCAGGACGACTGGCTCTGTCCATGGGCTGTCCATGAGGTGTTGCTTGGTGCCATGGAGATTCCTGACGAATATCTCTCACCCACTCTCCTCTTGGATGGATACAGGAGGAGCAGACTGACACCACCAACCATGGAATGGCACAGGAGATCCTTCCTCACAGCAGTCACCACTGTTTCAAGACTAAAATATCTTAGCATTTACTGTTTAGGAATGATTGCCATGAAATTTTGCACAGACTTTCATTGTCCCCAGAGGATGGTTCGGACTGACATCGGTTATCATCTTGACCTTTGTTAAAGCAAAGATGGGGCTGTGCTGCTTCAGGTACCAGTTGGACGATGCAATACGATCCTGGAAATTAAGCCCGAGTAACAGATCTGTTTTTCCAGTTTTAAAGCTGATCAGATACCAGAACACCACACTTTCCAAAGCAGTTCATAATATTATAAGGATTTTACTGATTTGGAAAGTTATCACAATAACAATAACAATAATTTTATCTGTCAGTGAGATGATAACAAAGTAAAGACCATGTAAGGTGTTCACCTTACAAAATAATCTTTCAAGAATGTGTGATGATTTTGTATTCTGTTGCAGCAAAGGTTGAGCCAGGTTTTACTTAATTTTCTTTTTAAACAAAGCCCTCATTGTTGGCAACTCCAGCCTCCATGTGACAATGAAGTGGTCCAATTCAAATGAAGAGAGGGGGCTGCACATTTTGACATAGGGCTTCTGTTGGTCTGAACACAGCCATAGGCAGGATGCATGTTACATAATAATTTGTTGACTACCCTTGACACATTATTGCAATTAACAAAAAGGTTTTGTTTTTTTTGTATTTTGTGGTTTGTTTGGTTTTTTGGCGGGGCTTTTTGCATTCACAAAGCTGTTTTACTTTCATACAGTGTTTTTTGTTTTAATTCTTAACAGCTCTGAACATACTATCCAGGTCCTTTGTGTAATGCATCATGAGAAAAACAGCCCAGTCTAGAGTCCATCAACAGCACATGAAAAATCAAGCATTTTTATAACTTTTTCCTCAACATTTTGCATGGTGACATGCTCAATACTCAAATCTGCATATAGTATGGAATGACACCATGAAACTTGAATACTGCAGACATGATCAGTCATAAAGGGACGGAATGAAAAATGATTTCCTGCATGTGTAAGTGGTATTAGTGGCTTTAAAGTAGGTCAAGGTGTGGCCTCATTGTAGAGACATCTCTTCTTAGTTTTCTCTCTCACCCACACTTCTATATTTGGAGTACATGTCACACTGCCTGCAATAATCTCCCAGTCAGGAGCCAATCTTAGTTTGGTGGTGATCTGAATTATTGGTTTTCAAACTTATTTCATTTGACTTTTTTGTAAAAGATTCAATCTCCTCTCTGAAGGTAAAAGAGAGAGTGTAACAAGCATTATAGAACAATTTCTTAATTCCATACTGAATTTCATGAAGTCTGTGAAGATGGCCAGTTGTCAAGTGACTGGGTATCTAGAAGGCAACTGCCAGTACAGCTGGTTTGGGTTTATCACTTATTATCATCACAGAGCCAGAAATTCCAAGCTTGATCTGGGAGAGAGTCTGGGTGGAGATGAAGTCTCTTTAAGAAATTGGAACTTTCAAATGGAGTTCAGTAAAGGCTGAGGTTTTGCAAAGGACCAGCTGCTTTAGTTTGGCAAAACCTCAATAATATGGAATTTACAGCATGTATTATATCAAGCTGATGTAAATTATTTTGAAAGCTGACTGATCCAGCTTTTTAAAGGTTTTTAATGAACAGGGCGACAGTTCGGAACGGTTTGATTAATAGTTTAGGCAATTTTTTTTAGCTGTAGATGTTTGATTAATAGCCTATACACGGCTGTTTACCAAATACATATCCCATAATGCCCCTGACACTACATGTCTACATAGACGTTTAGGTGTGATGTCTAGAAACAAGTGCCATCTGCCAACTTTTCTAAGATTCTGGGAAAAGGCTCATAATTGACCCTCCTGTAACTAGTTCGACCCCCTATGGATGTATGACTGCTGGACATCACCTTTAACCCTCACGGCGACGGCTTAAGCGCTTCAAGCGACTGTAATTATGTGGTTTTGCAGCATTTGACTGACCACGCCCTCAGGAGCGCCAGCGCTTACCGATCGGCGTATAAAACCGAAACCACTTCACCTCTGTGTTTGTTCATTCTTTGATTTAAGCAGGGGCTGATTTGCATGCATAAATACATATTCATTAGAAGGAAACATAAGCGCCCTTGTGTTGGTAATACATAGAATACTTTGGAAGAAAAGGGGAAAAAAAAACCCGGCCCTGCCAGCTGACTGGTATACGGGACCTTTAATGCAGCTGCAGCTCTTCATTCAGATGCTGAGTGGAGCCGCGGCGGATGACCGGAGGAGGGACGCCTTTCTAGGAAAACCAGAACACAGTCTAATCGCATTTTTAAAACCCTACTTTGATGCAAGCTGAAGGGTTGTTGTTTTTTTTTTCCCCCCAGCCGGCGTTACTTATAGTATTTAGCCGAAGAGTGCCGTCCTGGATGGATGCGGACTGAGCGGATTGCGGCATTCAAAGCGTCCTGGATGATCGGAGCTCAGCATCAGCATCAGCATCAGCATCAGCAGCAGCAGCAGCAGCAGCAGCAGCATCACGCTGTATGAAATACGTCACCGAGATCCGGTTCTCCCATTTACACATATTGGCACTCCATTCAAGGACCGTACCCCGGACTGACCGTTTCATCAGGTGAGGATTCCGTTTTTGCCTCCGTCTATTTGAATAGGGCAGCATGGGCGTGAGATGGGACGAATGCAGCCCTTATCCTCTGCGTAAAGGCGACATTCTTGTCCTAAGGCGCTGCTGCGTGGAGTCTAGGAGAGGACGCCTCCTGTTAGGCTAAATCTTGCAGGCCCTGCATATTCGCTTCGATAGATGATGTAGCCTATTGTCCCGACTTCTAACCTGTCTTGCATTCATGGCAGCGACGGTTTTTTTTTTTTTTACAGTGATCAACAGCATAGGCGCTACTAAGGGTCGTCGGGTTTTATCTGACATTGAGATTTAGCGTCGAATAGTGCGCATTTGCCATGTTAATTTGTCTCGGGTCGATCCTAATAAAGCAGACCCGGGCCAGCTAATAAGGGGCCGTGGGCGGTCCCGATCGGCACGCTCCCTCCGGAGCCGGGGTCTCATGTGTCTTCTTTTGGGTGCAGGTAACCACATGCGCGGGCCGGTGTCACCGCGCTGAGCCCGGAGAGCACGAAGGGGGGAAGAACCGGGGCGCCGGGGGTCAGAGAGACCGGACTCGCCGGGGAAGTCGGAACCGGATGACGGCCGGGACATCCGAGGCCTCGGGGCAGCCGGTGCCGCCGCGCCGCTGCGACGGGCCTCCCCAGGCCAACAACGGCACCTGCGCGGAGCAGCTCGGCGTCCTCCCGCCGTTCTCCTCCGCCCTCGCGCTCCTCGTGCTGGTGGCCGTGCTCGCGGGGATCGTCCTCGTGTCCCTGGCGACCTTCCACTTCCACAAGAGGAAGCTCCGGAACAGGAAGATCCAGCGCGCGCAGGAGGAATACGAGCGCGACAGTCGCAGCCCGGCGCGCGCCGGGGCGAGCGGGGAGCCCGCGAGGCCGTGCGTCATCGTCCGGCCGGCCAGGTGCGAGGAGAAGATCTCCTGCAGGAGCGAGGAGGTCCGGGAGGTCGGAGCGGGGGAGGAGGGCAAGGAGGCGCCGCGGGAGACGGCTCCTCTTGACTGTTAACTTAGAGCAACTTCAGGGAACGAGACTGTGGAATTAACAGGAAAAGCAATAAGGCACAAAGAACTCCCACACACACACACACATCTCTGCTGCTCGTAGACGACTTAAGAAAAAAAACACAGCAGGAAAAAAAATAAAAATTAAAAATAAATGCAGAATACTGAGCAGAATAGTAGGTTCCAGAGGTTACACCGGTACCACGGAGGCACACGCAGACGGTGACAAATTAAAGGAAAGACCGGAATAGATCAGCGGAGAGACGTGACCGACGCGGACGCTCCGCACAGGTGCAGCTCACGGTGCGATCGGGCGACCGGCGTCCAGCCGCGCTCACGCGTAAAAAACGCCCGAGCGGGCCCCAGGCCATCCCCGAGACGGAGAGACGGAGAGACGGAGAGAGACGAGTGGCTTTGGAAGAGGGTTCAGCGTCGGGGCAAGGACGGAGGGAGCTTCGGTCGCAAAGGGCCCCTCGGCCGGCGCTTCGGTACGAGCGGTGGCCGAGGTGACAGCCGCATTTACACCCATGGGAAAGACGGGAGTAAAAAAAAAAAAAAAAAAAAAAAGGTCCGTAATGGTGGTGGAAGCGCAGGTTTGATGAGAAAGAAATATTAGGGAGGGTTCTCGTAGCGTTGCAGTCCGCAGACCCCTCATTATAACGATGAATGCACATTTGAGAGTCGAAATGTTGGGAAAAAAAAAACAACAACGCAGGCACTTGTCTATGTTGAAAAATTGGGGACGAAAGTAAATATGGTCAGATGAGTCATCCCTCACCTTATTCTCGACAAGTGGGTGAGTGCATGTGTGGCACCAAGACACCACTGTTGTTTTTTTTGGGGGGGGGGGGCATTTTCTTGGCATGACCCTTACCCTAACAGGGAAGGGTCAGTGTAAACCACTACAAAGTTATTCTTAATGATTTACTTGCTTATAACTTTATCCTATGATGACACATTTCTACCCTGATCTACAAAGTACAGTCACATGATCTCGACCTATTTAAAGACCTCTGGGAGATTTTGGACCAACATGATAGACAGTGCTTTCCACCAACATCATCAAAACACCAAATGAGGGAATAACTTTTGGAAGAACGGTGTTCATCCCTCCAGTAGAGATCCAGAGACTTGTGCAATGGCACGTGGAAGCTGCTCTGGTGGCACGTGGCGGTCAGACTCCTTACTAAGACACTTATTTTCTTTTTTCCTTTAATTTGTCACTCGTCTGTAGGTAAGCTATGTGGCCACACTCCTTCCTCTTACACTAGTATTTAGCCAACTGATAACTCCTTATGGGACTGTATAAAGTATTTGCCTGCTTTGACTTTTGGACTTCCTTCTCCTTTCAAGCCTAAAATGTTGTTTAAACCTCAAAGATGTTTAAACTTTAAACCTTCCATGGGATGAAACACACGATTGTGTTTAATTATTAAAAGTTGATGACACAATACAGACCATTATGGCTCGCTGATCTACCTTGGCATGTCCTCTGACACACTACCAGTATGTAGTTAGACTATAATGGATGTTGTGGTGCTGTTAGGCAGTGCAAAGCTGCATATAGGCTATAGAAATAGCTTATTTGTTTGCGTAGTATTTTTTCCTTCAATTAAGTGACTTAGAATATTTGCATAAAGTACTGTCCTCCAATGTCTGTTAGACATCTGTAGGTAGCTCTAGTTAGCCTGACAGGATGCAAGACTTCTTTGCTGTAGTTATGCACATAAGATTTTTTCTTTGATGTGTCAGATAGTAATTTTTTGCGCTAATACAGTATTTTGATTTTTGAGTATTTTTAATGTATTCTCTGACATGTAATAAATTGAGAATCCTTCCAACAGAGGGTTTCTGTTCAAGGCAATCCTTTTTTTTTCCTTTATGATCCTTCATATTGCATCATAGTGGGCCTACCAGAAATTCTGTCATTAATTATTTGAATCCACTGTAAATGTATGCCATTATGAGAGCTGGAATGTTTTACAGTAACATCATCTTTCTGGAGTTCATATAACCTGCCTTATCAAAGGAAAATATGTAATATTCAAAGTTTATAAATAAATACTTACATTATGTTAATCCTTTGATTGTGTCAATAATAAAACACTTTTAGCCTCTTACTGTTAACAAAAAAACCTGACTGCTACTACTCAGTTAAATGTGCAACTACACAGTATATTGAACTGACTGCGAACAATTCACACCATTCACACCATATATTACCGTATAGATGACATTTGATGATATGCAAATGTTTGGATGGATTTTCCTTCCAACACCCACTCCACTAGACAAGCACAAATGACCTTCTGAGGGAAATCTATTAAATTTGTTTGGGATCTCTTACATAAGGACCCTTATAGCTTGAAAAAAAACTATAGTACTGCATAACCATTTTTATAATATATAGGACCACATGAAGTATATGTACAGTAAAACCCCGTCTGTTGAATACAGAATCAGATCCACTGCATATACTATTACTAACTACTGTGTAGCCAATATCAGTCTTTCAGTAATTTATTGACATTAAGGTTATCCAAAGAGGTACCCCTCTCAATCTCAACAGCCTCAGCCTTTGATGGCGCCACAGCATGTCTTATAGGAGGTCAGTGGAAGTGAATCAGCATCAGTCAGTGTGTTGGCCAGGTACCAGGACACCATGTTCCTGCTTGTCCCCAGCAAAAAAGGCCTGGGAATATGAAGTAGTCTTTGGCATGGCTCCAGCTCTGGAAGATGCATTGACAGACTGCCCTACTGTCTATTTCTTATCTTACTGGCATAGGTGCAACAGAATGAAACCATTTATCTTTGCAGGGAAATTGGAAGTGAGTTTATGAAAGATGACTAATGCTTTCTACATTTAAACATGTTTCCCTCAGGACAATTTATAGATTTCGACCCACAGCATCATACATGTTTTACGCATGAAAAAGATACAGTATGTAGTATCATGACCAGATAAAATTACAATATTTTCCTACCAGCCTCATGGAAATACACATCCCTCTGTTTGACTTAGCTTTGAGACACTTTTCCATCTGCTAAATAGTTCAACTTTATTTATTTGTTTGGCAGATCAAACACCTCGTCCAGTTCACGGTAAGGCAGGATGAAGTATGAAGCGGGCTGGCTGTCCTTGGCAAGGAATAGATTTGAGAAAGTAAAACCAGGGATGGATGGAAATTAATGGTAAGCAGATGGATAATGGCAATTAAGAGATGGATGAGTGGATGAGGGTCAGTGGCAAGGAATGGATACAGGTCAGTAGTTAGGATTGGATGGAGGTCAGTGGATAGGAATAGATGGATGAATTGAAGGAAGTCAGTGGCTATGGATGGACAAAGGTCAGTAGCTAGGAGGGAAGGAGGAGAGTGGCTATAAATGTAGTGACTAAAAATAGTTGGAGGTCAGTAGCTGGGAATGGACTGAGGTCAGTGGCTAGGGTTGGACTGAGGTCAGTTGTTAGGAATGGTTGAAGGTCAGTGGCTAGGAATGGATGAAGGTCAATGACTAAGAGTAAACAAGTCACTGGCGAGGGATGGATGATGGTCAGTAGCTAGGAATGGAAGGAGGAGAGTGGCTAGAAATGATTTAGGGCAATGGTTAGAAATAAGTGGAGGTCAGTAGCTTGGAATGGATAAAAGTCAGTAGTTAGGAATGATTGAAAGCCAGTGGCCTTGGAATTGATTGGGCCAGTTGCTAGGAAACAATGGAAGTCAGTAGACAGGAATGGCTGGACGAATGGAAGGTCAGTGGCCAGGGATTGAGGGAGGTCATTAGCCAAGCGAAATGGGAGAATGGATGGAGTTGCTAGGAATGGATGAAGGTCGGAGACTGGGAATTGGTGAAGGTCAGTGACTAAGAATGGGTGGAGGTCAGTAGCTAGGGATGGATAAAGGTAAGTAGCTAGGGATGGAAAGATGGCAGTAGCAAGAAATGATTGAGGGCAGTGGCTAGGAATAGGTAGAGATCAGTAGCTTGGAATGGATGAAGGTCGGAGACTGGGAATGGGTGAAGGTCAGTGACTAAGAATGGATGGAGGTCAGTAGCTAGGACTAGTTGGAGGTCAGTAGTTAGGAATGGATGGAGCTCAGTGGCCAGGGCTGGAGGGAGGACAGTGGTTAGAAATGACCAATGCCAGTAGTTAGGAATGGGAGGGGGTCAGTGGATAGGTAATGATGGAGGTCAGAGGTCACAGGTTGGGAACAAATTTGATGATGGAAGATATATTTGTAGATAAACTAATTGGGACTGCTTATATTTATTATCACAAATACACAGTGTTGCATTAGAGACATGGAGGAAGAGACCTAAGTTTCCTCTGAATAGCAATAGCCTAGTTATTGTGTATAGCTTAATTTAGAATTAATGAGGCCAGTTTTCAGGGTTTTGTAGTCCCAGGGGGTCTCCTCCCTTTAGCTACAGATAGATTCTACAAGGGGTGTTCATTTGCATTGTTATGTGTATTCTGTATATTAGTGTGGCAACGGGTATTTAGTTAGTACAACTTTAAGTGGGATCACATAATCCAATAGGAAAATGTTGTGCTAAATGTAATGAACTTACTAAAACCTTGGTTTTAGAAAAGTCCAATGTAAGAAAAAGATTTACTTATTCCCTATAACTTTTATTTATTTAATCTCCTGGCCATTCCCCTAGTGCCAAAGTTTAGATTTTAAGCCATACTACTGGCAAGGCTGTAATAAGTGCAGCCACTAACTGGGCTTTTAGAAAAGCTTTGAGGGTTTTAGATTTTATTTAAACTTGTTCTTTGTTTGTTATTGAATTGATTGGAGTAACCTTGGCTTCTGAGACATGGTTTAGACTGTCTCAGTAAATCATTTTTTTTTTATCTAATCTGTTGAGCACATACAGCATCCACTACTGTTTTTCCCTCTATTTTGAGTGTGTTTCCAGACAGTCATTGATTTCCTTTCACTTCTATAAAGTCTGAAGTATGATCAACTTGCAGACACTTGAGACTTGCCTGAGTTGGCTTTGTTGGTTTGGTTTGCCACTCAGTGCCAGACTCTTTCTTTGTCAAACACACAGGGACCTGTGCTCCTTGCTTGCTTTGGAGAAGGTGAGCTTATTATAAATTATACAGTATGAGTTTTGTAGACAGTGACAAGAAACATGCAGGAAAATGGGTATGGCCCTTTAAATTATTACTGCAGGTGCAGAACGATTTCAGCAGTATTTAATGGGAGCACCTGACTGTGTGATACATGCAGATTTGGGCCTCCTCCAAGTAGAGGTAGAACCACTCTTGCTGTTCCTACAAGGCCTGGCAAGTAAACTACCGTGTACACTAATTAAGGGGTTTCCAGTTGCACTCAATATTAAGCCAACACCCTGCCAGCAGCCCTGCAAACCTGTCTGCTATGGAGCATCACTCTCCAAAGGGCTATACTTAAACAAAAGCAACACTGCTGAGGACAAAAAAAGCTGGAATGATAAACACTCGACAGTCCAATGCATTATAGATTTGTAAAATTCACAGTCCACGTTTTACAGCATGATTGCATAGGAATTGAAATATTTTATGAGGTAAAGGGACGAACCAGCCCTGCATTCAGTTACAGCTTTCATATATTTATGAGGCTTTGCCCTCGACTTTACAGCTGACTCTGATTATTCCACTGAGCTGTATTAGCAGATTGGCTCTGCACTCTATATCTCAACTGGGAGTGATGACAAGTGGCAGTTCGCTGTCAGAAAGAAAGGACACCACTGCTCCTGTTCTCACCCCTGCTGCCACGGTTCTAGGTGGATGATTTGTCACCACCAGTGCCTCTTTATACGCTTCATTACTGCAGGTTCAAGCTGTGGCTGTGAGGTTACCAAACACTCAGACATGTACCTCCACTGCTCTGTAGGTCAAAGAAGGAATAACAAATAACTCATGTTCAAAGGCTGTATCATTTCTAAACTTGTTGTTGGAGCCACCGAGTGCGATCCTTAATTCTACCACACGCAGTTTTTTTGTCCTCATTCTCCTGTCATTCATATTGAAATAATTTTAACCAGAACCATTACTGACACAACTAATGACACATATCACTGAGATATGCATTAGTTTTTAGGGAACTTGGTGATTTAAATGGAAAGTCAGAGGGTCACTTAAATGGGGCTACAGGAGTTGATGAAATGCACAAATGTGATAGAGATAAAGCCTTGCTTGACTTCCCAGTATTTTTAACCAGTGTTAGCTGTAGTGTTGCCATAGGGATGATAATGTCCGTCTTTATTTCGGTCTGTCCACCACTTTGATCCAGACTGAAATATCTCCACAACTTTTTAAATGGATTACAATGGAATTTTGTGCAGATATTCATGGTGCCCAGAGGATAAGGTCTTTGGTGATCTTTGATGTCATATGTTAATAACATCCCATGATCTTTTAAAATCATTTTCTGCACAAAAATGACATTTTTGGCCCCATCTTGAAAGGAAAGCTTATGGCATTAACAAAATTTGATTGTGAGCCTAAAAAGTACTCAGTCAACCACATGCCGATCTGACAGTTAGATTTTGATATTTCTCTTTAACTAGATGAATCTTAAGCCCCAGGAAAAGTTGTGGAAGTCACCAAATACATTCGATATCATCCCTCTGTGTCCATGGCAGCAAGTTCACTGGCAATCTGCTGTTACACCCTAAAGACATAAACATTAATTTAAACCGATTCATCCTTGCATTAACAGATTTTTTGGCCACCCGGAGATAGAAAAAAACAAGCTGAAAACACTACAATGACATATTATTACCTTAAGAAGTTGCCACAGTTAACTTGTTCGCAAACTGTTGTTTTATGTATGCTGCAGTTCTAAAGAATATTGAGCATTCATTTGGAGTTGTTTTTCTGGAAACCCAATATTCATCCATCTTTTAGCTCTGTTGTTGCTCTCAAGCAAATCCTGAGGGAAATATTTGGCTGCTAAATGCTCCACTATGTTCAGCAGCTGGTCTCTAACCTTGTTTACCTGCTGTTTGGTGCTGAGCAGCAGTGTACAGTGGATTTGTCAGAGCCTTTTTGCTAAAAACAGCTGTTTGCTGCTGCTGGAAATGAGGATGAAGAGTGCAATGAGTCTCAATCAAAACAGTAAAGTTGTGGGCCATAAAAACAAAAGAAAGAGCTGAAAGTACCTAAATTGTTTTCTGGAGATTAGGGGAAATGCAAAGTTAGGTGATAATTCTCTGTTGATTTGTCACATTGAGGAACCTAGTCCACATATATGTGATCCACTGTTAACAGAAATATTGATTCGAGTAGTTTTCAGATCCATGTTTTATTTGTTTTATTTGAGCCTGGCACGTTCTTTTTTCTTAAAGATTGAAAACCATACACTGTATATACATATACAGTATGTATATAAATATCAGAGTATACAGTTAGGTTCATAAGTATTTGGACAATGAAACAATTTTCGTACATGGCCTCTCATTTATATATATATATACATATATAAATATATAAAAACGTAGAGATAGATAGAGTGTATTTTTAATCCTGGAATATGGAAACAACACTCGAAAATGCATGTCCTCTTACCTGCCATCTCTAAATTCACTGCACATCCAGGCTCCTCCATGCTCTTATTACAGCACTGTAGTAATACAAAAAATATGTGTCATGAATGTAAGATGCTCTTGTTTATACCCACCACTGAAGGCTCTTGCAGTAAAGAGGGGCTTTAAAATGAGATTAGTGATGGATGGGTCTGCTGCCTGCCTGACACTCCTTTGGATTTATGGCTGCATGGCTTCATGTCCTGTATAGTAATCCATTTGTGTGAGACACTGCATCATTTTTCTGATAGGTGAATTTGAGTTCTGTGCGATTGCCTACCTTAGTTTGCAGCAAGGCTTGCAACATCAAATCCTGTGCAAAGGCTTGTGACATTCTTCCTAATACCAGCGTTATGTAATGTGGCTGCGTTTCTGGATGTTCTGTAAATCTGACACAGATTTGGTTCTTAAGTCCAGCCGTAAAAATTTATATGCATAGCAGGGCTAGAAACCCACAAAAAAGGAAAAGTCTGACCATATTCTATAATTTTATGATACCCTAAAACCTACAAACAAGCGCTCTGTAGCCAAAGCCTGATACATCATATTCCTCTCTGCCATAGAGCACTGCTGTGCAAAAACTGTAAAAACGCATAAGTGAGCCACACAGTTGACCTGGCTGACATATTCCATCACTGCCAATGCAACCAACGTAGTCTGAGTCAACCTCAAATACGCTGTCCTGCTGGCAAAAAAATACTCACAAGACCAAATGTGTATTGATCTGCAACTGAAAACAGACCCTGAAATTGCTTTATTTACTCCTTTTTAGAGTTATGTTTGCTAAATCTACATTGACCAGCCATTTATGGAAATTTATGTTTTCAGTTGGAACCAATAGACTTGGGGCTATGAGCCACAGAGAGTAGGGAAGTCAGAAAGTATTGAGATGGACCAACAAAGAATTAGTTGACAATAACAAAAATATAGAATAACACCACAAGGATTATCCTTTATGTCTAATGGTAAAAGCAGCATCTGTATAATCAGTACTTATATGATAACAAAACTGAGAACACTGAGATCATGTCCGTGCCCTGTGTGTCTTTCCTTGGAATCGGGGGGTTTCAGCATCATGGGGGATGTTTACAATCTACTACACATGGTGAGAACTTTACAGACCTATTCTTATATTTTTAGAAAAAATATACAGGGCTGCACAAACGTTTCAAACGGTTTAGATGTTTAGATACTGATCATTCCCAAACTCCTTCTGCAGCGTGACAGCAGCACATACAGCCAGAATCATGCAGATCATCTGCTTCAGACACAGGTACAAGGAGTCCTGCAGCAGATGATCTGGCCCCCACAGAGCCCTGATCTCAGCATCGTGGAGTCAGTCTAGGATCACATGGAGTGACAGAAGACAGTGAGACAGACTAAATCCACAGAGGAACTGTTGGAAGTTCTCCGAGATGCTTGAATCAACCTACCTGCCAGGTACCTTAAAAAACTATACCTAAGAGAACTGGTGGAGTTCTAAAGGCAACGGTAGGTCATAACACATACTGAATTGTTTTTTTATTTTTCTGTTCACAGCTCTTTGTATGAAGTTAATTGATAAATATAAACTATTCATGGCTTTATTTTTGAAAGCATCCTAACTTCAGTTTTAGTGCCTGAAACCTTTTCACACTGCTGCATGTAAAACTTAATTTCCAGTTCCAGGCCAGGAAAAGTACTCAGGTTAGGTTATTATCAACCTAAAAAATGGAGACCATCATTTTCACAGAAAAAAATATCAAATGGTCTGAAAAAGTTAGGATGAAAGGCAGAGCGGTTTCCTACTTTTCAAACAATAAGAGTTCTATATACTGTCTGTAGGTTAGCTAATCCAATGGGACCCTGACTGTGAGATCTGACTAAGTAATGTAATGCTCATCTATTTCTTTTTTTTCTTATATAATGCTGCATAACAAAGCCGATTGAATTTTTATGAAGTGGGAGAAGAGTTCCGGTGGAATTCCAAAAGGAGAAAAGAATTTATTGTTGTAGATATATATATTTTGAAATCAATAGCCACACATTACAAAAATAATGTTCTTAATTTACTTCGCGCACACCTTTAATTTTCAATATGGAACTATCTCATCCTGAAACAGACCAACATAATGCCAGAACTGAACTGGCAGCCAAGTAAACTGTAAGTAAAAAAATTAACAGGAAAAACACAGCCTCTTTAAAAGGAAATTGACAAAAACTTCTTTGTGTCCATTCAAATGGCAGTGTCTACTTTACATTTGCCCTCCTCCCTCTTTCTTCTGTTTGGGTTTCTTCTTTTTTTTCTTCTTTGCTGCTATGCTCTCAGACTGTATCTTGCTCTTCTTGGGTGGGTTGGGCTGAGAAGCTCTTGTGCTGTCAGCTGGTCGTTTCTGCTTTTTTTTCTTGTCGTATTTGTTTTTGGCTTGTCCTTTGACTGCTCCTGGTTTTTCCGTAGGGGTTGACTGGCTTGCTGCTGGGTCTGCCGCTGGCTCTAGAACAGGCTTTGTGCGCCTTTTACGCTTTTTTGTTTCTGGTAGAAAGCCTTTCTTCTTCTTGGAAACTGGCTGTTGGTCGTTCTCCTTTTCAGACTTTGTCTTTTCTACCTTGGGTTTCCTGCAAATGTGAACATGAACACATTCATGGTTATATTGACGGCCTAGATGCACAAAAGGAAAACAAACAAAAAAAAAACCCAAAAACAAAACCTTGTTTTACATGAGCCCTGTGGTAAAGAACTGTTAGAAGAGATGATTCTACTTATCAGTCTGGGGCATTAACAAATACATTCCTTGTGTTAATTCATAAATTTGAAATTTATGAAAAAGTAGCTTGATCAAATTTGTCTCTGCAATAGCTGGTATTCAAACTAATTTCTTTTAGCGGACACTTTGGGACACATCATGTGAGGGGAAGGGACTGCTTGTGGGGAGAAATGCGCTACAGTCAAAATAGCAATAGTTGGTGCTTTAGGTATCTGAAATTTTTCAGCTCTAAACCTTAAGGGATGTAATCTTAGACTAGCACTGCCAAAAATTAAGGAAGCACTTTCTGTTTAGCATAGTCAAAGGATTGCCATAATTTCTAATCCTTTAAAACTCTTAGTTTTTTGGTAGAAATTACTACAAGTTATTCAAGTTATTCATGCAGAATCTGCTTAATGCTCTTTACAAGCAAATCATTTAAAAAAAAAAAAAGGGAACTAGCATAAAAGAAGCCACAACTAAAAAAGTTAACTAAAAAATGCAGAGCCAGTTTCACCTTTGCTGTCGGATGACTTTGCAACACACAAATCTGAATTAACTGGCGTTCCACGTTGAGTTTTATGATCAACTGAAACGCCAAGTTTTTGCTCTTAAATAAACAGTTAAGTGTCAGCTGCCCGCAGTAATCGGATTACTTCATTGTCACATAAACGAGAAACCTGGGGATTCGGGAAACCCGATTTCCACAGCGAGATTTCCCCTGGAGAATGTCGATTTCTTGACTAGGTATATGTGTGGCCAAGTTTTTCATCTGCTTTTTACATGCAAGCTTGTGCATGACAAAAGACTAAAGGAAAAGCATCACAGTGGCTGGTTGAAAGAAAGACGATGCATCCTTGTAATCAAAACCATTACCCCCCCCAAAAAAAAAGCCCACAGTCAGACAAAAAAGCCGTTTGTCTTATGTATTGTTTTGAAGTTCTGGCAGATGCCACATTAACTCACATGACTCCAAAGTGTTTCATCACAGCCCAGTAAGTGTCCTCCAGCTTGCCGGTCTTCTTGAAAGTGATGACGCTGGTCAGGGGCTGCAGGACCTTCTGAAGGGGCTCTAGGTCCACAGACAGCTTCTACAAAGTGCAGGCAGTGGAGGCAGAGACTTAAATTCTGGACTGAAACCACAACAGGTTGCCTCTTTACGATGTCACACTCACGGCCCGACCTACCTGCTGATGAACATTCTTGACCAGGAACTGACAGAGCTCCAGGGTTTTCACCATCCTCTCCCTCACCAACTTGGTCTCAGTTTGACCGACCTGCTGAAGACTCTGAGAGAAGCAGACAACGCCGGGGTTAGACTGCTATCGTTGTTGGCTGTATCATCGGCTGATTCAGTCATTGTATTCTACCTCTGATTTGTTAGATTCAATACACTTTGATTCATCACCTATATTATCATCATCATCATCATTATTATTATTATTATTATTATTATTATTATTATTATTATTATTATTATTATTATTATTATTATTATTATTATTATTATTATTAATTATTATTATTAGATTATTGGTATGTAAAACAAATAGAGGGAAGTTTGTTTTTTTGTTGGGTATTTTTGGCCACTGCCATTAATCCTTGTGAATTTCAACCCTTTTTTAACATTGTCATATTTGTATATTAAGACTGTTAATGTAATGTGCGTAATTGAAATGCCTGTTCGCTTTGGTTTGCAAATTTGTATGTGTTTATGTGTCCTATGTTTCTACTGTGCTCAATTCATTTATTATGGGGAGTTAACGACACAAAAAACTCCCCCTGGTACAAAAACGTCACTTGCTACTTCTGTTTCTCAATAAATCGATTTAAGAGTATCTCTGGGCCACTTCATGCCTTTATTGCACAGAAAATAGCAGCGATACGACAGAAAATTAGCAAAGAGAAAAAGGAGACGACATACAACAAAGTCCCCCGCTGGCCTCAGCAGGGATGTTGTGATTACATAGTCAGCATCTTAGTTCCCTGGGGCCACCTTGACAGCCCCACAAAAAAGCATGATAATACAAAGGCAGAGGTGTGTCGTCCCTGGTTAGCGAGGAATTACCAAATTTACTCACTAGATAATGTTTTCCACCTAGATTTAGACATTTTCTGTAACTGGTAATGCTCCATGTAATAAATGGTCTATAACACACTACAATGTAGTTATAAGAAGCTGCAAGGACATTTTAAAGTGTTTTTTAATGTACTGTATTTGTTATCAATTCTAATGTATATCAGGACATATTTGTTATTACAACTGTGTTTTACCATATTGTCATTCAGTATCAGTTTATACACCAGCCACTACTTATGGGTGCCCACAGGAGGACGGTGGCTGGCATACAATACAAGAATAAAAACTTAAATCTTATAAATGTTAAGTACGGCGACTCAAATTAAAAGGTTTGTCAGAAAGTAATTTTGAAACATTGCATGGAGAAAACTGTTTTTTTATTACATGATTAACAAAGCTTAATATGGAGAGCAGCTCAGAAACTAGGAAAATGACATTATGACAAAAAACATTTTTGTCTAGAAGGGAAAAAAATGGGGCCGTGCAGAAGTGAAGTGGTTTGGTGAAGAATTGCGGAAGCGTGTAATTATGCACGTCTTCACCCTCAGCTGTCCCAAGGACACACAGAGGACAGTGAGAAGAGTACTGGCTCTCATCATCGTTAATTGCTGCATGACGCAATCTCATAAACTTTGAAAACAATATAATTAAAATCTCCACAAGCCTGAAGGATGTTGGTGTATGAACACATCTAACTGTGGCGAAGAAGAACTGATGTGTAGTTACAGCTGCATGCTCCCTGACGCATGAAAATAGGCCTCTGAATCAGTTAAATGCAGATATATTTTGGAACTAGAGAGGGCTGGTCTCAGGTCAGCGCATCCACACCAACAACCATGAGTGTAATGTTCCGGTGTCCTCACATAAACAAGATTATCTGTAAAACCTGAATTAAATGCCTTTTGACCAACTTGGGGGCAGTGCAGCTATCCATAAACACAACCAAGGACATATTATCACCTTGTTAGGTTGGTCTGTGTGCTACAAGTTGTATACACATGCTGTTGAGCTGCTGTAATGTTGTTTAAAATTCAGATATTACCTAAACAACTAATCACACTTCCTGCTTTCCGTGTATCCTGTGATGTAGCCCAGGTGTTGACTTACCGCTGCCAGCTGACCTATGATCTTCACACAGAGCTCGGTCCACTGAGCGCCACTCAGCAGCTGCTGAACCTCCCTGCTTTGCATTGCCCGCAACACCAACACACATGCCTGGCCCTGAACACACACAAACAAGATAAATAAAGAATAGCAACAGCACTAAACTTTAATACTTGGCTCCTCCAAAGCATGAGAACGTTACAGACATTCCCACAAAAAATTCATAGTAGCCGCTGAACCAAATCACAAAAGGCAGTCTTTCAGTCTTGGGTTTTATTGTTTGGAAAGCCATATATTGCAGTGACTAAGGAGACTCTAAACATCTGTGTTGTAATTGTTTCATTTACTCTTGTGTGACTTTGATGTTTGATTAGTCCAAAGTAGTGATGATCTTAAATCTTTATCCCTGGTTGTGCAGTCAGAGACCATCAATAATGTCAGCTTTTTTAGTTTCCTTTCCCCATTTATTTTTCCTGCTCTTGATGGCCAGTCAGGGTTTCTAGCTCCACAACTGTTCCTACAGTAGAAATCTTTACCTGTTGGTGTTCTCTGACCCCAGATGTGATGTACTGCAGTGCCGTATCCAACAGATTCACACACAAAACCTGGAACATAAGACACAAGCCTCATTAATTACTGCCAGCAGAGAAATGTCCTCCGTCTCCATCATGTCCTGAACTAGCTTATCTTTCTGAGTTGTGTTGCTGTACTCACGGGGAATCTGTTGAACAAGTCTGTGAACATCTGAGCAGTCAGAGGGCTCTTCCGCCTGCTCATGAAGGAGGTCAGAGCCTCCTTGAAGATAGTGGAGACACGATCCACATCTACATTCCCCATGAACCTCAGCTGCAAACAAAAAACACGATAAAAAGGTCAGACAACATCAGGCAAAAGACATGAATAGGTATGAAGGTATGAATATAATGACTGTGAGTGTGACCAGGGCATCCTGAAAAGGAACAGAGGACACTTTGGCATGTCGCCATAGGAAGGACACAGGACTATATAATAAAATGAATGATGAATGAATTCCACTTGGACTTTAAGAATTTGAAATACAATTGACTGAGTTGGTGCACTAACAGAAGCAAAATGCAACAAAGCACAATGGAAACAGACTTAACGAAATAAGTAATTGTGACATAAATGAAGCTTATGACAGACTTGTCTTTACCCATGACACCGTTGCTTTTCCTGTGGTGACAAGTAAAAATGTCTGCTGTGAAAAAGGCCTATTGCTTTCAGTGACACTTCCTTCGTTAAATAATAAAAGGGCTGACTCCAACAATTATTTTCATTAACATTTAATCTGGTGATTAATTTCTAAAGTAATGAAAATGTCTATCTCAATTTCCCAGTGCCCAGTGTGATGTCCTCGAATTCCGTGTTTTTGCTGACCAGGAAAAAAAACGAAGGACAAAAAGAAATCTGTGTGAAAAAGACACACTTGCTAAAGGGGGCCAAGTTATCCAGCACTGACCCACTTCCTGACCCAGTAAAGTACAGAAACAGACCTGGAATTTATTTGGTGCAAAGATGGACTTAATAAGAGAGCTGAAAATGCAACAGGAAGAATTGCATACCATGTAAATATTTAATTACCACCAGTTTACTGAGGAAACTTGTGATCTAAAAGCAAAAGGAAAGCCTGGCCTGGCCTTTGTGTGATTTATTTTGAGTAAGGCTTAAATGTAGTTTCAACTATGTTGACCCTCTATGCCAGAAACTGCTCATACACTGTCTCATTAGGCTACTAACTGACTGATTTGCTGATTTCTCACTGTCTTCTAATACTGAGGGTGGATGTAAACAAAGGTGAAACGTCAATCAGTTTATGGTAAACATACGTCATTTGCAGAGGCTTTCTCAGCTGTCTGCTCCTCTTTGGTCTCAGCAGGAGGAACCCCTCGCAGTACTTTGACAATGTACAGAGACGCACTGCAAGGACAGTTTAAAAATCAGCAAATCATAATATATATATAAAAATTATATTACACACACACAAAGAATAATTACACAAATATTTATATTTGTGATGTGAAAAATTTTTTGCATAACTTTCTTTTCAGTTCAGTCATTACACAGTAAGTTGTACCTGAAGTAGTAGAGGCTGACTGAGGAGTCAGACAGTTTCTGGGTTTTGGTCATCAGCTTGTCAAGCAGGTCATGGAGCTCCCCCTGTCTGTCACCAACAGTTCGGCAGTAAACCTTGGACCTACACAGCTGGTTTCTGAGAATAAATGAATAAATAAATAAGATTTAATTGAAACTGCACCTGAACCTGACAGAAGCAGACCTTGTTTATTTGTTTCAGGTTCAGAACCTGCATGTATCACACAGGACTTTGGACATAAGATGGGTTCAGATATTATTTTAGGCAAATACAGAGCACTAAAATGACCTAAAACAACATTTATTATCCTATAACTTAGAAGGGTAACAGCTGGCTTGTGCTCGAGAAGAATTAGTTTTCATGACGTGTTAGAGGCAAAAATGTTCATAGCTGTTCCTGTTGGGTGTTAATGTCGGCCCTTCGGTTTAAGAAAGTTAGATTTCATTTACTCCTGACGGATTTACTACCATTTTGCCAGCAATTTGCTGACACTTCTATAGTTGTTTACTCTCTATACAATATGGTGATTGAAGACCAGCTTTTAATTTGAAAATATAAGGCATGTCAAACACAAAAAATCTCTGTTGGAAAAAAAAACAAATACTCAAACAATGATTCAGCTAGACAGATGCTGCGAATCCCCTCAGTTCAGGGCTAAAGCGCTTTACCTGAAGATATCTGCAGCTCGGCGGAGGAAGTCCTGCTCCTGCTGATTGCTGTCAGAGCTCATCCCTCTGTCGATGATGGTGAGCAGAGGCTCCACCAAACCCAACACAAGAGGACTGCCAGCCTGCCGGGCTACAAACACTTCAATGAGGTCCAACACCTACAACAAAACAAAGGAGGGACACGGCTTTAACGTGGGTGGAGGGTATATTTTTTCACTTTTGAACATTACCTGACTCTGGCAAAGCATATTTCCAAACTGTTTACATGTCCCTCACAGACTGAGGATAATGTACCTTGATCTTAAAGTCTCGGACCAGTGCCCTCTCTTTCTGTATTTTTGTCTTCTCATCCTTCTTGGCCTGAGTCTTTTTCTTCTGCTCTGAGAAAAGCGCTGACAGGCTCTTATCCAGCTCCATCATGGCTTCATCATCCAGATCTTCATCACTACTGCCGTCCTCCTCTGTGGGCTGAACATACAGTCCAATAGACGACACAGTTATAACCCAAAATTCTTGAACACAATGTTACACTGCATTTCTGCTGTAGAGACTGTTGTAACCTGATCACCATTATCTTCTCTACTTAAGAAAAACTGTAATGACTAAATGTATCTAGGTGTGTTGAGATTCTTTGAGTTTACAAATTGATGTCCTGATCACAAAGTCATGGTAATATTGGTTTAAACAATCGTTACTTTAAAAAGAAACAGTATACACAAACGACTGTTACCAGTCCATGATGATAGCCTGAACACCCACCAGAGCATTCTGCTGCTGCAACACCTTCATCAACTCCAAACGGAAATTTTGGTCCACCTCTCCTTCCATCATCTCCTCCTCCTCCTCCTCTTCCTCCTCCTCTTCCTCCTCCTCCTCTTCCATTGCTTCATCATCCTCATCCTTGTCAGAGTCATCATCTGCTGAGTCTGATGTGTCATCCTGTCAGAGCCATAACCACTTGTTTTAGCAAATCAATATCAAGTGTTTCTTCTAAAACACTACAAACATCAAAAACTGTAACAGTAAAGACAAATGCTTTTCTTTAGTGTAATCAGTGAATTTAAACATAAAAAAAAATCTTATGGGTTTGGCGAGAATAGGAATGTACCAAGAAAATACAAGATGATAAGATGATGTTACTGATCAGATTACAAAAGAAGAAATGTTGTGACTAAGGGGGAGAAAACTGACCTCCATTTCCTCGTCATCTTCCTCATCACTTTCTTCCATTTGTTCCTTCTTCTGGGTTTTGTTGCTGTTGTTGTCATCAGTGACGACCACGGCACTGTCCTCCTCCTGATCCTTCTCTGGGTCCAAAACCTACACAGACGCCAAAAACACCATCACTGACTGGGCGCTATCTGGGCAGTTAGCAAACAAGACATTTGTCCATCCGTCATTTTTCTGATGCTTATCCAGTCAGTGTCACTGTGGCAGCAGGATAACAGCCTGATTATACAGAAGACCTGTTTATGACACATGCTACACTCTCTACATACACAAAGCCATTGTTCAGACTGCCACTGTTGCTCCACACATCACATAAAGTAGACACTAAATAAAATCTGAATTTCTATTTTCAATTTTTCTCCACAATCTTGATGTTAATAATAGGAACAATAAAATAGCGCCCTTATAGAATGAGATTGGCAATGTTCTATATTTATCTCATTGTAAACAAAGCCTATATAGAGACCAAAACCATCAAAAGCCAAAGCCTGATACTTCTTATTCCTGTGTCACAGAACTACGTTGTCTTCCAAAAACTATATAAAACACATGAGTGTGTCACATTGTTGCACTGAGTGATATGTTCCTCTAGTTAATTCTGAGTCAATACCTGCTGCATTAAATACTCACTGGAACAACAAATGTATTACTCCAAGGCTCGACACAGTCCCTAATAAAATCACTATTTACTCCTGTCTGACGACCATTAGCTAAAACATAAGAGTGATCGGCAAAATGAAAATATATATATAGGAACCAATGGGGTTCAGCGCCATAGACAGGGTAGAGAAGTCTAAAAGCAGTGACAGATGGATTTGTCTAATTGCCGTCTGGAGTTGCTTACACTTGCAACAAGTTTAATGTAAAACTCTGGCATTTTCCTCTGTATAATCCTTCTGTAAGATTTTCATCGAGTCTGTGGTACTGAAACCTTTACCACTGCTTCAACCTCTCCATGAACTGCTGTTGCGCCGTTTGCCTTTTCAGATTTTTGCTCTGATGGCATGCAGCTGTTGTCACTTCATTCTACACTGGAGGTCACACTTATACTTCTGCAAAGTCTGTTTCAGATTGTACCTTATAATTTATCTGATATCCAGACTAGTGTTTTTTTGATATTTCATCAAACCATTGTTCTGTGTCCGATCAGATCATCCTTACCAGTTCTAATTTTACTGTATATCATGGCTGTGACCCAGGCCGCGTCATTTGGCCATTGTCCCATGTCTTACAAAAAAAAATATCGATATTTATGATCACTATATAAACATTATTGGTCTATCAACCTAACTCTACGTCTACCTGTAAAAACATTTTCACAAACATTGCTGATAGTTAGTGTAATAATTGACTTTGCTTCACCATTTGATGACGACCTCGTATGTGTCACTTACATCTATGATGGCAGTGAGGGCTGCTGCAGTAACATGAGGGCAGATGGAGGAGAAGACGGTTTTGCAGACCTGCCTGATATGTCGGCTCGGCTGGGACAGCAGGGACAACAAGATGTCCACCATTACCTCCACCCAATCAGGCTCCTCCTCCTGCTCTTTGGCTGGATCAGGGAAAATCCACACATCCATATTCATTAGAGCAGTATTAACTGATTTCTTTGACCACTTGCATGCATAGGAACAAGCTGTGAGCAATCTGACACATCTGACATATCAACACCTTATAAAGTTGATATGGCAAAACGTGTTAGCAAACAACTGCTTCTTTACAAATCCAGTTGAAACAGTGTAAGATTAGCTTTCTTTTACAGTCACATTTTTGGAAACTTGACAAATGTATATTTCATATTCACTACAATTTTAGCTCTGCCTTGGTCTCTACAAGCTTCTGATGGAAAACTCAGGCTCTGTAGCTGCTTAATGTCATATTAAAAATATGATTAACTTAAAAACTAAAACTGAAATTTGACCATGCAAGGACACTGTTGACCTTAGGAAACAACTTATCAAAATAATCACAGCTCGAGGTCCATTTCGTAGTTAATAACTGTTCTCATAACTCATGTTAAGGTCTTTATCAGCAGATGGAATTGGCTCATTTCTTGTATAAAGATGTGTTCAAAGGCTTTTACACAACCTAACTACTGCAAAATGTTACAATAAAACTACATAATATATACTATCTATAATGAAAAATTCTGAAGTGTCAAGAAAGACCAGGACGACGTCACTGATGTATGGTTTTCTACTTTTATACCGTCTTACTTTGGTAAAAACACCACAGTGAGAAATGAATTAAATCTGAACAGAATAAAATAGATATTCCACATTCCAGTTTTTTTTGAGATGCAGCAGTTGTTGGTTCAGGATTAAACAAACCAGATGTGTCAGTTAGTGAGCTTTAAAGGTACTGGTAGCCACATTTTTTAACACTGGATAGAACCAGGCTAGCTGTTTTCAACTGCTTTAAGTCTTTATACTGAAGATAACTTAATCAGTTCCTGTCAATAACGTGTTAAGTGTCAAAATGTTGAACTGTTTCTTTAATGTGTGACATCGAATTTTGGTGGAAATAGCACCATCATCACTGTGTGTTAGGCCTCACCTTGTTTCTTTTTTTTCTTCTTGGATTTCTTCTCCTGGGCTTTGTCCACACAGCTCTGCAGGTCTTTCATGATGTCCAGCAGGTCTTCAGGGGCCTTCAGATGAAAAAATTTTTTTGTGTGTCAGCAGACTGAAAACTAAACTACAGTGTTCTTTAAGAAGTCAAGAAAATCCAGGCTACAACAGTACAACAGTGTGATGGCTCTGGTGGTATGTTATACCTTGAAGAGGTGCATGCCGACCAACAGGAAGAGCTGCTGGAACGCGCCGCTCTCTGCTGACTGGCCTTTCTTTTCTTTCTTCTTCAGGTTTGCCACCGACTCCAGCATGCTGGAGGAAGACATGTAGAAAGAGAGATACCAAACGTGTCCCTTCCTAGTTTAGTAGTATTCATTTAACAGTGTAAAAGGTGCAGCCATCAACATCTCTAAAGCTGTCTTACTAACACATTATATCTTATTTGTTACACCCGTGGGTGAAAAGAAATGTAAAGATTACTTTAATGAGTTCAGTGCTATCATAACATAGAAATGGCCCAAACTAGAGGAGAACTGCTGGACTACATGCATGGGAATGGCTATAATATTCTAACTTCAGTAGAAGAGAGGGAGGAATTAAGCTGTATCATGTTATCTTGATCCTGTCCTGCTGCAGGATCACAGAGGCCCCGACCCGGGGGAGATTTTTCTTGACCCACCTGTCCCAGGCCTGTTTCTGCTCAGGGCTGAAAGGCTGGCTGCTCTGGATGTATTTCGGCTGGTTAAACAGGACTTGTGCGTACTGGACCAGGTGGTAGATCCACATGGTGCCGTCAGCTGTCACACCCAGCACCCGTTTTTGGTTGACAGCTGCGCCTTCAGTTGATTCCTCAGTGAGGGGCAGATGGTGCATGGACAGTAGGAGTCTGGATGGTGGACAGATAGTAAACAGCAATGCGCAGAGGTCAAGAGACAAATGGAGCGCCTTGTTGTCTTTGGACAAAACAGAGTTCTGCTTTGGCTTTGATTTTACATTTTTCTGACTTTTTAAATCAGATGTTAGACATGCACCGACTCCAGAATGTTGGAGTCTGATTTGTTTTCCTCTCTGGTGCTGTTTTACCCAAAGATTTCAACAATCAAGTTTCCAGGCTGACATCTTGGGCAATGGTTACTGTGATGTGTTGTGCTGCAGTTCATCCTGTCAATAAAAAGTGTGTGACCTAATAATCCCAAAGTACCCCCCCCATAAGGCTGTAAAAGACCCCTCTCTGTCTGCCCTTGTGATTTCATGTTAAAACGTCTTGGTTCATTGGCAAAAAGTCTCTTCAAGAGGAACAGTACCACAAAAAAGTATATTTTTTTCTCTTTGTCCGGACTTTGATATGAAGCACGCTAAATTACACTTTTATTGCTAGCTGAACATCGTAATAGCCTTCCATAGCTGCTGCTAGTCAGAATCCTGACACTATATCTGGATTACTCTACTAGCTTTCTTAACTCAAAACAATTAAGTTGAATGTTTTCCCAGGGTTTATTTTCTTCAGAATATGAACGCATTGTGATATCACTTAAGTTAAAGCTGAGAGGAAAAAATATACTGGATTTGATCAGTGGCAGGTATTTAAGAGATAGAACAGCAGAGATTTCATGTCTCACCCAAAGAAAGAATTGACGAGGACTCCTCTGGTTTTATCATCCAGTGGGACGGAAAGTTTCCCCTTTGCCTCCGCGATGTCGACAGAGGACGTCTTGGCGCTGAAGAAAGCATGGAAAAAGACAAACCTGGAAAAGAAACAACACGGCACCAAATGATGGCCTTGTTTTCATCACACACACACACACACATACACACACCTTCATTTTGCTCAACTTGAAACAAATCTCACCTGGCCACATCCATGACGAGGTCCTCCTGCTTCTTCACCTGGTGGTTGTCAACGATTGCGGTGAGCCGAGCAACGATCCACTTCCTCAGGCGGAATATGGAGTTCTCCCTCCTGAGAGGAAGGAAAACTTAACAGTTACATCCTGTTCTTTTAATCCCTGCATCTTCCTGTTCAGGGTAACCAGGCTCGACAGGTACAAAGCTGGGGTTCTCACACAGATAAATATTTTACAGCACACACGAACACTCACTGTTCCCGTCCTTCCTGACTGTCTTTCTGTTTGCGAGTGCTGAAGTCCAGCAGCTTGTCAAGCTGAGGTTGTATGAACATGTTCTTCAGCCACGCCACATAGTTCTGCAGGGCTGCAGGCTGCAGGTGCTGCACCACCCTCCACACTGATGGCACCACAGGGTAGCCCTGGTTGGTCAGTGAGGAGAAGCCCACCATCACTGCCAGCTGTTTGTCGGAGTCCTGGCAGCCCTGCAAGAAGTCTGACACGTAGGTGTCCATCTCTGGAGCCAGTTTGAAGCGGTCTGGTTTCTGGCAGAAGAAAACGATGGATGGGATTCATATTAGTCAGCTGGTAATGTGCATGACCACTGGTTTAGGTAAGTACACAGTGACTTCTTTTTCCCCCTTTTTTTTTAGTGGAGAAAAAAAAAACCCAAAACAATAACCAATCGGGGATGGGACATTACTAATATAACTGTACAGACAGCAACCTTGTTGTGTACAGGTTAATAACAATAATAATAATTTACAAATACTTTACAGATCAGTTATAAGCCAACAATAGGTGCAGGATATGAAAAAACTCTCTCTGTGATATATATCCCAACCTAACAAAGATATTTGATCTGCCATTTTAGCTTTTTAATTCATCAGAAAATCAAGAATTCTGATCACTTTGATCCCTTTGAAAACAGCTGCAGAGCATCTGGACCAAAATTAATTTATTCATTATTATTTAACTTATTTGCACAACAATTAATCAATTAGTTAAAGAGGGGACGGATCGTCGAAAGACCCACCCAAAGATGTTTTTCACAACATGGCTAAACTTAAAAGTTGTTAATGGTAAAAAAGCAGTAAATTATCTATTAACATTAATCAAGAAATTAGTCACAACCTTACATAAAGGGCGACTTATCAGAACATGATACTGACCTTTCTTCCTGTAAAGTTATAACCATTTGATCTAAGGAGCTTGTCCGGTCACTACTTATCGTCTCAATTTGGACCAAAAAAGTCATAAAAGGGTGGATTCATACGACAAAAATACATAATTTTCTTTCATGTACCTTTAGTGTTACCTAACCTAACTAATACAGACACAAGTGTATATGACACAAAAAGTCATTTTGTAATATAAATCATAAACTGGTTGTACATCTAACTCGGTTACATAAAGCATATGCTAAAACTGTAGTAAGTTCTGAAGAGTGTTAAACTGCTACTTATAGTTGCCTAGACAGGGCCACTGACCTGGGCAGACACCACGTGCTCTCCATAATGCATCATCACCTCGCCTGACAACACTTCCTGCAGCTGGGCTACAGACAGAAGAGGCAGGGCACTGCCCAGCAGACGGAAGCTCAGGTAACTGGACACAAACAGGAAGAAACCAGGGGAACATTTAAGCAGAATGTTGTTGCCGTGAACCTCGGCTCGACATTATCAAAAGTGACAAGTTAAAAGGTGAAAGATCATTAAATGAGTGGAACTGGTGTAGATGTTTCAATAAAAGGCAACTGAAATCCTATGGGAGATTCCAAGGTGTTGTATCAGACAGTCTTCTCCATCACCACCACCATAATCATCATCATCAAAATAATTTCACTGCTTCTTAGGAATTTTTCAGACCTGCTGATACCATGTTGAACCTGCATTACTAGATTTTTTTACTGATAGAAAATCAGTTCTGAAAGTCAGGATTAACATTTCTTAGCCCCTTGTTGCTCTCCCCCTTTGAACATCTTCCTTCCTGTGAGGACTCACTGAGTCGGCCCCGGCTGCTCTTTCAACATGCCCTCAATGATGGCTTTATTCCAGAAGAGCTGGAAGCTGTCTTCCTTCAGAGAGAGCGTCAGGAGATCCATGACCACTGCTGGGAGGACACAGTCCTTCTTAGCCGAGCGAGCCGCCATCTTTAACACCTCTGCCAACCTGCCAGAGAGCATAAATACTGCTTAGATACTCAGAAATTATGTGTTCTGGGTTTGATGAGAAAACGGATATCCCTGCCATGTCTGTACAGTAAATATTAGGTGTGTGTGTGTGTGTGTGTGTGTGTGTGTTTCTGTCAAGCCCTTCACAGTGTTCTTACTTTGGGATGTTGTTAGTGTTGATGATAGTCGAGGAGCCCAACAGCTTCTTGAGTTTCTTGGGTTTGAGGGTTTGTGGGAAGCGTTGCAGTGCTACCAGCAGCAGCTGCAGCTGCTCTGGAGTGCTGAAGGCTGATGCCAGGTCAGTTTGCAGAGCGCCCAGCAGGACCTCCTCAAACACCTCCTCTGGGATCTGGGACAGACAGGACATACAGATAAACATTAGTTTTAGAAAAATAATGGATGGTGCAGAAATAAAAGACTATCAAACTACTGAAAGTGAAATTCAGGATTTAAGTAAAATTTTAAACAAAAAACAAAAACTCCTGGTGCATTATGCATGTGTATGTGTTATGGTTATGGTGATATGGCCACTGTCTGATTAAGAATTTAACGGAGCAGGCACCTCATTGAGGATGTCCATCATGGTCTTCATGGGCAGGTCTTTCAGGTGTTGTTTGTGCTGGCTGAGGTTCTGGAGGACCTGCACACATCCCAACACCACCTGTGGCTCCTGCAGAGACACAAGGCAGAGCTCAAAGACCACAACACAGCAGCTCACATACACAACAACCTTTACACACAGACTGTGCAGCTATAGTCTATAAAGATTGATGCTTGACTACACAATGATCCCAGACCAGCTGTATTAACCTACTTGGGGCAAAAAGCAGCTGTGGGGCCCCTTAATTCACCATTGCAGTGTTTATTTGGAGTAAATTACTCCAATCTCCAAAGGCCACAAGAGCTTTATTAAATTTCTGAGGAGGCCTGCATGCTGAATGTCTACAGGACTAACTATACACTACTGTAAACACCCAAAAAAAGAGCTTTCCTCAAAGTCTGAGTAAAAATGGTCTGTTCAAATCGAAACAAATCTAAACCTTTCTTTTAAAAATGGTGAATGGTGGCGAGACAACTTACTTTAGAGAGGCGACCGGACTGATGAAGGGCAAGGACGCCAAACAAGTTTCCAAACATAGCATTTCTGGCAAGTTTCTGAAAAACACAAGAAGACCTTGACAGGCACCGATCTCATTCATAAAGCTGTTGGAGCCAGAAGGGAAAGAGAAAACACCAAGCACTTACCTTTTTCACCGTCTGCAAATTGTGCTTTTCTTTGATTCTGTCGAGTATACTCTGCAGAGAGACGTTTTCAAAGGCATTCAGGACCTGAAAAACAAAAACGTATGTAGTTCTAGAGCCAACACATGAGGATTGTTTCCTTCTTGGAGCAGTTATCACAAAGCAGTTACTGCAAAAATGAAACACTACTGGTTTGCAGCTCAGCCTCTGGTGCAAAGCCTTGCATGCCATTCACGTCATTAGCAACACACCTGTCTACTCAGAATTCAAAATTAATCAAAAACACTATTTCCGGCTATTAAAACTAAATCGCAAAATTTTCAATAATTAATCAGTGTGTGTGATAACTCAAATAACAATATCTATGACATATCAAGGATTGTCAAGGTCAGTGTCCGTACTAGTCAGAAAGGAGAGGACGACCAATACCAGATTATTGAGGCAGACATAGACATGTATGTGTGGCAGTTAAAAGAAATCTTAAAATAGAATATCAGCCGATAGATAATACTTCAGAATATGGGTTCAAGACATACAGTTTACTTAGTAATGTACCCCCCAACCTGTAAATGTGACATAAAGACCACTGTGCTAGTAACATATAGACATTTGGATCTGATGACCAGTTTGATTAAAAAAAACAAAAACCAAACAAAAACCTTCATTCTTCAGGTAACTAGATTCCAAAGAATGAGATATACTATCAGTTAATATAGAAATTGACTGTGAATTAACATCCATTAACTGATGATCTATTAAGTGCCAAATAATCACATAAAGTCATAGTGACATGATCATTTATTATTGGTGAGCATCATAAATTCGTGATAAATTTTATCAACCAGTGGGAGTATTCAAGACCTTGGTAAATACATTTATTCATATTCTTGCTAGGGGTTCGATGAGAAAACTGATATTCCGGCCACAATTTAGGGCACATGATGACTCCTGAGCCCATTGTATTAGCCGGGAGTCTGTCCAGAGAGCTGTAACAGCTCTATTTACAGAGCGTGAGGTGTATTTGAAAGCTCTTAAAAAGCTAGTCAGCAAAATTTGGAGCTGGGATTTTATTCTCTTACACTCATTTCCAATATCTCTAAAATCAAGTCAACCTGGAGAGTAAATTTTGACAAACAGGTTAAACTATTTTGGTCATCTCCCACTCACCTGTCCCAGAGCCAGACTGAATCCAGGTCTCGCAGTCTCTCGTGTGTGCGCCAGTCCATCCACCAGCCTCTTAAAGGTGTATTCCAACTCATCTGCCTGTAGTACACATAGAGCACCAGGCCGTGACACATAGCTGTTGCTGTGTACAGTGACATCTCTTTTCTTTTGGTCGAACTTACTGTACATTTACACACTGCATAAGTAACACAGAATTTCCATAAGTAACTGGGTTCATGGTTCAGAAAGCTTTATTCCATCTATTGCATTTCAGAGGGCAGGGCTGGATTATCAGACAGGAAAGGTGGGAAACTGCTCTGGGGCCAAAAAAGCCACAGGTTTGCTCTACTCTATTTGAGTATAGGTGATTTAATTAATTGCAAACTGGTTACAGATTTGCACCACTGAAGCAAAGTGTCCTCCATCTCAATCGCCCATTTGTTGTGAAGCTGTGTTATTTGCTCAGTAATTGACACAGAAAAAAATCTGGTGAGGTCATATTATTTCATCATAGGAGAACTGTAAGAAATATCTAGCAATTATTGTATTTAATAACTGATTGATTCTCCAGTTTATAAAATTTCACAACAGTGAAAGAAGCCCATCACTACTTTATATCCCACTACATTTATTTAACAGTTGCAGTTACTAATCAGTCTATATAAATCACTGTTACATAGACACCTTATGTTGAGCTCGTAAAACACATTGTTATAGACTGTTAAAGATTAAAGAAGCCAGAATTATGTAGACAGCATAAACTGAGCTTGACCTCAACCAGGCACATTAAAGTCCTGTTTACATGTTTATGCACTCATAATATTGGCTGAATAATATAGTAATAAAACACTCACAGGGCCAATTCTGTAGGATACTAACAGAGTACTTTTACTTCTAATGAGCTGTTATTTCGGTAAAAAAAATGAAAACAAGACTTTTACTTGTAATAAAGTATTTTTAAAGGTTGTTACTTTTATTTTCACATATTTATCTGAACACTTCTCCCACCACTGCTGACTCCACTACTACAACTCCTACTTCCACTGCCCAGCTTCTGCCCGGCAGAGCCACGCTGGATCCCCGGCGACAGTGATGTGCCTCACCTTGTCGTTGCTTTTCAGGTACTGGATCAGGTTCTCCACCGCCCTCAGCCGGACCTCCTGATCCGGTTTGGCCAAGTCCCAGAAGAAGTCGAGGAAGACGCGGTTCTGCTGCAGGATCCCGGCGGCCGGACGGACCGGCTCCGGGGCCGACACCGGGAGCTCCACCATCTCTGCTGACATCTCCCCGGACGGACGCGACTAGCGGCCCATGCTGCCGCAGCGGGAGGAAAACGTGCGTCGCTGCGCGGATTCTGCTTCCGGGTTAACACGGGGGTTTTTTTTTGGTTGTTTTCTTTTTTTTTTGTTTGTTTTGTTAGAACCGACAAAAACTTTATTGATCGATGTAAAACTGGAGAAAATCAGCTGACTGCTCTGATCCCGTGGAAAAAAAAATCTCAGGCAGTATCATGATTTACTGTATAGTTTATACTCTTTAAATTTAACGAGTTTTGGGGTGTTTTTCTGTTAATATGATTATCAAAGGATACGTACAGATGTTTACACCAACTGAAGAGAGTCTGAAGTTTAGTTTCTATTTTGTTTTTTTTTGTTTTTTTAGGTGAAGTTTGTGGTTTTCTTCCAGAAATGTTAACTCCAAAAGTAGCTACTGTTGTCGTTATAAAAACAGCACTCTTTATTCAGATTTGATTATTATTATTATTACTAAAGCAGCTAATAAAGTTAATGCGAGAAATGCTAAAGTACCAATTAATAGCAATTCATAAATTAACTCTTTGGGTCTAGGACTGTTTTGGGACAAAACAAGATTTCTAAAGACGTCACCTTGGGCTTTGGGAAATTGTGAGGGACATTTTTCACAATTTTATGACCGATTTACCAAATAACTACTCGATTCATTTAAAAAAAATCACCAGATTAATAAAAATAATCTTGAGATACAGCTCTAATCCAAATGTACTGTAAAAAGAAGATGTAGTAGAAGTGTAATCCCCGGAGGATTTCTTGTGCATCCTGACCTTTCCTGTAGCACCACCACCACTGCTTCCTGTTTTAAGTGAAATACTATATTTTTTAAAGAGAAGATTCCCAGAAAATTTGCTCGGAAAATTTCAAGCTGCAACAAGATGAGCAATTTTGACTGTAAATGCTACACGGCCTTTTCTATAGTGTCCTCTCAGGGCAAATTTCATACTTTTAACCCCCCTACAGGTAACAATGGGTCTGACAATAGTAAAGTGGTCATACAGTTGTCCATCCCCTCCACTCATAATCCTGCAGCCATATATCGTCATGAAAAATTCATCAGTGAATGATAATCATATTTTTTCATGTCATATTTTAAGCTACCTGAGGAAAAACTAAACTGTATTTAGACTAAAAAAACCCTCCATGTGTTTAAGACATTAAATATTCTTCAAATAATTTGCATTCCATTTAGTTTTACCATATAAAAAGTGTAATTACCTAATTTAAAAAAAATTAATTACAATTACTCCTCTCTCATTGAAAAACCCAGAAGCTAGGAATATGCAAATATTTTTAGTTTAAAAGTTTAACTGCCGGACACTGGATGTCTAGTCCACTCAGAGTCTGTGCACTTGAGGCACAAGTTTTCAAGTCACACTTGTATAAGGTGCCATACTTTACTATGAACGGCTTTCAAACTAAATGTGATGTCGAAAAATCATTTTGTACTTGTATGTCAAAGACTGAGATGTATGGTGAGATTTTTGAGTGGAGGGGGACTTTAAACTGAAGCTGCAGAAGACACTTATAAGAGCAGCAAAGAAAAAGATCTGAACTCTCACCGTTTTATTTTACCATAAAAAGATATTCTTTATTAAAATTGCATGCGAATTCCATTTATCCCTGACCATCATTTAGGTGTAGAGGGAGAGCTGAGGTTGACCAAGAGATCAGCAATCATAGTCAGATACTACTACAATCAGAGCTTAGCTTCTCAGGGCTCCTTCAGTCAACAGGGGCGGCCAACACAGTGTCCAGGGCGCTCTGAGCCTCCTTTATCTGCTGCTGCAGTCTCTGCTTCATGGCTTCGTTCTGGGCTTTCTTCAGCATGTCCTGCATGTCTCTGATGGCTGCCCGGTAGCCGGGGGCATTGTGAAACACTCGGATGGCTTTGTCACCGCTGCACACCAAGAAGCGCCCGCTAATGTCAAATCTAAGGTCATTGATCTCCTCGCTGTGGATGCCGTGCATTTCCTCCTCCAGTTTGCCGCTGGCAGCGTTGTACAAAGCTACATTACAGCCGTCACTGACGGCCACCACCCGGCCGTCTGGAGACAAGGCAACCCGGCTTCCATCGGATGAAGCACAGGGGACTGTCTTCAGGAGGTAGGGATCCTGCTGCTTTTTGTACTCCACATCAGTGTTCCAGAGCTTCCATGTACCGTCTTTGGAGACAGTCACCATTCTGATATTAAAAAAGAAAATAAAACAATTACATTGCAGTGTTATACTACATATTAAAAACAATAGATACAAAGGACAGCAATTATATTTATCCCTGAACAATCAGCAATTCCAAAGCTCACCAATTCATATGTTATAACTCATTTGTTTTTTCCCATCCTCATGTAACTTTCGGAAAGTAGGCTTATTAACTGTATTGGTCAAAATGCCAAACTACTCCTTTAAAGTCAGACCAGCTTGAGTCACTTCTTTGGCTCCATTCTGTAATCAGAAAAGCCTCTGGTACCTGTGAGAGTTGTTGGAAAAGGCAAATGCGTGGACTCCTGCCGAATGGCCCTTCAGGTCAAACGCTCGCGTCACCTCTTTGAAGTCTCCTCCTTTCCCAAAGCAAACCTCCCACACCTTCACATCAGGGGTGAAGCCACATGATGCCACAAACCTGAGCAAAGAAACCAAGAGCACACACAATCACATCTCCACCTAAGTCACATAGGATTTAAATACAGGGTATTTCTCTTGTAGTAAAATTTTACCTAGTTATAATAGGTATCACAAAATACTTTTCCCTTTGTGGAAATGAAAATGGCTAGGGATTCTCAGTGGTTTCAGAAGAGACAATGACCGCACACTAAGGCTGTGCAGACCAATTTGTTTGCACAGATGAACCAAGCTCAACTTTTGCCAAAGAGACAAAAGCTTGTAAAATCTTTCCTCATACCATAATAAACTGCTGCACAATATTTTGGCATCCTCAAAACAGTTGCAAATCCATCCTGGATTGTACTTCAGTCTCCCACTAGTACTTGAAAACCCACTGTGTATCCTCTTGCATTTTTAATACATAATGCTATTTATGGTCCAAACACATACTAAGTTCCAATAATTCTATTTTATCTCAGATGTGTCAACAACTGGTGTAGAATAATTTTCTCTTCTCCACTGGACACTGTTATGGCACCAGTTTTTAGTGATTTGGAGAAGGAAAGCTGAATAACATCCAAGGATTCAAACATAAAAATGTTTCCACTTTTCAAACTAAATAATCCCAAGTGAACAAATGATGACAATAAGAGAGGAGAACCTACAGTGTCTAAAAAGTCTCACTACTTAGTGATATTTTTTCACTTTTAAAGATATTTTTCTTTTGGTCTGTGTCAAAAAAACCACATTACATCACTTTGATTCAATAAAACTTAACTTACAAGGGGGATGAATACTTTGTGTGTTCTAGGCAACATAAATCTTAGAGGGTTCCAGATTGGATCTGTCAAGTGAAAAGTTTGCAATGATGGAGGGGGTGGGACTGACCTGCCACATGGGGAGATGGCAGCATAAGAATTAGTCATCTGGTTAGTGTTGATAGAGGCCAGTACCTCTCCTTTCAGATCCCAGATGTGGATGCTGGTGTCGGTGGAGGCACTCATGATGAACTTCCCTAATGAGAAAACACAGAATCAGCACATGTATTTTAGACTGATGACAAACTACAAGAGCTGTCTAAATCTAAGGAAATTGAATTCATCTTTAATCACACAAACCGATTTTAAAGACATTTTCTTTCTTAGCAGTTACTCTACTGGTGTAAAACTATATATAGACCTCAGGACTTGGGCAGACTCATCAAACAAGCCTGAAGGCTGCTACAACTTGTGCACAGCTTCATGGCCGATTTACATAAAACCAGGTCCAGTAAAATGTTCTCTGAATATCTGTGTAACCTGGTTTCTTGGGTGTATGTAAACATACTGAATATTCAAATGAGGGACAGACAATTCTTGTAAAGCTTATTAAGAATAAAAACAAATTTAAGTTCCCTATTAGCAAGCAACAGAGAAGGGAGCACATGGGGACAGAATTCAAACGTAACTTTATTTGCCAACTGATTCATTAGTACAGTAGAAATAAATGACCATCAAACACGTTGCAGTAAATTACAAAGAACGAAAAATGACTCTGCTCCTACTTTATTTGTTCTCAAACAAAACAGTCACATTTAACCAATCTGCAGCAGAAATTTAAACAAGGGAACTTTTTTTAAAATCATATTTTCATTGTGGGAACATTAACAGTAAACCAGAAATACCCAAACAAAAACAGAAATACCCTTTGAATCACAAATCTAAGACATTTCATGTGGTCTGTACCTGTCTCGGCAATGCCAATGTTGAGGACGGGGGCCTTGTGTTTCTGTGGGAAGTCCTCAGGAGCAGCTTTGAAGCTTACAGTGCCGTCATCCTTTTTGATCATTTTGAAGATTCGGATGGCATCTCCATTGGCCAACCAGGTGATAAATGCCCTGCAGTGAAAAGGTGAGAATCAGTGTAGGAGAAGGTGGGGTTATTATTTGCCCGTATCCGAAAATGACCTCCATATAGACCAATGAAATGTCTGTTTATGAGAAAAAGGCAGATTACTTTTTTATTTGGAGACGTCTTCTCTGGCTTTAAGAAACTGTGATGGGCAACTCTAAAACTCACTTTCTTTCCCACTATTGTTTCTAGTTATCTTTCAAAAATACAAGGTGAAATAATAGCTAAAACTGAAATTCTTTTTTGATTAGTACTATTTTGGGTATGTAAGCTTTGACTTGCCTGAGACCTTAGACTGTAATTATTTAGTCAGACTTGACACCGACTAGGAATCAGGACCAAAACTCACGCATCATACAGCTAAAAAACAAGTGACTGATGAGAGAAATAATCATCAGAATAATGAATGACAAAAGTAAATGCTAGTTGCGGCATAAACTTACATGGCTGCTAAGGAAGTGCAGTAGTAAACACATTTAGTGACAGGAGGTAATTCTTCACTAAATCTCAATACTGATTAAAGCAGTGGGACCTGGTTTATTTAAGTTAGACTTAAGTTAGCTCATGTTTTAATTTAGGCTTGTAGTTCAGATGATTAAGGTTTGTCTGGGGATAGACAGAGGATGCTTTATATTAATGAAGTTCAGTAAGAGAGAGGGAGAGACCTGGAGTCTGGGCTGAAGCGGACCAGTGTAGCATGGTCGAGCTCCACATTGGCTCTCAGACACTTATGTTCCCGCTCCAGGAAGTCTTTGGTGCTCCAGATCCGGACGGTGCGGTCGTCAGCGCAGGACGCCAGGTACTTCCCATTACTGCTGAAATCAAGGCACGTCACATTCGCACTGTGGCCCTGAAAAGTACACACAAACACAAAAATGCTAAAAGAATGGCTTTGGAGAAAGAATCCAATATAAAGGATGACTGGTTCTTTTTAAAAGATGCAAATCTTTCAAATGGATCACACTCAGTTTCCAGTTTATTAAGTCCATCTAGCTCAAACTAATGCATGCTAATATGACAGCACTTTAAAGAAGCCTATTTTGATCCAAGTTTGGTTGTTTTAGTTCAAACTGCTTTAGAGAGCTGTTTCTTATATTTTTTCCACCCCATTTATATAAATGATGACAGACTAAATATAAACAGTACCCTTTTCGATCTCCTGAGTTGTTGATATATATTGTATGTCTCTGAACAACAGTTCTCATTGTACTCAGTGGCTCTTACAGTGTCAGTGTGCGCTCCAGTTTACCTTCAATGAGGCTGCCAATAGTGGATGGCTGAAACTGTGCTGTGAAGCTTTATCCTTACGGCTGCGCTGCTTCTCCTGCTTGTGTTTCTTGGATGCAGCCCCCTTCACAACACTGCCTTCAGCTAAGAGACACACAAAGGTCATGAAGAACATTCTGATTCATGATACATCATGAAGGAATCTGCATTTGTCAATATTGGAGCAGGTCTCTGACACACAGGACAACACACAGTAGGTTGGTGATGAGGTTGATTTTTGCAGATAGCGATGCAGTTACATTCTAATCTGTAAAGATAAGACTTTATGTAATACTTTATGGAATATTTACCAAATGAATACATCAAAATGTATTTGTATTTTCTGTTCCTGTGCTGCATAAACTACTGATCATTTGTTATTTCAGTGTGGACATTCAAGCACATTTTGGAAAGCTATACAAAATTATACTACATCGACACTGACATGTTTTTATGCTATATTTTTAAAAAAGCAGGATTCTCAGTTGTTGGTGCTATTTAGTTTTTATTATCTTACTGGTCAAACATCTCATATAGAATATCGCATGAGCAAAATGATCTAACAAACGCCTTCCCCTTTATTTAAGTCTCGAACTTATACCAAGTATGAATAGTAAAACTACAAATCGGTGCACTGGTATAAAAATCTCCTTTCTTTAAACTTTTTTTTTTTTTTTAATTGCTGAATAACACAAATAAGACGAAGAATAAAATGTGACACTAATCAATGGCCTGACATCAAGCAGTCACCCCATTGGTCCGCCAGTGAGACGTCCGCTGATTGGCCGCGACAAGGCTGCTACGGTCGCTCGGAAAGTCGCCTCAGTTTGTCATTAGCCTGCGGGTTGCTGCGTGAACAGGTGACAAATACCACGGATTCACCGCCGCTACCACCTGTCCGCGGTGGCCCCGTATCGCCTCGGCCGCGGAAACACGTCGGGGAGCCGGGGAGAGAGACGCCGAGTGAGCCGGTGACTCGACGCCCCGGGGGGGGGGGCTAGCTAAGTCACGTCGAGCGGTTAACACGGCGCTTACCGGCGAACTCCGCGGCCTGCTCGGCCTCCTCTCTCATCTCCTCCTTCCTCTTGCCCACAGCAAATGCCACCAGGATGACCAGCGCTCCCAGCAGCAGGGTCAAGGCGACCAGAGCGGACGCCTCCATGTCGGAAAGCTTTCTGCCACGTACTTCTCACCGCCAGCGGCCGCTTGCTCGGCTAAAGCACGACCGAGGCACCGCGCATGCGTGCGGGTTTTCTTCGTCGTCTCTCCTAGATATCTCGGCGGCGGCGGAGCCGGGACCGTCGTCTCCGTCGTCCCCTAATGGGCCGGAATGTGCACCTGGGGGCGAGTCTGGATCTTTGTGGTTTCTTCTGAAGCAGAGCAACAAATCCTTAAGCCCAACCCTATAAAAGTGCAGCTCGCTGACAGTTAGTCGGATTAAAGTGAGTCCGGTGCATGAACTCGTTTTAGGATGCGACTAAAGAACGTTGATAAAATTACGATGTTGGATCGAGACGTGCAGGTTATTGAGAAATCATTGATGGGTTAGTGCAATGCTCACAGTTTAACTGCCTTATGCCTACACATGATATATAATAAAACAACAGTTTGTAAAATAGAGAAGAATCTATCCAGATTTTGAGATACCGTGTGCAAAAAAGAAATAAACCCAACTAATAAATTCCAACTATTAAAGGAAATATGGAGCCAATACATATGGCATTCAATTTGATGTCAGAATAGGAGTTTGTCATTTGAACACTAAAACCTAAATGAACTGTAGAACCCACTTTGCTGAAGGGTTCTTGCAATGAAACCTTTTTTGGATATTTAAGAAAAATTTCTCACAGCAGGCTTGTGATCACCATATAAAAGTGTCTTGCAGGTCAATCGGGTACAACCTCACCATTCATGCACCTCGCATCACCACACTCACTACTTAAACAGTGATGAAAGCATGGAAACATCATGGACCACCATAAGGCTAAGAGTCCTGTTCCTGTCCTAAGACGCCCATTTGAACTTTTGTCACCCTAATACTTTGAGGTGTAATGCAAAATAGAAACATGTCTTGTGTGAAGCTTCAGCTAAGCTAATTGTCAATGCTGTGGCCCGGTCTCATGGTTTGAAAGCAAAGTAATAGGATTCTTGATGTGTTTCATATGCTCTTGTTGGAATATCCATTGCCAAAATTGAGTTTTTATTCATTCAAAATTACCAAATAAAAAAAACTGCACCAGATACTTCTCACAAGACGTGATCACTCAGAACAGAAATAATTTCAATAAATTAACCTTGACTGCTGACATCAGTGGGTTTACGCTCATGTAAACTTGACAAAATTCCTCACCTCATGGTACAAGAGATATTAGAGACAACAAAAGTGCCTGCATCATAGCTCAAGCATCTGGCAGCCAAAGATTTGCCAATTCGACACAATGTATTTTTAGTAAATGTGTTGTTACACTGTGGTGTAAGTCATAATTCAGAAGTGGGGATGTGCTGCTATGCAGAGATTTAAAAAAAACTCAATGTATTTATTAAGGTTCATCTGTATTAACAGTAGTTGGAAAGTAGAATCTTATTGATCTAGTCAGTACCGTCAGTTTAGTTATTTTTCAGTGAACTAACAAGGATTCAGTGCCTGGGAGTAAAGAGAGGTAGTCTGGCACAAACAAACACGTCTCAGGATTTAAAGATGATATAAAGATCACAGATTCTTTTCACAGGCATGGAATTGAAGAATTGGCTTTGGTTTGACACAAGTCAAGTCAAGAGTAGTCATCCTAATCACATACTGACCGACTAATTACATCAGTGTTGGCAATCACTATCAAAAAAGGCTGTCCACAGGGGGACTCTGGGAATGCTTGCAATGACAAAGAGTATGAAACAAGAACACAAGGGTCTTCACTAACTACATTAAGACATTTACTATGTTGCCCTTAAGTGCAGAAACACATCATTCATTTACAGGGTCAGAGAGCCAATTAAAAAAATAATTTAAAATGCAAACGACTCATAAATTTACATTTACACTGCAGCGTTGTGTAACTTATCTGAATCAGCTGTGCATCTCACCCTACTCAGATTCATTCAGAGAATGTACTCAAATATTCAGTAACATACAAACCAGTGAGCGCTTCATGTAAAAAAATAAATGTTTGAGCCAAGGCTCCATGTCTTTGCCTGACTCAACTTTCTTCTTAAGACAAACAAAAAACAACTTTGGATATGCTTTTGTTCAGAATCAAACGTTGCAATTGTCTTTTCTCTCCCTTCAAGTATCGCACATGGTTCTGTCTCCTCACGGCTACGTTCCCTCACTGGGTCATGTCTTCATCCAGGCAGCATGAACTTAGCAAGCTGGTTTTTTGACTCCTCTGCAAACACAAAGTTTTGGGCCAGCACAACCCACTGGAGGAGGGGAAGGAAGCAGAGGGCATGATGGTGGCCTGGTTGGGGGATGTTGGGCTTAGAACAGAGCAATGTTAGCCTGATTAGCCATAGCAGCAACAGCTGAAGTCCTCTGAAAGTGGTGTTGGACACATGTAACAGGTTACTTCTTCCTGTTGTGTTGCCTTCGTGCCTGCAGCCTCTGGCGTGCTCCAGAGGGCTTTGATCCAGCTCCAATAGAGAAGGAAGGAGTAGCTGGAGACCCTGGGGAAGAAAAAAAAACAAAAACACAGGGCATATTAGAATGTGTCATTCTAAGGAACGACATTAACATTTCATTGTACTCTTTCTACTTCTAACATTCTCATATAAATGTTTCTCGTTGACCACATTAACTAGAGCTGTACATCTTTCTAAGTTATTTCTCTCCAACTGCTTCAGCATTTTATTTTGTTAAATTTTGGATATAGTCCAAAAGAGACATATAATTGATTCTGCTTGTACAGAGCATGTGGTCATAACTTTTGGGCAACACTTACAGCACGGATTGAATAGTTGTGGTTGCTCAGGGCTCAGCTGGGCACAAGTATTGATCTATTCAGAAGAACCAAAGACCTACCAAAAGGGACAGCGTTGAAGCCTTGGACTGGAGTTCCAGGACTTCCAAAGGGAATTGGACCTGATGCAGCACTCTGGCCGAAGGATGGGGTAGAGGTCCCTGCAGAAAGCAGCACTTGATTAAACCAAATAAACAACCGGGCTAGACCATTGAATTCTACTGGGCAAGAAACAAATGTAGAAAAGTTCTTGGAGCACCATCAAAATAACAGTCTAATCAATAGGATGTTTATGAAATTAAAGAAATTTCACTGTAGAACACCTCTGTAGCTGGATTTAAAATATAAACAGGCAGAACATAAGTTGTCATTATTCCTTACCAAAGGCTGGTTTGTCAGTAGCAGTAGCCCCAAAGTTGAAGTTTCCCATATGCGGTGCAGGATTATTTGAGACTGGTGTCCCAAACTGGGGGCATGGCATACTACCGCCAAAGTTAAATCCACTCGGGGCTGGCTGAGCGGGGCCGGAGGGAGCTGGCTGAGGAGCACCACCACCAAATGTGAAGGTGGCTGAAGAGGAGCTCTGAGTCTGGGTTGCTGCACCGAAGCTTGGTGCAGCTGAGGGTGCGGCTGGGGGAGCAGAGGAGCCACCAAAAGCAAAACCAGCGGAACTGGCTCCAAATGTTGGTTTAGCTGGGGTCCCAAATGTGGTTGCTGTGGTGGCAGCAGGTACCCCAAAAGCAAAAGGAGCTGGGGCAGGGGTAGAGGCAGGTGTGGATGATGCTACACTGTTTCCAAAGGTGAATGGTTTTGGCGGTGCTGCTGAGGAGCCAAAGGTTGACTGCACTGCTGGTGCTGCTGAGGAGCCAAAGGTTGACTGCACTGCTGGTGCTGCTGAGGAGCCAAAGGTTGACTGCACTGCTGGTGCTTCAAATGATGCCTTCCCAAAGGTGAAAGTGGACTGCGTGGTGGAGGCAGCAGTGGTGGAGGCAGTGTTTGTCATGGCGAAGCCTCCAAATGAAGCAGTGGTTGCGTTCTGGTCGGGTGCTGGCTGGCCAAAGGCAAATAACTTCTGGTTGGTAGCTTGAGGGTCCGGCGGCGTAACACCAAATGTGAAGGTACCATTGCTGGAGGCTGTGGTAGCAGCAGCCGGTGCAGCTGAGGCAGCTGTAGCTGAAGCAGTGGTGGCAGCAATTCCAAACTGAAATGTGTTCCCTGTATTAGGGGCCGGTGCTATGGCAGAGCTGTTGCTTGTTGTGGATGGTGTAGACAAGTTTCCAAAGAGGGATTTCACACCTGGCTGGGCTGCACTCTGTGTGGTTGTGATGGAGCTAGGCGAGGCTGTTCCAATGGGGGTGTTGTTCAAGCCAGGAAAAACTGATGAAGCAGCTGTGGTGCCACTTGATGAACAACCAAATACTGAAGATGTACCACTTGAAGAAACTGTACAGGCTGGGTTGGTGGTTGTGAGGGATTGAGACTGTCCAAAGCCAGCACTTGTAGGTGCAATGCCAAAGATGGGCTTGAAATTTTGGACAGGAGGTTTGCTCTCTGGAGCTGATGTAGTGGAGGAGGTGGTGGTGACAGCAAAGATGGGCTTGAACCCTGAAGCCAGCAGAGGGTTTGTGTTACTGAGTGACCCAGAGCTGCTGGCTGGGGCACTAGTAGCAGTGACTCGGGTGGAGGCTGTTGAAGCAGAGGGTTGGCTGATCTGGCTGGCTGGTCCAAACAGGCCTGCTCCTGCTACAGGTGGGGTGCTGCTGGAAGCCTTGAAGACCTGACCAAGGACCTGAGTAAAGGCAGAGGGCTGCTCCACAGCAGCGGTGGAGGACTGAGACTGGGAGGCAGGGGGGAGCTGTGGGGTATCCACAGCAGTCATTGCCTTCAGGTTTAAGCCACTGGGTTGCACTGGTGTGGTTGATGCCGACACTACGGACAAAATAATACCAATTATGTTGGAGAAACCATGTCAGAATCAGACAAACGTGGGGATACTCAATACATGTTATGAGATATATGAGATACACTGGATATAGGATATTTTAGAAATAAAACCTAGCTTGAAAATAATAACAGAACAAAGAAAAAAATTAAAGGAATTTTGTAAATAACATTTTATTTTCTCTGTTTTAGGGATTTTTATTAAATCAAAATCTGGGTGATTATCAGATAATGAGAGAGGCCAAATACAAAAATCTTGGTGAAAATGTATTTTCAAAAGTACTATTTGCAGGCTGTAAATTTTTTTTAATATCGTCACGAGAGGACACAGTTTACTGTTAGCTGCAGTAAACAATGTTGTAGTTTCAAGACTAATATCATATATAAGACATCAAGGTCATATTTTCTACAAGATGACTTTGTATAGTTTGCTTATCTTGTAAAGATGACTTAAGAATTTCTCTTCATAACACCCTGAGTTCAGTGATTGTACCTGTGGTTGTGCTGGCAGCAGATGTGGAGCTACCAGGAGTGCTGGTCTTCATCTTTAGAGCCTCTAGCAGTGGGTTGGAGGCTACAGGTGCCAAGCTGACATTGCTGCTGCCACTTCTGCCTGGGCTGGGATCCAGGTTGATGAACGGGGCTGAGGAGCTGGAGGCTGTAGGCAGAGGAGCTGCCAGAAGGCTGCTAAGGGTGGTTGTGGAGCTGGTAGAGGAGGTGGGCTGAGTGGAAGTGGTGGGTGGGGGAGAGACAGACTTCTCTGGCTCTGGAGCTAAACAAGCAAAAATTAACAGAAGGGTCAGAGTTCAGCCTGGGAGCTTAACCAGTCAACAGCCATGCAAGACTGGTCAGGCCTAATAGTTGCAGGGGGTATCAGCAGGATAGTATTTCAAGGTTCAATTAACAATGAATGGCAGCCTGTCACTCCTCCAGCATTTGAGTCTGTATGTGTGAATGGAGGGTTCAGCATGAATCAAACAGTGCGGAAGATAGAGAACATGAGTGAATTGTTTTATTCCCGTGAATGCTTCTACTTACCAGGTGTCTCCAGGACTTTTTGGATCTTGCTGATGGCAGCCTTTTTCTCTTCATCTAGGTCTTTCACAGTGATGGTGTAGCCAAGCTCTGGAGGTGGGGGCTGCCAAACAACAAGCATGGAGAGTGAAATAGAGATATCCAAGTCACTCTAACACATGACTATATAAACAAGGGTTTGTGGAAGCATGAAATCTGAGAATGAAGGACTCCTTACCAAAGAGATGTGATCATCACGGTGGCTGGACACCAGCTGGATCTTCCTTTTTCTCTTCCCACCGCTACCAGTGGAGTCTGTTGAAGTAGTGACAGGGACCTTGGGGACTGGAGTCAGTTTGGCTGCAACACCATCATATAACAATGAATCTATATCCTTCAATTATAATCCAGCTAACAAATCACAATGTCTATCACCATACAGTGACTTCTATACAACTTACCAGTAACAGGTGCCCTGTCAGAGGCCGTCTGGTCAGACCTCACCGAGGATGCTGAGCTGGGAGACTGTGCATCATCCTCTCTGATGATGAAACCACCGGATTAAAAAAAAGGTAATATTAGATTTAATCTAGAAAATTCGACTTAGCAGGAAATCAGCAGATACATACCGTGGCCTTTTGGAGGCTCCCTCTGGAGTCTGAGAGCGAGATGATCCGGGGCTAGACAGAGGGGAGCTGGGTGCTGATGGTTTTTTCCACTGTAAAGGTAATCGTGGAGTTTAAGCTTAACGAATCAACTTTATCTCTGCAGGGCCACGTGCACTGTAAAGCAGCAGCTAGAGTGTTACCTGGCTGAGGCCTATTGAGGAGCTGTAGGAACTGTGGATAGGGTTTCTCCTGGTTCCTGGGATTCCTCTAGGTGAATGCACCCCACTGCCAGAGCTAATGGAGGAGGTGCGAGACCTCTTCATGATGGACTCCTCTGCCAGTGAGGTCACTCCTCTTTTTAGGCTTCCTGGCCTGGAAGAAGGAAGGGAAAGAAGTTCTAAATACATTCATGCAGCCACATTATACTTCATATAGTGCAATAGGATTCAGTAGCAGTCAGTAAAACTCAGACAAGATCTGAACATTGAACTCACTTAGGGACCAACTGTGATGCTGTCCCATTGGGCAAGAGAGGCTCAAAAGCAGAGTGTGCACTTCCACCGCTGTCGTTACGCCTTGGAAAATAACACAAGCAGATCTAAGAATTTTTTGATGAATCAAGTATACATACATTTATAAACCCCACTGTAAATGTATAAACCCCTGTTTATTTTTAATGCCTCCTTTTTTGCTTTACAAGATGTCTCATTGGGATTTATTATGTTCTTCACAACTTTCAGTACTGATGTTAGCTGAAATTGACATTAAAGCTTCAGTACTGTTTACATTAGGATCCAAGTTCCACCTTGTAGTAACAAATGATCTGTATTTGGTTACGTTATCCCAAGTAGAGGGAAGCTATAATGGAGACACACGAGGGAGACAAGGAGAAAATTTTCAAGGCAAGCGTCATTAGACAGTCAGTGACAACTGAAGATATCCATAGGCTACCTTTTGGTAGCCCACCTCTAGATTTTGTCAGACTGAGCCAACATTGCTATGTGCGCATTTACACCTACATTAATTTTTTTCTTCCTTATCCTGAAACAGTACGCAACAATGGGTGGAAATAGGTGTGAAGACAGGCCATCTAAATCCTGTCCAAAAAAAACATCCTTGCCACAACATGTTCAAGGTGACATTGTAATAAATTAATGGAATAATCTGACCGGTAACGGCAGAGGTCTGGTCAGTGACCAAAGTACACCTGCTCAAACAAATGTAAAGTGTTACTGCGGTGCCTTTCAGACACCGTTTCAGCCTGGTACCTTCTCTTGCTTTTCTGCTCAGTTGTGAAGCTCCTGTCCTCATCCTCCACTTCTCTTTTGCGGCTTTCCTTCAACACCCTGAGGACACTGTCTCTGGAGCAAGGATCCGCAGGGGCCCTATGGAGCCCAGTACAACTCGCATGATCCAAACTAAAAATAAAACAGAAGACATTGCAGCTGGGGTCAGTATTAACATTCAAACCGAAAAAGCAACAAATCCGGGTTTTTCTAACCACTGAACTGACAAAATAATAGATACACATTGAAATAAAATGTAGTCTATTAAGACACAGCTACTATTTAAGGCATCAACAATAACCAGAGTTGAACTATTTCGCTGACACAATGTAAATAAATACTCAAAATAAACAACTAAACAGGATATGTGGGACAACTACTGTATGGACAAAGATAAACTTCTGTGGGAAATAAATACACAAAATAAACAACTAAAACAGGATATGTGGGACAACTACTGTATGGACAAAGATAAACTTCTGTGGGAAATGTAGATTAGGAAAATTTCCTTTTTTATGTCTAGGATATTATACTCTCTGTACGTTCTCTAAAAACCTTTTTTTTTAAACTCATGTCACAATTATTGAGGTAAACTCTGCATTTGGGTGTGTTAAATTGATAAAGCATCGTCAGTACGGTGCGGATCCATTTCGGTAACATTGTGTCTGCCTCTAACGTTGTTAAAGTTATGCAACTGTTTTAAATAGGCCTACAAATAATGCCCCTCAAAATTTTCCAGAACCCAAATGGCTCTTTCTGTCCAACAAACAGACCAAAACCCAAAAATATTCAGTTTACATGAAAATAGAGAAACGCAGACAATCCTTACATATGAGAAGCTGGAACCAGAAAATATTTGGTATTTTTTTTATTTCAAAATCTCTCCACAGCATTACCTCACAACAATAATTAAACTCTGACAGGGATGATAAATCCCAAGATGGATGATCTAACTCAAACTGATTACTCCCTTATAATTTAATGTACATGGTGTGTGGTTTATCCCTAGATTATGGAAAAACTAAAAAAACACTGGTATAATGGCAGGCTATGAGTTGCATAAATGTAAATACCTGGGGCTGCTATGGCTGGGCCTAGCGATCTTCACAGTAACAGGACTAAGGGCAGCTGGGGAGTTACGGGGGCTAAGGATGTTTTTCTTCCTGAAGCCATCCCACTTGACAGGAGGTAGGATTCCCACTGACGAGGCACCCGGCTGCTGCAGGGGGTAGTGACGCTGGGGGGTGATGGTGAACCTGCCCACTGTGCCCAGTGGCTCCCTGTAGGGGTAAAAATATGATGCAAAAGAGGATACACATTACCCGCATATACTAACAAATATAAAGCCAAGATGTGTATGTATTTTAAACAACACATATCTACATCACACAGAGCCCCCTTAGTGACATTAGCCCTCCCTGTATTACTACTCCCCAAATAACCCTCAAGGGAAAAGTCAAAATTTGATGTCTACGGTCTTAACACAAAATATATGATGTTTGCCTAGGCTGAATCTGATGTTTAAATTAAATAACTCCACCAACTGCACTGCTCCATTCTGTCCAACACACTAGCTCTTTCAGGCCACGGTAATTTACCAAAATATTGAATTCAACACCAGTTCTTGCCTGGGTAACCATTTTTATCACTCCTGCAGTAAGCAGACGCCTTTGAGATCACAGAAAGCTCATTTGAAGCTTCAGTCTGCTGCTTGCTGCTGACAATTTTTTTTTTTCTGCTCATCAAGATTTCTTAACCACATCTGTTATATATCTGTTAAATGTCAGCCTATTCTGAGGGTTTTGACACTTTTTTTTCACCCTGACTTGCATTAATGTTTTGGATATTAATGCAAGTAGTCTTTTATTCATCCTGACTTGCATTAATATCCAAAACATTAATGCAAGTCAGGGTGAAAAAAAAGTGTCAAAACCCTCAGAATAGGCTGACATTTAACAGATATATAACAGATGTGGTTAAGAAATCTTGATGAGCAGAAAAAAACTATTGTCACCAGCAGCAGACTGAAGCTTCAAATGAGCTTTCTGTGATCTCAAAGGCGTCTGCTTACTGCAGGAGTGATAAAAATGGTTACCCAGGCAAAAACTGGTGTTGAATTCAATATTTTTTGGTGTAGAACATAATATAGTTTAGATTCAGTGCACAATATACCTTTAGGTCTATCTTAGTCTTTATTTCTTCTTCTGTTATTTACGGTTTCATTTTTATAATACATCTAGTGCAATTAGTTAGTTTGCACAATTATATGCATTATTTTTTTACCCTCCTCATTGTTTTTGGTGATTTATGGGAAGTGGCTGCTGCAACATTGAAATTTCCCTTTGGTATCAATAAAGTATTCTGTTACAGTGCCAATAAACCAATGAAAAAACCCCAAACAGATGAGACATTTTGATGGTTACCAACTCTTAAGTCCGTCATATAAACTAGAAGCAAAGTTTCCATTATAATAGTTGAAAATGTAATAATAATGCTTTAAAAATAAAAGCGCAAATTTCTGCGCAAATAACGGTAAATCCTGTGAGCAAGACTAGGGGGGAATTCACAAGTATGAAACTTCTACTACTGTAAATTATGAATTATCTTGCAATAATTTGGTGAGTTCCTCGAGTCTTCATACATACATACATACATACATACATACATACATACATATACATATATATATATATATATATGTATGTATGTATGTATGTATGAATATAGAATTTCCTCAGTTTGTAGCTACTAACCATGTTTTTACCAATAAAATACCTCCTAAGGTTTACGAGTTAATTATTAAAATCCGCCAAGAAGCTCGACCTTTATCCTCCGGATGCCACCAACTTTGACGTTACCGCGTCCTAACCTAACCCAGCCTGCACACTTTTATAGCACGATTGGATCATAAACGTACCCAGCGAATGACAGCCTCCTGTTTGGCGTGTAGACAGCATGGTTGGGTCTGGACAGCTTTTCCCGCAGCTGCTCTCGGGGATTTCTCCCTGCCCTCGGCCTCCCGGAGTCAGCGGCTGGACTCTCGGGTTTCCCGATGTAACTTCCCATGAGGAAATCCCGGGGGCTGAAAAGAAACGAGTCACTTGACAAGGCTTCCCTCCGATAAATCCCGCTTTCGCCGTGCTTTTGTCTCAAGTGTCCCTCCGATTCCCGGAGCTCGGGTCTCTTGCTGATACTCTTGGTTTTCCCCTGTGCGGCCACCGACACGCCGGTCGCCCCCCAACCGAACAACCAGCGCCTGACCGCGCTTGTGACGTTCAGTCCAGCCCGCGGATTCAGGCCTAACCTGGCGGGAAGCGGTTCTCCGCTTTGATAGTAACACACAATACAAAAAAATGCAAGAATTAACGTCGCGTAAAGAAAAGTGGGAATATAATAAAGAGCAAGACTAACTACGCCCAAAGCAGAGAGAAGAGCTAAATGTTTCTCTCTAGGTGACATGGCGGCAGCGCGCCGCCGGAGGACTTGCATATCCCATCATGCTACTCTTCTGACATCACGTCTTCTTCGTTGGATTTTAGTGCCTTGCTTGCAACAGCGCCGCACTCCGGGCTGGAGTGTTTGTTACGGCGAAGAGAAGTTCTCCTGCTAAAGTTCATCAACAAAATCCAGTAGTAGAGTTTATCCAGTGGTGGAGAAAGTACTTTTACTTTGCTTGAGTAATGTAACGGCGATGTAAAACTGCTCAATTACAAGTAAAAGTAGCGCATTCGAAATCCCACCTAAGGAAAAGAACGTAAGTATTCTCGGCAAAATGTACTTGAAATATCAAAAGTACTCATTATGCAGATATATTGCCCCTGTCAGCGATATATAGTTTGATATGATTCAGATTCAGATTCAGAAAACTTTATTTATCCAAGAAGTGCAATTCAGTTTTTGCAATCTAGCCAGGCCATATACAAACTCACAGATAACAGCAGTCAACTGTACGCCACAGACAGTAAGATAAGTAAATATGAATAATAAATTAATAAATGAACAGGGAATAGATGCACACTGACGGCCTCGTTTGGCCCCCTCACGTGAGATGCAGGTGAGGAATAAAAAAGAAAAAAGAGAGAAAGAGAATATATAGTAAATAGAGGAAGCATTCTAAGATGCATTGCACATTTCAGTCGGTTTCAACCTTCATTGAATGTATAGGCTTACAAGTCAAATGAGTAACAAAAAAAGGCATTCCTTTAAAATGTCTACTGTCAGTGTTTAAATCTCTGATCGCAGAAGGAATGAGGGACTTAGAGTAGTGGCTTGTTTTCCTAAGGGGCTCTTCGTAGAACTGACCTGAAGGCATCACTGTGAATCACTGGAGAGGATGTGGCCTGATTTTTTCTAACAATTCCCTTTGCTTTCTTGGCCACATGTTTCTCCAAGAGGGAACACAAGTCTTTCTCCTGGACTATGATTATCTTGGAGCAGACCTTAATGATACTGTTTGGGCTATTCCTATCCTTCACAGACAACTCATTACACACAAAAAAGAAATACTTAAAAGCCTTTCAATAAATGACTGCTAAAAAATATATAGGATTGTGTTCCGGACATTACAGGTGTTAAGACTCCACAGTAGATTAGTTCTTCGTTGTTCACGCTTGACAGTCAGTTCTGTGTTCACATCAAACTTTAGTCGAGCAAGGTTCCCAGATACTAAAATTGTCACCAATTTCAACATTCATGCCGTGTATGGTGCTAGGTTTGTGTTTATCATTTTTTTTTCCCAAAATCAATGAAAGGTTAAGATAATTTTACCAGTTTATACCTCAGAGTTATTTAAATGAAACCATCTGACAAGTTTAAAGTGGCAATCAGTCTTTGGTTAAGGCATTAATGACTCATAGACATCTGAAGGGATCACAAGCCAAACTATTTTACATGTGTACATACGTGAAGTCTTAATTTGAAAAGTATCTAGTAACAATATCTGTGTGATAATTTTAGTGAAGTATAAAAGTACAATACAGTGTTTCCCTCTGACATGTAGTGAGGTGGAAGTATAATGCAGCAGAAAATAGAAATACTAATAAATTACAGATGCCTCAGAATTGTATGGTACTTGATTAAATGTGATTAATAATTTTCTATCCCTGAATGTAACTGAACAGCTTCTTCTACTCCACTACATTCATCTGACAGCTGTAGTTAGTTACTTTGCAGTTTAAGGTTTTAAATATAAAACATATGATCAAGTTCATCTGATAAAATGTGATGAATGCACATTAAACTGTTCAGCAGTTCATAAAGTTATGCAACGACATAACCCCGGCAGGCACCATTCTGCTGTATAATGAGCACTTCAAATGTTGATTTGAAGTGCAATTTGCTGATGGTACTACAGCTATGACCACCTTTTAAAACAAGACCAAAGCTCAATCTTCCTGTTACATCAGGATAGCTGAGCCAGTTTCAGAAGCTAAACAAAGACCATGGACATGAACCTTCCGGATTTCAAAGAACCACAAAAAATTTATAAATGGACCTTTGAGTTGAGATTATTCTGCCACACCCCTTTTTTCAACTGCCCAGACAAGACCACAGACACTTGGGTTTCGCAGGATGTTTATTTTTATTAAAAGAAAAATTATTTAAACACAACACAAAACATTTCATAATGTAACATTGATTCATAATTGTAATAATAACATAAATGTAGCATAAACCTTAATATACACACAAATGAAAAACAGAAATGATGGCTATCCTGAGATCATAATTAATGAAGAGTGACTTTTATAGTTTATCAGGGAATATCACAATCACTCAAAGTCACTAAATATATAAAATATTAATATACAGAGACAACAACTGTTGGTTTAGCTAACATTTTCTAGAACAACATTTCTTGTTTATTTGCTGAGCTCTTGTCTTTTGCGCTGAGTGGGGACATTTGTACCTCAAAGGTTTTGTCAAAAGCACTGTAATCCACACGAAAGGCCCCCTTCTCCAAGGAAATGCACGACTCAAATCGGTGGCCCCACAGAATCTCATCCTCTGTGTAGGAAGTTCTAGCCTGGCATGTCATACCTGCAACACAAGTCATCATAGGATCTGGTAAATTTCACTTTCACAAATAAAGTCTGAAAAGCATTTACATCAGGACATATGTACTTTTACCAATACATTAGAAACACTGGAGGTCACAAGCCCCCACTGTATTAAAGCCCCTCAGTTGTTCACAGCTTGTCAACAAATGAAACCTGTTAGTAGGAGGACAACACAAACCTGATGCCTCCACGATGCCCTCCAGGATTACAATAATCTCAAAGGATTCTCTCTTTAAACGCTCAGCCCCCACCTCCCAGAAGGGACTGCTTTCATTGATGATGTGGGTAATAGTCTGGGGTTCCACCAGGAGCAGCCGATCTCCCCCGGTGTCGTAGCCCAGATTGATCTCTGACTGCTCCAGTGGGATGAACTCGCCCTCCTTGGTCTGCCTGGACTTGATCAGCTTGGCCCGGATCTTGGCATCCACCATGTGGCTCTCTCTGAGATCACCAATGCGGAAAAGCATGCACAGTTTCTCATCACGCTCACATATGACACAGTGCTTGCTGAAGATCAGCGTCTGGGCTCTCTGCTGTGGCCGGGAGATTTTAACAAACATGCAGCCCACCATCAGAGCATCGATTATGGAGCCAAGGATGGACTGGACCATCAGGAGCACGGTACCCTCAGGGCAGTTAGCTGTCACCATCCTAGAGCCATATCCAATAGTCCTCTGGCTCTCTAAAGACAGAAGCAGGGCTGATAGGAAACTGTCTACATTTTCAAAGCATGCTGGCCATTGTGGGTCGTTAACATGTGCAATGTCATCACGCAGCCAGGCACCTAAAAAGTAGATTCCACCAAAGGCCACCCACGTGAGAATGTAGCACGTAGTGAAGACGAGAAGGAACCAGCGATACTTGAGGTCCACTAATGTGGTGAAAATATCTGAGATGAAGCGACTCTTGTCTTCAATAGGTCCCAGGTTGACCCTGCACTTGCCATCCTTGGTTACATAACGCTGGCGCTGACTGCTGGCACTGACATGTAATGAGTGCTCATCACCCAGCAGCTTACAGCGCTTCTTGTGACTCTTTGCCCCAAGCTGCTTCTCGATTGCAGAGACTGGAAGGGTGCTGCTACCTGTAGAGCCTCTCGATTGCCACCTGGAGCTGAAACGCTTTAGGTGTCTGCTGCGGTGCAAACGCTGAGGCTTTGGAGTCTCATCTACTGGTTCTGGAGGAGGTGCTTGGATAGTGTGCTGTTCTGGGGGCTCTTGCTTAACCAAAATCAGAGAGATCTGAGATGACTGACTGCATGGACTCTGGATATGGGAAGGAGAGGCCTCCTGAGATGGCGGGAGTATTGAACAGTTGGTATAGTTCAGGTTGTGGATGAGAGAGGCGGTTTTTGTAATCATCATGGAAGTAACAACAGATTTAGCTGCAGCCTGAAATGAAAGACAACAATGCATAATATTCACAAACAATACAAAATCTGACAGAATCAGTAGCTTTTAATAGAGATCTAGTACACAACACTAGTACATTTTGCTTTGACCAGACCTGAGACCTGAGTCAGATGTATCCAATTTGTATTTAGAAAAACAATCCAAATCAACAGAAGATTCCTCATTTCAACCTCTAAAGAGTAAGTTCAGTCTACCGGACTTCAACCCCTGAATAAGAGGCCACCCTGAAATGGGTCATTGCCTGCAGGATGTTTGTATTTTGAGAAAAAAGTATTCACCAAAATCTATTACGTCTATTTATCTAAGAATGATTGTGGTATTCTAGATTTTTCTTGAAGTCTACAAAGCCAATAAAATCACAAATTTATCAATCCTTCGAAGTACTATGTGGATCCAGAGCATAACACACTGCGGCTTATTCCTCTGTGCCATAGAGTACATTCAATTTACACTACAAAACACCATTCCACTAGCCAAAATATTCTGCCATTACCTTGAACATGACCATGACCATTTTCTCTCAGTCCTGTAAACACTAGTGCTATGAATACATACAAGAGCACCAAATTTGTGTAAATCCACAGCTGAAAGTAAACCTAAACAGATGTACTATATCAACTCATTTGAGTAACATTTGCTAAAAATTACAGTGCCAAAGATGAAATTATATATTTATTGACTATTTTTTAAAGATTTACTTTAGATCCTTAGTAAGATAGCCAGAATCTTTTTCTTCTCAATATAGGCTACACAAATGTATGGAACTAGTACTGACTTGGAGTGATTAGAACAGAAAATTTCACCTTGTAAGTATAAGGAGTGTAACGTATTGTTTGTGGCTGTGGTCTGGGCAAGTACGCCAGCAGATGTTTAGCAGTGAGAGTCTGCGTTGGGGGAATGGAGTTCCTGCGAGGCTCAATCCTGATGGGGCTCCCGATGTGATTGTTGCACTTAACGTTTTGTAGCGTCTCTCTGCTGCACAACACTGCGGAGCTCATTGCTGAGGTCTTCAAGATGCTGATTACTCTTCTAGTATTGTTTCTGTTTGGGCAATGACGTAAACTGAGTTAGATCAAATATGTCAGTTTTCAAAAGCAGTTAATTGTATCACTAAAACAATTAAATGTCCCTTGTGTGTGCTTCAATGCTTAGTTCAATAAGCAAATGAGGAGATTAAGAACTGTGTGACATTGGTGAAGACACTCGGGAGGCTTTGAGAATTTCATTCAATGGAATAAGTATATTAAATTTTCCATTTTCATTTTGTTTTCAACTCAGTCTCCTCTTTATGGCCTGTTGCTCTTCCAAGAGAAAATGATTGAGATCCCTGAGGTACGTCTGTAGATCAGCCCAAGATTTAATAGCGTATGATGATCTGCCCAAAACAAATGTTGCTTGACTTCCTCATCAGCATAAGATGAGTTTCAATCCTTATGAAGTGGGCTGATCACTGTCTCAGCACTGCTGCAATTTATTACACATGAAGGGATTGTCGTTAATCCTCAAAATCAATCTGAGAAACACCAAGGAACATGATGGATTTGAAAAGATTACTGACTGTATTTACCAGAAGGCTTAGAAATAGTATTGTCCAGATGTGGCCAAATGAACTGTAGTAAAATCACTTTTCTCTTGCAGAAATTTTTAAACGGTGCTATGCTTACTGCATCACAACACTTACACATAAAATGTAAATATGTTTCCAAATCCTGACCACAACCAATCTGAATGGAGCCAGTCAGATGGGCAGGATTTTACTGTGAGGATATCTATCTTCTTAAATAGGCACAGGGGAGGAAATCATTACTGTTTTCCTAACTCAAGTTATTAAAATGGAAAGAAAGGACTAAAGAGTCAGTACAACATTATCTTTTCATTCTGAGTCGGTCCTGGATGAGTGTTGTGATACTTTTTTAAATCTAAGTGGAAGTGTCCCTATTAAAGTCTGTTTTCCCTATAATTGGAAATTAGGTCTTTACAGGAAACTTTTTGCAAATTAATTTTGAGCTGAAATTATTAACTCAATTCATCAGTCAGTTGACTGACAGAAAAGTAATCACCTTCTATAACTGATTAATCATTTAAATATTTCTCTTAAATCCATAACACATAATCTGTTTTCGGTTTTTTCCAAAGTGAGAATTTGTTGCTTTCCTCATGTAATAGATCATAGTTAACTGAATATCTTTAAATGTTCTAGATATAAGAAAGACATTGAAAAATGTCTGATTGGGCTTTGTGATATAAGTGACTTCAAGTAATTAAAAAATAATCAGCAGATTGACTAATGATGGAAGTAAATTGCAGATCTAAAACAATTCAAAAAATCCTGTCAATTTTTTTACAAATATACAAAATAGTCAAATAACCATGTTTTCTCTCAATACAACCACTGACCAGGATAATACTTAAAAGGTAATTAAAAAGGGGGAAAATAATAACATACCTCTGTAAAGCATAGCTTAGGATGAATACAACTGCTGCCAGAAATGAATTTCCTTGTTGAAGTCATCAGGTTTGATGAGGAAAGAAACATGGAATAAGAGGAGCTGCTGTGCGGCTGTCTAGCCATTGGTCTCCTCCCCCGTGTCATTCACAGTGCAAATACTGACAACATTCGACCCATAACACTGCATGTGGCTGTGGCAACTCTGTCAATCCATCTGGAGCGTCATATCAGGACAAACTATGAGACTTAAATTTAAAAATCACTCTGTTTTTTATGTGTTAGATTAGACAATTAAAACCACTCAAGCATTATGTCCTGGAAACAAGGTCAACATTATATTCATAAAAACAGTTAAGAAAACGTTCTAAAAAATTGAGTCTATTGGTTTATTTTGACAAATAAATACATTAGAGTTCAGTTTAATGGCTTGTACACAAAGGTTTTTAACAAGAAATGCAAGGTCCAGGTTGTCTTTGTCAGAACTAAATGTTCATTTGAAGGCATTAAGGTTTGAACAAATATTACATTAACTCTCTCCTCTGAAATGAGATTAGAACAGAAAATTTCACCTTGTAAGTATAAGGAGTGTAACGTATTGTTTGTGGCTGTGGTCTGGGCAAGTACGCCAGCAGATGTTTAGCAGTGAGAGTCTGCGTTGGGGAATGGAGTTCCTGCGAGGCTCAATCCTGATGGGGCTCCCGATGTGATTGTTGCACTTAACGTTTTGTAGCGTCTCTCTGCTGCACAACACTGCGGAGCTCATTGCTGAGGTCTTCAAGATGCTGATTACTCTTCAAGTATTGTTTCTGTTTGGGCAATGACGTAAACTGAGTTAGATCAAATATGTCAGTTTTCAAAAGCAGTTAATTGTATCACTAAAACAATTAAATGTCCCTTGTGTGTGCTTCAATGCTTAGTTCAATAAGCAAATGAGGAGATTAAGAACTGTGTGACATTGGTGAAGACACTCGGGAGGCTTTGAGAATTTCATTCAATGGAATAAGTATATTAAATTTTCCATTTTCATTTTGTTTTCAACTCAGTCTCCTCTTTATGGCCTGTTGCTCTTCCAAGAGAAAATGATTGAGATCCCTGAGGCACGCCTGTAGATCAGCCCAAGATTTAATAGCGTATGATGATCTGCCCAAAACAAATGTTGCTTGACTTCCTCATCAGCATAAGATGAGTTTCAATCCTTATGAAGTGGGCTGATCACTGTCTCAGCACTGCTGCAATTTATTACACATGAAGGGATTGTCGTTAATCCTCAAAATCAATCTGAGAAACACCAAGGAACATGATGGATTTGAAAAGATTACTGACTGTATTTACCAGAAGGCTTAGAAATAGTATTGTCCAGAGGTGGCCAAATGAACTGTAGTAAAATCACTTTTCTCTTGCAGAAATTTTAAACGGTGCTATGCTTACTGCATCACAACACTTACACATAAAATGTAAATATGTTTCCAAATCCTGACCACAACCAATCTGAATGGAGCCAGTCAGATGGGCAGGATTTACTGTGAGGATATCTATCTTCTTAAATAGGCACAGGAGGAAATCATTACTGTTTTCCTAACTCAAGTTATTAAAATGGAAAGAAAGGACTAAAGAGTCAGTACAACATTATCTTTTCATTCTGAGTCGGTCCTGGATGAGTGTTGTGATACTTTTTTAAATCTAAGTGGAAGTGTCCCTATTAAAGTCTGTTTTCCCTATAATTGGAAATTAGGTCTTTACAGGAAACTTTTTGCAAATTAATTTTGAGCTGAAATTATTAACTCAATTCATCAGTCAGTTGACTGACAGAAAAGTAATCACCTTCTATAACTGATTAATCATTTAAATATTTCTCTTAAATCCATAACACATAATCTGTTTCGGTTTTTTCCAAAGTGAGAATTTGTTGCTTTCCTCATGTAATAGATCATAGTTAACTGAATATCTTTAAATGTTCTAGATATAAGAAAGACATTGAAAAATGTCTGATTGGGCTTTGTGATATAAGTGACTTCAAGTATAAAAATAATCAGCAGATTGACTAATGATGGAAGTAAATTGCAGATCTAAAACAATTCAAAAAATCCTGTCAATTTTTTTACAAATATACAAAAAAGTCAAATAACCATGTTTTCTCTCAATACAACCACTGACCAGGATAATACTTAAAAGGTAATTAAAAAGGGGGAAAATAATAACATACCTCTGTAAAGCATAGCTTAGGATGAATACAACTGCTGCCAGAAATGAATTTCCTTGTTGAAGTCATCAGGTTTGATGAGGAAAGAAACATGGAATAAGAGGAGCTGCTGTGCGGCTGTCTAGCCATTGGTCTCCTCCCCCGTGTCATTCACAGTGCAAATACTGACAACATTCGACCCATAACACTGCATGTGGCTGTGGCAACTCTGTCAATCCATCTGGAGCGTCATATCAGGACAAACTATGAGACTTAAATTTAAAAATCACTCTGTTTTTTTATGTGTTAGATTAGACAATTAAAACCACTCAAGCATTATGTCCTGGAAACAAGGTCAACATTATATTCATAAAAACAGTTAAGAAAACGTTCTAAAAAATTGAGTCTATTGGTTTATTTTGACAAATAAATACATTAGAGTTCAGTTTAATGGCTTGTACACAAAGGTTTTTAACAAGAAATGCAAGGTCCAGGTTGTCTTTGTCAGAACTAAATGTTCATTTGAAGGCATTAAGGTTTGAACAAATATTACATTAACTCTCTCCTCTGAAATGAGATTAGAACAGAAAAGCGGACATCTCTGAAACAAGCCACAGATGAAGTTTGACAAGTTACAGCAAAATTAACCCTGGATTTGACATCACTTGCAAACAGATGGCTAGCCACAGGTTACACAATCTCAGTTGGCCTTGTCATGGTAAACCCCAAAAGCTATGCAACCGAGTCTGCCGGATGCTGATGTTAAAAATCCTTCATGTAATCTCTGTAGGAGTAATCACTCGCTGAACTTTGAGGAGGAACATATCACACTGGTTACAACCAGCTCATACACACAGAGAGGGCAGCCATTTCTGTGACAATCAATCTACACACATGTGAGTGTATATATTTTAATAGACATAACAGAAAATGGAAATTAAAAGAGACATGACTCATAATTCCCACAGAGGAAAAAGTGCTGTAGTATCTCCTTGGTGGTCATTAGCTCCAAGTATCTATTTGATTTTGGTCAGTGCTACGGCTCTCCTCTCGGTGTTCTGAAACAAAGCCCGGATCAGATTCTTCACCTCCGAACTGGAGAGCTCCAATGCCAACGGACCTTTACCGTCAGCCCACCTGTGGAAAGAAATCAGGGGTAAATCAGCCAGGCCTGCCCATCCATGGGAAGATAAATAAATAAATACACAAACAAACTTAGCACAGTAGCCAGAGGCTCTTTTCTCAATGATAAAGGGACTCTGCACCAAATTTACACACAAGGGTCAGTTTACTCATCATCAGGAGAATTACTAAGCATGTGAAAACAGTTATGTAATGTCATCTTTGGCTTTGGAAGAGATTTGTTAAGTCTGACAAAATAAGCTAAGTTGTTCGGTTATTTTGCTTGGAGACCACAAAATGTATAAAAGCCTTAGCTACAAACTGGAGATGCAGAGTTTAAAAATCTTGGGCATTTACAAGGCAGTGTGCTATTGGTTGGCATTATGGGGAATCTCAGAATTTTTTAGCCCCTGCTGCCTTAGCTCTGACCTTTTTTTTAAAAAATAATTTAAAAAATCTGTCTCGCAGTAGCTGGGTGCTGTAAAGTTACATAAATATAACTTTAATGCTAGTTTCAAGTATGTATTATCATCATTAAACATAGCCAGCTAGAGTCCTGAATCTTTTTACTGAAAACATCATTAATTCTACTCTGGGTAAATTAAGTAAAATGAACAGAAGGGAGCGCAAATAGTATAAAAGTGACTAACTATAGTCACTGAATGCAAAAACTACACTGAAGACATTCAAGCCTAAATATCAGATTTTAATACCTGCAAATACCCTGTTTTTGGTCTAATTTACTTTAGATTTTTATCTATTGATACTTTATCGTCAAATTTTTTTTCTTACCTATCGACAATCTCCTGCAGGTTGGCCCGCAGCACGATAACCAGCTCCTTGAAGGTACTCCACTTTTTCACATAGAGAGGCACCTCCTCCTGATATTTCTTGTTTTTGTTTTCTTCAGCCAGAGGGATAAAGACCAGAGGACCTTCCTCGATGATGGTTTGGCACAGAGTATGGAGGTGCTCCCCATCCTCAGAGGAAATATCCTGTAGAGAGTTAAGTGAAATATAAAACCCTTATTGATCATCATCAATGTACACACAATACCATGTATACAGTAGATCTTCACATCTCATCAAATAAAAACAGTTTTTCTGTAAATTTTTTTTTTTTTTAAGAGATTCTTTAGTGTTTGATTTGAAAAAATTTGGGCTTTTTTTTGGCAAATTTGGCATCCAAAAATATAGCTATCACTATTCTTAGTGATGGAATTTATGCTGTGAGGATGTACATTATGATGAATTTGTCGTTTGAGCATTTATAGTGTAGGCAATTCCAACCGCCTCAATATTTTTTCACCAGGCCTTTATTACTGACCAGCCTTTATTTGTTTGCACTGTCCATCAACTCTGACATTACTTGAATTACAGCTTTTCTTTCTGAATTTACTATACAGCTCTTCAGCCAGCTAGGCCCCACAATTCTGGTTCAAGTTCTATTTCAGAGGTTTTGCCCCTGGTCACAGTGTTCATTGGAGGACTCAGAAGACATTCTATTGTTGGAAAATTGAGCTCATTCCCAATTTATGACTGTAAAAAAATACACATTTTATTTTTTATTCATTAATTTTATTGCAGTAACAACTCTGCATTGGTATAAAACAAGTCCACAGGCACTGTGATGTTAAAAAAAAAGAAGAAAAAAAAAGACAAACCTCCAGCATCATGATTTTGGAAATGACCTCTGTGATGGCGATGTTGAGGAGGTTGCCCATGGCTTTACAATAGATGCTGACTGGTAGGACATCCTGCCATACTGTACCTAACTGTTTCAATTGATGAATGACCTGAAACCATACAAAAAGATGAGAAGTGTGTGGATTAAAAGCAGTGCGTGAATGAAGAATGAAAAACTAAGCCTTAGTGAGGTTTATGATGATTGTAATAGATATTTCCTCAATGACTGAGTGCAATCCATTACAACACGAAACCTCTACAGTTAAACCACCATTTTTCTGAAACACTCATAGGTACATACATTTGCATTTTATTTTTAAAGCCTTCCTCTTACCTGTCTTACAGCTTTGCTAGCTGCAATGTAATTATCTTCATCATCCAGGTTGCAGAAGTTGTGAGCGGTGGACAGTCTCTCCAACAATTCAGCTCTTTGGACATTCAGCTGTGCTAAGAAGCACTGGGAACCTAAAGGAATATTTGCAGACCAGTTTTCGTCATAGACAAAAGTCTTGGTCACCAAAATTATTAGGAATCAGCTTCTGGCGACCGCAAATTTCTGTACCTCCTTTCATAGCAATGTGGCTGACAATTGTAGAAACATTTGTTTACCCAGTTTCCTGAATCCAGGCACCATGTCAACAAATGTTGCAACACCCTCACTGAGGGGTTGTGGCAAGTGGGCTCTGAAATGGTGGCCCAGGGTGAGCAGGTGGTGGGCCAGGTACATGCAGTTGTTGTGCTGAATGGCAGCTAGGTGAGGGAACTTGAGCAGGTTCTCCCTGGATGAGGTAACAGAAAAACAAGAGACAACGTTTAAGCCTTCAAGTGAAATGTGTTGATTTAGTCAGCTTTGGGGTATGTGATGGAAACATCCTTACTTGTGATATGTTGGTACAACATCATAGAACAGCTGGAAAATGTTTCTCACGGTGAAGAATAGCTGCAATGCACTAAAAAAGAAAAGAAAAATGTATTATTTTTTTCAATACTTCTCTACCAATGAAGCCTTGTCTGATACAAAAACATTATCAAAATGCATTATCAAATTACAGGACCCATTGAAGCTCCAGTCTGTCTAGGTAAACATCATAATATCTTGGCGTAATTCCATTTCTCTGACAATAAGCGGTTTAGTTGATTGCCAAATGTTTTTTTTTTTAATCTAATATTGTCAACATGTTGGTCACTGTCCTACTCCTGACAGTCGACTGCAGCTATACTGACTTGACTAGCTTCACAGTGTTTTGTAATGATGCTAGATCTACAGTGCTGTGAGCCAAAGACTCAAAACAAACAAGACCAAAACAAATCATTACTGTCAGGGGAGTCTTGGTTTTTCCATTGCACTTTGCTTCCAAATCAAATTAAACTTTTTTTGTAGGTCAGTACAATAGACAGTACGGTCTTTGAGAACTCTAACGTACCATTGTGTGGAGCTCCCAACAGCCTCACACAGTGTGTTGAGTGTCAGCTCCATCAGTTGCTGCACTGATTCACTGATGCGACATGCTGGCAGACACAAGCTCCACGCAGACAGCTGCTTTGTGTTCTCCATTGTCATCTCCTCCTTTGTGGTTTCCTGCTTCACCTTCACCTCTGAATTTGGAGCAGGCAGTTTTGGGAGACACAGCTTGGAGGCTGGTGTGATCTAATGGAGGGAGATTTGTATAAACGAATGAATGAATAAATGAAGTCCAACCTCTCTACATTCCTTTAAAAAAAAAATTCTCTCACACAACAGAAGTACTACATCATTAATGTAGTTTGAACCTGGCCTGACTTAGGTCTCAGGTCAGGTCTACTGTGGATACAGTTAAAGAATTACACATGTAGCCACCCTGTACTCAAGTCAACAGACAGCCAAACCATTTAATAAACACCTGTATCACACCATAAGTGTAAGAGCAACAAAGGACATTTATTTCTGTATATTATCTTTGGAAAAGGATTGTACTATATTTAAGGGCTAGACATTCAAATATTCACATGCATAATTTTCTCTTTAAATGGTGCGAGTACAAGTCCCTGTGTCAAATATCATTAATAATGTTACATTATACGTTGTTTTAAGCCTTAACACTACTGGGCTAGTGATCACCTTTAATTCAGTTCACTTGAACTCTGATTAAATCCAAGAGCCTGACAAGAGAACAAGTATGTGAGTGATAAACAGAATGAAGAATTAGCTGAACCAATGTGTGATTAACATTTGACTTAAATAGAAGTAGGCCATTTCATGGTTCACTTTTCCAAATGAAAAGACCATTTTCTCCTCCAACTAGGAGTTTATCTGGGAAACTTTTGTAACTAAAACTTTATTTTAAATGGGAAAACAGCATAACTTATGCATGCTCAATATTTCCAATCTTCCATCTTAGTTTATGGCAACTGAATCAACCACCAGCCTCCAATGAATTCATCCAGACACTTAATCCTCACACATACTTTGACAGTGTTGTGCATCTTGGAGGTCATGAGTTTGCGGGCTGCCACAATTACATCCTTGCACTTCTTGCTGGCAAAGTGACAGTTGACATCCCTGGCATATTTTAGTAGGTCTGTGGAATCACCCTGCAGATAATCCATCTCCTTCAGAGACTTTTCAAACTCCTCTGTTTCCTTGATCACCTTAAATATATGTACAAGAAAAAAATATGTTCAGTAAAAATCTAATTCTTATATGGACAGTGCTGTTTCACAGACTAGAATAAGACAACTTTTTTCTATAAATGAGCCATAGGAACTGCTAATAAAAGTGAACATCTAACACCTATATATTTTCTGTATGTGCTACAATGTCATTATACAATACAAACTGCTGTTAGGTCCATACAGTGTTATATTTCTCCAGCTGACTGCTGTTGGTGGGGATGGAATAGACCAGACATTCATGGATGATGCACTGGGAAATCTCCTCCCAAATCAGCTCCCCCAAGATAGTGGAGAGCTTTTTATCACTGATAGACACATCTGAAAAATAACAGACACGTGACTTGTCTTTCTCCAGCTCATAATATAATATTTCAAGAATAGAAAGTTTGAGGCAAGCATGAGTATTATATATTATGAATGTGGTTTACATCACATACTGTCACTAGTTAGTAATTCAAAACTGTCCCTCTGCTGACTTTTGGGTTTCTACTGGTTCTGCTCATGTGACTGGTTTGAATGGAATGTGAAACCTAAAACTAAACATACCTCAAATGTGGCGTGATGTCGAGTTCGGGATGTAAAATACAGTGAGACTGAGCAACCTTAAATCATGACATATCACTTCTATATGGGCCCAGCTATACTGTACCTAGTAAATGTGAGTGCAGTGTCTTGAGCACCAGGAGCAGTTTGCCGTAGACCTGTGAGGGAGTGGATCGCTCCTCGTGGCTCTCCTCCAAACATTGTAAGGCCAGGATGGTTCCCTCATCCTGCTGCTCAGTTACCCTAACTGACAGTGATGGGTACACCACCAACGGCTTCAACATGTTCTTCAACAGCACTTGACCTGAACGACAAAAAACAAAGATCAGAAATGAGTACTGAGCAGGTTTCAGAGCAAAGTAAAATGATTAACCAGGCCCATAATTCAGCTGATATTAGTGTATTGCAGATACAACTGTGTCAATGACCGAATCAGCTGATAAGCTATGAGAAGCTGCAGTATAAAATGCTTTGAAACAGTCTCTATAACATGCACCAGAAAGCACTGACTAGTTTGTTTTTCCAACTGTATAAATACCCCATAGAGTACATACTGTATTTTGGTCACAACTCCTGAAAAAATGTGCTATGAATATCAAATAAATGGATATAAAGCATCTTGAAGGTATGGAACTAGATTTTTAGTGTATCATGAAAGGACTGTTTAGATTGTGAAAGGACTGCTTGTTCTTACTGAAGAGTTTGATCTTGTGCTGAAGGCCACCCTGGATGGCCAGAGCTTGCAGTACACAGCACAAAAAGGGAGGCGGTTTCGGTTCACCATCCTTACTGCAAGGATGGCTCAGGTTCAGCTCCACCTTCAGGAAGGACTTCAGACCTGCAGACTCTGGTGTACAAATCAAACAGCCACAGCTAATGCAACAAATTTAGATAGGTTTGCTGTCACCTTTTTGAAATATAGAGTATAATAAATGTTAACAATTAAAGTACCACAAGCTGGGTTGGAGCAATCCCTGACAACATTCTCTCATTTTTAATTTTTTTAAATTATGACCATACTCAATACTTTATATAGTTGTATTAGTACCACATCTGACACACATATTGAAAAATATTAACCAGTTTTCTAAGGAAGTGTTACCCTTTGAGGATGGTAATCTCCAGATGACGAGGCGCTTCCATTCATCTCCCAAGTGGTAAATTAAGTTTTCTCTTTGCACTGTCAGCTCAGAGCTGAGAGTACTAAGCAGCGGCAGCTGGGAAGTCTTCCAGTCCTTCAATGAATCCACACTGGCTCTTGCCTAGTAAAAATATTACACATCGATCAGTTTGCTGTCATACCCTTAAGAAACTATGCTACTGTAAATACACATACATTTAGCATGTCGGTAATCAGATCTCTCCATTATCCCTGACTTTGTTTTAGAACTTAGTGTGCTTATTCTAACTGTATAAACTCTACACAGGAGGCGTGTCAGCCACAATTTTCAGTAAACACATTTGACCGAGACAATCTTTTCATAGGACTGAATGCAATGGTGTTGCTGGTTTCACTTGACTGGTCACTGCAAGTGTCACATACCCACACACAGTGATCCTAAAGGGGCAGGAAAAATCTTATGTTTTTTGTGCTGTTCTCTGTTCACTGCAGCCAAATTGTGCCCATTGCACACCAATGTGCATATTTTTCCTGTTACTACTATTCCTCCTAAATATACATCCCTTTCTCCAACAAGGTTAAGCCACCTGGGCTTAACACTGGGCAATGGTGAGTAATTATACCATGAAAAAAAACAAAAATACCCCCCCCCAAAAAAACTGTTGAGGTTGTCGTACTTTCATGTGTATTACAGGGCAGTTGACAGTCTGTCTGAAGGAATTTACCATCTTTACCATACATAGACAAAGATTTATATTATTTCAGTTTTCATCAGTTTTTGATTAATTGCCCAGTCTTATTTTAGAGTAAAGTTATGTGGACATGATTTAAGCAGCTCTTACCCTTTCCAGCTGGTTGGCTGCTTCAACATACTTCTTCTCCAGTAAAGCTTTGCTAAACTCCTCCATCGAATTGTGAAACTGAGTCCCATGCAAGAAATGACACCAACAGAAACATTCAGACATGTAAACTGGATGGATGCTCAAAATACCACTTCTTTCCTGCTAGTCCAATTCTGAGAGCTAGACTTTTATTTATGCATGACTAACACAAACCCCAGTCTCTTTTTCAGTCAAATGCAGATAATAACTTTTAACATGTACTCCAAACAGGAAGAAATTACTATAAAACTATATAAGATTCAAATATTTTTGTCAATAAAATGTCAGTATATTACCTTTGATTTTATTGATGTTTAAAGTAAGCTTATTTTATCTTGTATAATTTCATGATTTGGGCATTTGAGACTATTTATACATTACTATATATAACTTTATATTTGACTTCAAAAATTGCACACATGATGTACCTCTTTTAGGTGTCCTATCATTGTTATGATGATCGTATTTTTCTCCAGCTGCTGCTTCAGCTTTGCATACTCAGCCACAGCCACATGGATATTCTGTTGCACCTGCGCTCACATACACAAAAACCAAACAATTAAAAAATTATGGCACTGCCATAAATCTGCCCTTAGAAAAAACAGAACCCAGTCTGTTCTGCTCTTAAGGTTAAATATTGCTTAAATTTTTAAACGCTTCCACACTTACCTCATTCTCAATGCAATTTTTGAGGACTTCCATTTCTTTGGAGACTTCATCAACCTGCCCCATTAGATCCTCAGATCCTTGAAGACTAGGTAGGAAGTCACCATATCTCTTATTTATCATGTCACATACTTCTTCCTATGGATACAAAAACATTAAGAAAAAAGACTTAATAGAGTGCCAATCAGCCACTTAGGTAGCCCCATCTTTTCAACAACTACTGTCCAATGCTCTGAACTGACACAAGGCATATGGTGTTTAATTCAGTTTTTTGAACAGTATTTACATATGAAACACACATGTTTGATTGTAGCATCAAATAAGTGCATTCAATTGAAGATATTCCTCTTACAGCAAATACTCACATTTGAGAGGATGGGATCAGAGAATGTTTGCAATTTTTACTTGATGACTGACAAGAAATGGATTATTAAAATGGTCAGTTTTCAGTTGCTCAGTCATTTCAACACTTATACGTTTCATTGATAAAACCTGATTTGAACCATAAACAAACATAAATATACTCATATCTTTATTTTTTTTTCCTTTAAAAACGCTCACGCACAAAACATTCGCACAAAGATAAAGGCAATAACACTCATTTTAGCAACTGATCTACTACGCAATTACTTATTTATTCAGCTATAATGCACTAAATTAGTGTTTCATCATAGGTGTCATCGGGCCTTTCTAGCGTCAAGCCCATGTCTTCTATCCAGTGCCTGAATGCAGATAATTAGCTTCCACGTAGTTCTTAACGTTTACACAGCTATGAAAAAAGCCATTTTTTTTACTATTGGATGAAGACTAATACTTCCAATGTAATTTCATTTTCTTGAGGTTTCAAATGTGCCCTGACGTTTTGTAGTTGGTATACTGTAGAGCCACGTAGCTAGTTAGGCGGCATCCCATATGGCTAGCTAACGGCCTTGCTAACGAGAACGCATTTAAAGTCGCTTTAAAACAGTTGGGGTGTCCGGTTTTTATCAGCCGACGGCGTCGCCGATGCTTATTCGCGATCGAGAGTTACTTCAGGGAAAACCTAGCCAACGTTAGTCGGAGGAAGGGTTGAAGTTTCATACCTTTCGATGTCACAACTAACAAACAACTAGCGAACAGCTAGTTCAAACTTTAGCTAATGCTACGCCGCCTAACGGATTTTACCTTTGTGTCTTCCACCTTGCGCGACATTTTGCTTATTTTACCGGACAGGTCCTCTTTCTCCAGTTTGCCAGAGCTGGCGAGCACTTCGGTCACAAACGACGACATGATGTTGCGAGGTTTATAAATTTATACTAAAGTGTGACGGGTTAACACAACAACGAGTCGGGACCCGCCAGGCGCTTTGATTGGTTCCGAGATGTCTCCCGCTGGATCCGCCTCCAGCACCATTTCTCTTTCGTTTCATATTGGACGACAAATTGCTACCATAGATGATCGTTAGCGCCCCCAACGGTTAGGAGGGTAAATAACCTGCCCTGTCAGATTGTGAGATCTGCTTTGTGTGTGTTTGTGTTTGTGTTTGTGTATGTGTTTGTTTACTTGTGTTTGTTTTTTTGTGTGTGTTTTTTTGTTTGCTTGCTTTTGTGTTCGTGTATGTGAAACTGGAGGTAGTTTTTTTTTTTTTACTAATTTACATAAAGATGGGTAGTTTAATCCCAACCAAAGCGCCACGGGATGAAGCTGAGTGGTCGAGAAATAATTGTTTGGAGGATAAAGAGGAAAACTCAAATAAATGGACAAATCAGCTCGCATTTTTGGACTGTTCTCTAATCTTTAGAAATTTAGAGGGAATGCCTTTATAGTTGAACTGAAGCTAATAGGTTGGAGACACCTGATGTAATTTAAATAATTCATTGTACTTTATAAACTTATTACGTTTTTACTGTATACTTTTAATTGGAATAGTAACTAGTAACTGCAGCTGTCAGATACATATGGAGTAAAAAGTACACCTCTCCCTTTTTAGCGGAGTAGAGCTTAATAGTAGCATATGATAGAAATACGCAAATGTAGTGCAAATACCTCAAAACTGAACTCTACTACTTTAAAGTGCTTTGCACACACAATCGGAGTGTGCACACATTTAATGTTATCAGACACAATCCCTGGATGTATCTGTTGAAAACATAACTTTAAATTGGAAAGACGTATTAGAGAGGTATGTGATTTGTTAACCCTATAAAAGCAGGATTAGCAGAGAGAAAATAAATTGTGAAAATACTGCTCCAAACGCCCGCTCAGTAGGTGGCAGTAATGCTCCTGTAAGATAGCTTTCGATCAGCCAAAAAAAAGAAGAAGAAGAAGAACTGCCATTATCTCTATGGCAACGAATACTATCTATTTGCCTTCTGTTTTTTTGCGTGCTAGCCTTTTATTTTCTCATTATACTTTTAAGCTACAACATTAACATCGAGTATTCGCTAAAATCCTTAATAATTACATTTGCAAATATTGTGTTAGCGGACGAATTGTAATTTTCTGCGAGCGCGTAAAAGACGGAACTAATAAAAGTAGCTGCGTGCCAGCTTTAGCTAACCGCGAAACCGATAGCACCTCGCATGTTTACACGCTAGATATTAATGGCAGACAGTTGGAACACGGATGTCGGAGAAGCTGTGTATCGGTCCCGGGATGTTGTGAAGAACTTGAGAATAAAGTAAGTCGCTAAGATAATCCTAACGTTAGCCGGGCTACAAAGCTCTATTGTGCTAACATTACTCAGAGGGATGGAAGACACGTTATAATTCAACGCGGTATCTATACGTTTCCCCGCATTAGGGTTCGTATAGAGAGGGTGACCTCCACAGTAGCCCTCTCTCAGCACTTCCAGCAGGATGTTCTGTCTCAGCAGGACAGAGGAGCCATTGAACTGGAAACCCTTACCTCGCAAGGCCAGACAGGTAAAATTACTTCTACTGCAGGGACATGGATGGACGCTAATGTTGATTTTCATACGAAAAATACCGTTGGGCAGTCTTACACTTTAGTTTCCGATTGCCCATAATCCAGAGATTATTTTGTAATGTACTGTATTTCCCTGCTTGACTTTCAAACTGGTCAAGACTTGGTGGTTTTAAACATCAGGTGAGAGAGCCATGACAAAACCTATGGAAACTGATATTACTGGTAACTAACTGAGTAGTTTTCACTCCAGAATAAGTTTCACCCCTTGCTCAAACACTGTCTGTCTTGGCTATGTGAATTGTGGACTGGTTGGGCAGCTTTTGCTGTAGAATTTGAGATCGGACACAAGTTTTGGTCGCAAGGAAAAGGAAAAATTGTCAGCTCGTGTTTTCTGTTTTAAATATGATAATGTAACATGAAGTGATGTTACATTGCCTTTATTTTTCTTCAGGTGGCTGCACAGAGTACAAATGAATACAAGAATGTTATAGACCATGTCTATAACTTCTATTTATACATGCACACATGTTTTAGGGCAGATGTTTCCTTCAGAGCGTATTATAATAACTTGACATTTCTGTTGCTATTTCAGCAGGTGATAATGAGGAGGAGCTGGTGGTGGGCTGGCAGGAGAAACTGTTCAGCAAGGTAGAACTTTAAGCCTTTAGTTTCCTCATCACAGAGCAAATTATAATGGTAGACTTCATGTAGCTCAAATTGAATTAGATTAAAAAGAAAACAAAGTTCAGGAGTTCAAACTACAGTCTGCCAATTGTAATTGCAAAAATCTAGATTTATTAATTCCCCCCTCCTCTATCTCTTTGTGATTACGTCTCTCTGTCTGCGGTTCCAGTATGAGATGGAGCTGTTTCAGAATGAGGCAGCATGTCAGTCTCCACTGGACCGGCAATACCACATAGAAGTCACGGCTCTGAACAGGGCCAAGGGCCGACGAAATCAGAGGATTTTCACATACACTGATCATGACCGCTACACGAACTGTCTTCCGTTCCACCAACTGGTAGGTTGTGCTGCATCCTACATTACACCATAATTACATAATTCACATTACAGCATTATAGTTTCATCTACACAAGAGACAAAAGACAAGACCAAATAAGACCCATCACAGGCAAAGTTAGTAGCAGATTTGTTGGAGTGTCAACCTATTCTGTCGGTGATCTCTTAAGCTGAACCTAGTTTTGCCTACTACTACTTTGAACAGACAAAAGACATTTCCTGAATCTATTCTGTTTCGCATTTTCTCATTTTAGTCAGTGTCTTTGAATTTAAGATATAATATATAATATTTTTATGCTAAGTTTACCTTCTTTGGTACCTTTTACACATAAGCCATACTTTTGTGTTGTTACTGCAAGATTGCAAATTGCAAATTTTCCAACATTGTCTTTCTATTTGAAATTTATTCTAGAATATTGTTTCTACAATTATTGTCTTCACTGTGTTTGTGAGTAGCTTTTTGTTTTGATTCTGAAAGCAGCACTCCACTGACTTATTGACCACAACAAAATCCAGCCCCACCTTCCTGGCTGAAAGGATGGCCAATGTAAGACACAGACGACAGGACAGACGCACCATGTAGGTGAAACACCAGCTCGCTTGTTTAAATGGACTGATAACCCCGGTTTTCTTCTGTTTAGAAATTCTATACTTATTGAAAGACATCTTTATTCTGTATCCCAATTTACGTAATTGGACTCTCCCATTGTAACTAGCTTTTTGTTCATGAAACAAACAGTATTTGCATTAAATAATGTAAGTGCAATGCAGTTAAGATCAAATTTCATCTGGAACTTTTATCCAAATGATGCTTCTTAATGCTCACAGATAGGACTTGTAATATAAAAATCTTTAAACAGTCATGAGATAGGATGGTCTGGTGTATTTTGCAGGGACTGTAGCATCCCGAAGTCAAAAATCATCAACTGGGAGCCCACAGAAGACTTTGTGAAGAGCAGTCATGTGGTGAATAATGCTATGCAGACTATGCACATCATGGGAGACCTGGCCCCCCCTGGAAGGTAAGACCGTAAACATGATGACCAAATTTCTGTTCAGTTAAGTCTTCATTTCCCAACATTGGAAATTTAGCCTGCAGCATGGCAAAAAATGACTAATTCATCAGTCTCATTCATTAATTTCCATCTGGAATTAATATAAGATTGATAGTTTGCTATGTTACCTGGATGATGACATTTTATCACAAGCCTTGCGGTTTACCCCTGGTATTAAAATACATTATTGCTAATTTGATCCTGCCCCTAACTGGGATTGTATCTCAATATGTATCCTCTCTGTAGTCTGCTGAATTCCATGGCTTGCTAATCACAATAATCTCTGCATGTGTATATACTGTACAAATATATCGTTTTGTATGTTGTTCTATCTGTCTTTCTGTCTATCTATCTATATATCTATCAATCTATCTAAATTAGATAGGTGGAGCTGGTAGACTTGCCAGTAAGTAAAAAGCAATTGTGTTAAGACCTGGGGAGTAATTGAGTCTAATCAAACAACAGTTATGTTCTCATTCAGTATTACCTGCCAAAACTTCATCCTTGAGGTCTAACAAATGTGTTGAATGCTGTATTGTATACATCTGCTTACTTGCTATTGGCCTTCTTCTTTTCTGACTCTCTTGCCACATTGTCATTTCTCAGTGCATTACCACCACCTGTAGATCAGTGGAATAGTGTGAAACCATTGGCAGGAATATGTATGTAATAATGCGACTTGCATGTATGCATATGAGTCCTTCTGTATGAGTGTAGACTAAAAATGGGGCCCACTAACGGGTGTGTCTCAGCGTGCAGATGTAATTAACACCTGGCAGAGTTATGGGCACAATGCAAACAAGACCATCTCCAGATGTGGATTGGCCAATCCAGTGGCATAAGGATTGCAAAGGGTTGTGTTTGAATTTGCACCTGCATTAACTGTACATATCCATATGAAATATCCAGATATGGACCTTATTTTAAAAACAGGCAAAAACTGGGTATAAGATACAATATACTGTATAAGAGGTTTTTTTGACAAAGTCAAGGAAACCTTTTGATATTATAAGGTTTCTTTGACCTAGATATGTATCTAACTGTGGATTCAGTTCAGTTGTAATTTTTTTTCTCTATGTATTTGTTTTCTGAGGCTGGGCCAAAAAGAGAATGAATGCTTACTGGTAACCATAAAAACAGATGGCAGTGGAACGGTGGTTGTAAAACCTGACTTCAACAAAGGCAAAGAGCCCTACAGGCAAGTTCAAAACATCATAGTAGGAATATTGTCTGATATGCTGTCAGATCATCATATTATAAACAATTGTATATCCTACATTAAAATTTTGTACATCTAAGCTGTACTATGCCACACTAGGAGCTAAAAGTCTGCCACTTAGATCTATACGGAAATATATCACCAAATGTTTGATGGATGTGTGGAAAAGAGAAAAACAATATGGCGTGTGTGCTGTTTAGCAGGATTGTAACAGAGGGGGAAAAGAGAGAAGTTTGGCGTCTTACTGTGGAGAATGTATCCACAGCCATGAAACCAGACGAAAAGGACAGGGAACAGAACATGTACAAAGATGTGAGTTTATATTCATCATTTCATCTTCATGACCAAAGAAGAATTCTAGACTATAGCGTTTAAATGATCATATTCAGATAGTTTTATACGGAGTCAAACGAGATATATTATCACATGACCACCTCCACTATTCTTTGTTTCTAGCTGTATATAAGGCACAAGGAGTACCTCAATAGCCTCGTTGGACAGGACTTTGAAATGGTAAGTAATCTACTAGGCAAAATGCCCATTATAGTTTCCCAGAGTCCAAGATTACATATTCAAATTGCTTGTTTTGTCACAAATCTGAAGATATTCAGTTTATCATCAAATAGACAAAAAAAGCAGTCAGTTCTCAAATTTGTGAAGCTATAGCCTACAAACTTTTGACATTTTTTTTGAAAAATTACTGAAATGATTTGATCAAGTATTAACACCCAAACAAAATCAAATGTTACATTAGCTACCTAACACTTTTGATGTTGTTCCATAATTGGCTTGCAAAAACTTTTGCACTAAACAGACACTCTTCTCTAGCCCCCTGTAGGTATTCTGCGTTACCTGATGAATGGAGAAATAGGTGAGTAGGATGGCTGTGCTTACAGTTCATCTTTCTAAATTAACTATCATTCACAATTAAATCTCCTTCTTTTTTCTACCCAGTCTCAGCTAAAGGCTTTGAATATGATAATTTATACATCCACTTCTTCATGGAACTGCCCAACAGTGAGTCACACACAGTATATGGCACTATTCACATTGTTATACTTTGGTGTTGTTCGGCACTTCTATATTGTCTGAGCTAAATTCAGTTTACCTCTTCAACTTTTATTATTCTCGTTTGTTTAAGATTGGTCCGGCTTGCCATTCCAGTCTCTCTCAGGGGTTACACAGACCTGTCAAACCAAAACATTAGGGAAGGTGTGTATGCTGAAAAGAAACTGGTGAACAACCTCAGAACATATCTATTGAGATTTGTAAAACTCACCACATTCTCCCTCCCAACAGGAAAACGTAGCATTCTTCAGTTACCCCTTCAGCTTTGAGGCTTTCTACATGAGTGAAAAAGAGAGTGAGAGTTAGTATCAACCATGGAATATTGTGTTGAAATAATTTATTTTATTCATGTAAATGCTAGTGATGTTGTTTTATTTTAAAGATATAACTTTTCTCCTTATTTCAGAGTCAATTCCCCAGTGGCCTGTGCTGTACTTCAAGGTTCTTTCTCTGGACTCCTGGCAGCGCTATCGAACTGAGGGCTATGGCTATCTGCTATTCCCTGCCATACCAGGTATGCTGTGTATATTAAAAAGCTTAAGATACAAAATAGGGCTGCAGTGAACAATTATTTTTGTTGTTGTTTAATTTGCCGAGTAGTTCCCCAACCAATTGATTCATTTTTTTTTTCAGATTTCTTTTTAAAAAGTCCCATTATAGCTTCCTGAAGTCCAAGATTATGTATTCAAATTACTTGTCTTGTTTGACCAACAGTTCAGAACCCAAAAATATTCAGTTTACTCTCATTTACTGTGTCACAATGAAAAGCAGCAAATGATCATATTAGAGAAGCTGGAACCCATAAATGTTTAGCATTTTTCCTAATTAAGTTAGTTACAGTTGTCCATCAATTGACTACTCTGTTAACCCAATCACATTAGCTCAAAATACCATTTACAAAAGATTTTTTTCCGCTCTAATTTTAGATTTTGATCATTTAATTTCAGAAGAGACTTGTCTCACTGAAGAAAACTGTAAACATACCTGTTTGGATTGGAAATGTAGACACTGAACTAACCAGAAAATTTATCAAATTTTTTTTTACATGCTTTGTAAATTAATTAATATTTCATCAAGTTGTTAGTCTTATTCGCTACCTTTTGTGTGTGTGTGTGTGTGTGTGTGATTGTGTATACACTTTTGTGTGCGCCAGGTAAACATATAATAACGTGCCATACATGGAGACCCCTTCAGACGGGGACAGTCTCTGCATTGCGACGCTTCTTCATTGGAGGTTCTCCGGAGCTTGAAGATCACAGCTATGTCCGAATACCAGGGACCTTCAAGGTAGGCTCAAACCTCTGTGGAAGCTCTCTGGGGATGATCTGTTGATAAGCATAATTTAATATTTTTTTTTTGTTTGCTGATTTTCTCTTAAAGATGCACAGAACTGGATTTTACCTGGATTTACATCCATATACATTGAATACTTTCACAGGTTTCCTTTTTTAGTTTTAGTAAACAGGGTCATCTGGTGGTGAGGAAACCTCAGATCACACTTCTGTTACTAGAAAGTGAGGAGAAAATAGGTAGAAAACACAAAAAACAAAGTTGCTGGTAATTATACTACAAGTAGTTCCATTGTGAAGATTTTACCTTTTTAAATCCATTCCAAGACATTCTTTTTAATGTACAAAATAAATTAAATTAATTTAAAAAAAAAAAATCATTTATAAACCCAAAGTGAAATAATCCTCAAGTACCTTTATTAATACCCTGCACAGCTTCACCCATGTAAATGGTGCTCCTGATGCCAGAATAATCACAGGTTTTTCTGTTTGTATTATTGTTTTACATTAATGCTAAATAGAAATCCAAAGTAGGATCACTACAAAGTTACTTATATTGTACTATCCATAATTTTGTTGTAAAAGTACAGTTTCTTATCGTAGCCTCTCTGTGATATTTAAAGGTAACCTGTGGAGTTTTCTTGTAAATATGCACAGTTTTGGTTGCATTCAGGTTTTGTCACAAAACACAGTGCTATTTTGGTTGCATTCAGGTTTTGTCACAAAACACAGTTCTATGTTTCAGTATACATTTCCCTTTTGGTACAATAGCAAAAATCATTATATTGAATTTTTTGGAGCCTGCACTGTTTATGTTACTTGTATGTGTAAAATGATACGCAAGAATGTTTTTGAATTTTTTTTATACTTCCATATGTCTTTAGGGTGAGAGGATGAGTCGCTTTGGCTTTTGCACCGAAACCACAGGAAGTGTGACCTTTAATCTGCACTGCATCCAGCAAGCCAGGTGAACCATGTTTAAGTTAAAAACCACGCATGGTTTACAAAGGTAAACCACGCATCTTGAATATGTCACCATGGTTGTCAGATTTGTTATAAAACTCTTTATTCGTTTGTGTACAGTATTATAGCTAAATGTCTTATTTATCAAGTTCATCATACAACTAAAAGGTCTAATTTCCTGTAAAGTAGCAGAACGTGTGCTTTATTATTTCCATGTTGTGTGTATTTCAGGTCCTTTGTTGATGCCACCATGTTGAAGAAGAGGAGGCAGAAGGTGTTTGACCAGTTGGGAGGATTTAGTCAGCAAGGAGCTGTCTGCACCATCCTGGGTAAAGACATTCACACAGAATTAGTTATTTAGTACTCCATGTAGCTCAAGTCCTGGAGATTCAAAAATCAGTTTGAAGGCTAAGTTGAGTGGGAGAACAGCTTTTATTGAGCACGTATTGTTTACTAAGTTATTGTTTTCCCTATCAGAGGCCTTCCAGCGGGCCAGGAGAAAGATGCAAGAGGCCAGAGAAAGTCTTCCCAGAGACCTCATCAGCGCCACCTCCTAGCTCCAAATCAAATCTTCTACATAGGTGTGAAAGAAATTGTAGAACCTTTGTTCTACCAGATATATTTAAGTGCCATAAAAGTTTAGAACTGAGGAGAAATTAACAGAAATTATGAATTGCCATTTCTAATATTGTAAGTTTTCTGTGTTTTGATGGTAACATAGGACTATCATGTACTGTAACAAGTCAGGGAAAAGGAAATAGTGTCTGCTTGATATTTATTGTCTGTAAAAACAGGTAACATGTAAGGAAGGATAAGAATTGGTGTACAATATGGACTTACATGGTAAATTTCCATAGTTTATTTCAAACTTGTAACGAGTATCACATTTGTTGTAATATAATTTTTATATGAACTATAACCCCTATTTTTCTGTATTTTTCCTTTGTGATCATTAAAATTTTGTGCTATAACCTTGCAATATATGTTTTGTAAGAGGTGGTTAAGTCCCCTATAAGCTTTGTGTATGAGACCTACTGGTGTGGCATGAATGGAACTGACAGTACGGCCTTTTGTGGGTCCAAACGTTTCTACCCTGTTCTCACTAAATGTGACAGCAAGTGAATTTTCATTTTATGAGGAGCATCAACTCATCTGCTGGAGAACAGGTTGTTTTTTGTGGTACATGAGACATTGTGTACACAAAATGCATTTTGTTGCACTAAATGTTACATTACATGCCAGGAAATGCAGAATGTAAAATTCATTTTGACTAATATGTAATGTATGTTGTGACCATACTGATTTAAATTTAAAAGAATTTGTGAAAATTTGTCACAATTTATACCATACAATGTGCTATGATGCACTGACTGCACAATTTTTTGCTATTTTATCTTACCTAAAACTAAACCCAGAGTATGTGAATTACCATCATTGTAAATCACTAGTTCTCTAACGCTAAAAGAAATGACATTTACTGAGGCATCCACTCCAGTTAAACCCAGGGAACCCAGAGAAACTCTGCTAAGGAGAATTCCAAGAGATATGTTTTACTTTTGTTCTACTACATAATCCAACAGCTAGAGACACTTGGATTTATATTTTACACACAAACCATAGTATATGATCAGTGTATATAATAGGATGGATTAAACTGTCCACCACTGCACAGAGTAGTCAACATTAGCTCAACCCCCTACAACATTTAGACGTTGCTTACATGTTAATGCATCAATGATAATAATAGTCTGATAAGATTAGAAAGAATACAAGGTTAACACAGGCAATCCTGTCCAATGAGTCATTATACTTTAGATCCACATCAACTCTCCGCTGTCGGCTACGGGTGTTGTCACCGCCCTTGGTTGCACTGGGCTGCACGGTGCGTCTGGTCCTTTGCGTGCACGTACGGTGAAGTTCCTTTTAGTATTCACGGGTCAAAACCGTACAAAGTCTAACGATATCCCTCCATAAAACATCGGACGGGTCGAAATCGTCTGTGGCACAAAACATCCCGGTGCGCAAGACTCCCCGAGAGGCTCAGCTCCAAGGAGAAGTTGTCCAGTTTCCGGTGACAGTGAACGTACCATTACAATCCAGATTCTCCATCTTCCTCCAACCGGGTAAAGGGACCAAACCTGCGTTTTACATCCACTGTAACTTCACATTTCCTCGCCGGCACACACTCAACCAGGTATATGAAATATTTTACAGCTAATGGTTCACCTAACGTCGTTGCCATTTGTGTGTGATTCCGTGTCGATCCGTTTTCGCTCTCGGCTCATCACCTACATTAACCTTAACGTATCTCTTTTGACAGCAGCGATGGGAACTGGGCCGCTGGTCACTTTTTTTTCTCTCATTTTATATCAGATTTAAGGCTGATTAAAGGCAGATTAAACGACTGCTAACGTTTCGTGGCCTCGTAGTCGGTGTAACCTGCAGTTCGTCGGTATTAGCCAGCTAACGTCGCTAAGTCTGGGGGGGCAGCGTTAGCGGCGATCATTTAAACTGATGCATTTAGCATACAGCTAGCTAGCTAACGTTAGCGAAGCTAAACTGTAACGGGTAGAGTCAATTGTAGCTAACTTGATGTTGGACATAGATCAAGTTTTGTCTCAGCTACAACAGTGGTCGGAAATGTCACGTCCAATTTTTGCATAGCAAACGTTTAATGAGAGAATTGATTAAATATAACTAACATACAACAGCTCTGAGGACAACAGTTAACATTGAAGCCATAACCGGCGCTTTAGCTACGTGATGCAAGCTAGCTAACATTTTTAATGAGGTTAAGCCTAAAAAATCAAGCCAGGCATTCAAGCAAAATCTCTTTTGTGCATTTAACATTGAATATGTTTGTGTAGTATCCTACAAATGGTACAAAAATATCGGCGCCCTAGTCATAAGAATACCTCCAACTTATTGAAAAAATAAACGATCCATAGTCCGCTGATCACCCTTTTTTTGTTCACGTTGTCAGTTTCTGTTTATTTTTGTTTCTGTGGACGATTGGTTAAATATAGATAACCTGATGTTGACGTAAACTAAAAAGTCAGAAGTACGTGGACACCTGAATCTTTCACCCGCATTTGATTGTCCATGATGGTATTTCAAAAACCTTGAGCATTATCATGTTCAGATAACAGCCTCCTCTTTTCTAGGAAGCACATCTCAATATGGAACCTTGAAGGAATAATTGCTCCCATTCGGATGCAAGAGCATTAGCGAGGCCAGAAACTCATTTTGGGTGATAGAGCCTGACTTTCAGTCAGTTTTCCAGTTCGTCCCAAAGATGAAACAGCAACCAGCGACCAACAAACCTGGGGAAACCAATTCTTTGTCGAGCTTGGTCCCGGGGGGGTGACATACTGAGAAAGGAATGGGCCGCCCCTTAACTGTTGCCTCAAATTTGGAATGATATAATTATGTCTATGTCACTTTGGACAGGTACCTAATCACGACAGTATGACTTAGTTACTTGAATACCAACTCACAAGCATATATTTGCAACCTACAATTGGAAAAACGGCCTAACATTGGCTACCATTAGTTAACAATAACTATTGTTGCAGTAATAACACTGCCACTCCCACTCACTCTGTGTGGTCGCAGCCAGTGGCTATGGCAACGGTTAGAGGTTTGCCCTGCCCAGCCCCAATTATTCCTGCTCCACCAAATTTCAAAGTTGGCACTGTACATTTAGTTAGGTAGGGTTTGTATGGTTAATCACATTGCCAGAAAGTGAAGTCTGATTCTTCACATCAGAAAACATATTTTCACCACCCAGCAGTCAAATGGTGGTATGCTTTACACAGCATCAGCCCACATTTGGCATTGTGCATTGAGGTCTTGGCTTGTGTGCTTCCACTCCACTGTGGAAACCCATGTCATGAAGCTGCAGATGAACAGTGCTGACATTGCTTCCTGAGGCAGTTTGGAAATTGCTAGTGAGTGTTGCAACCGAGGATTTGAAATGATTTGTAGTGCACGTCAGCACGCAACAGTCCCATTCTGTGAGAATTCAGTTCACGGAAAGAACTATTGTTGATCCTACATGTTCCGACTTCAAAATAATGAAATTTAATGAACCAACATATTTTATGCACTTGTTAGCAATGACTAAGTTAGCTGAACCTATCCATTTAAGGCAATGTCCACATACTTTAACCATATAGTATATTTCCCCTGCAATTATGCTGGAGTTTCGGTTTTCATTGTACAAGCATGTAATCTTTATATCTATAGAAGTATTAGAAAAGAGAGGAATGCCAGAAGGTAGGAAATACTATGCATCTGTATCCATATTAAAATTATAATTAATGCTGGAAAATGCAATCCATAATACCAGTACTGTTATACACTTTTGAATGTAGAATTCAAATCTAGTTTAAATCTTTATGTACTAATTGCACGATACAAATATGAGTGAAAAAGCAAAAATTAGATAGTGTTGGAAGCAGAACAGGTGAACTAAATGACTGAGCATCACGGAACTAGTGTGTGATGTGCTCATCACTGCACCTCATAGTGACACACCAGATCAGGGCAGAAGGGACAATTGAAACCAATGGATATTGTATGAAGAAATGACCTTTCATTTTTTTGCAGAAAGGGAAATCAGGAAGGGCTAAAGGGAATCATTATTACAAATTTTCATTGAGGGGATAAATCTGTGTATTTTTTCTGTACAGACTTAAAGGACCACAACCATGACGGACTCCAAATATTTCACAACAAACAAAAAAGGTGAGTAAAGAAGGCACTTGTGCTGAGAAATCTGACTAGCTCATTGGAATATGTTCTTATTTGTCATTTTCAATCTGTCCTGTGAATATTTTGTGTAACCCTGAAACATTCGGTTTCCTTTCATTTCCACTGCAGGTAGCTATGAGCATGAAAAAAAGAATCTTTTTTCACTCTCTGACATGCTCAAACTGTGCTGCAGTCAACACTTTGTGATTCCTATTTCAGGGGAGATCTTTGAACTGAAGGCAGAGCTGAACAATGAGAAAAAGGAGAAGAGAAAAGAGGCAGTGAAGAAGGTCATTGCAGCCATGACTGTTGGCAAGGATGTCAGGTAAGGCGGAAGATAGTAACTTTAAATTAACCAGAAAGTTGTAAAAACTAGTTCATAAAATAATATTTCTTAAAATTAGAGAAATGAGGACCCATTCAGAAGGTTGAGCTTTTTTTTACCACTTTCTAACAAAAATACTTCTGAGAGCATATATTTGACTTTAGGGTAATTTGTTTATCACATTGCTCATGATGTAAACATAGGAACAGCCTTGGCATCTCTTACTGTAAACTTTGATCAAAGTCTTTTTGCTCTGCTGTCAGTTCTTTGTTTCCAGATGTGGTGAACTGCATGCAGACTGACAACCTGGAACTGAAGAAGTTGGTTTACCTCTACTTAATGAACTATGCCAAGAGCCAACCTGACATGGCCATCATGGCTGTCAACAGCTTTGTCAAGGCAAGGCCCTTAATGAACAATTTTTTTTTTTTTCAACTGTGTATATACTGACAGGCCTTCCTAAACTGTGACTACATCTACACTAATGCAGATAAATCTAACAATGGGGGGGTTGACTTTTGTTGATGTATTTTCAAATGTAGCTGGCATAGCATTGACATGACTGTGAGTTCCACATAACAGGGAAAGTTAAGATGGTGAATAAGTTTTGAGATTTATTTTCAAGACAAGTAAAGTAATGAATTTCACAGGGCTTCGGATTTGCTCTGACCTAGTAATGGAAAGATATGGAGCTTCGCTTTTTGGTCACAATGGGAACTTACCCCAACGAATCTAAACAGTTTTGAAATCTAATAAGTTTAAAACCAAAACTGCTTAAACTTGACCTGTTCTCCAGGACTGTGAGGACCCCAACCCTCTCATCCGGGCTTTGGCCGTCCGCACCATGGGCTGCATCCGGGTGGACAAGATCACCGAGTACCTGTGTGAGCCTCTGAGAAAGTGCCTGAAGGATGAAGACCCATATGTCAGGAAGACAGCAGCTGTTTGTGTAGCGAAACTTCATGACATCAATGCTCAGATGGTGGAGGATCAGGGCTTCCTGGATTCTCTGAGAGATCTCATTGCTGACTCAAATCCCATGGTAAATGTCAGAACTATGATGGGCAGCTTTTATCAACCTGGGCCTTTTTTCTCTGAGGTTTACATTTCATGCCAAATATTCCTGAGTTTGAGTAACGTTTTGGTTTGTATATATTGTCTGCTATTCAACACAACCCAGTAGAATAAAGGAAAACTTAAACAGTTGAATGGATAAGGAGCGCTTAAGCAATGCTTTGATATATTCCATAGTCAGTTTTTTGCCACCGCCCTTTGTTGCTTTGAACAAGAATGCACATCAAAGTGGCCATTGGTTAAAAGAGATGATTTGAAGTTTGCACATTATATACTGCATAACACCGGCCGATTTACCAAATATGCTCTGTTCCAAGGTGAAGTCAGTTTGAAGCTTGATATTGACCAACTCAACACATTTTATTGTCAATAAATTCATGTCAATTTTCCTACTGACATCAAAATAATTGAATGCTTGAATTGCTGGTGGATTTCTAGTTTTACACTACCAGAGCAGCTCGTACTTGTCAGTATATGCTGTGAGCTTCTGTCTCACTCCTCCTGAACACCAGTTACAGTGTGTATTACCTAGATATCCATTGCTCAAACCTCTGCCGGTAATCCAGAATGCACACAACAGCAAAATTCAAAAGGATTTATTCATCAACATTGCAACCTGCTGCTCTTCTTAATTACTGAAAAGCAAATGCACAGTGTGATTGATCAAACTAACATTGTCACTTGCGGAGCTGATTCAGTAGGTGATCGGTTTAGTTACCATTTGACACATTAAGATAAGCCTCACTTGTTTATTACTTGGCCTTTACTGTGTAATGCAGCACCTCTGCTCTTTTTGCCTGAATATTACCTTCTCTGTCTTTTAGGTTGTAGCAAATGCAGTTGCTGCTCTGTCAGAGATCAGTGAGTCTCACCCCAACAGCAACCTGCTGGACCTAAATCCCCAGAACATCAACAAGCTGCTAACGGCCCTCAATGAGTGTACGGAGTGGGGACAGATCTTCATCTTGGACTGCCTGTCCAACTATAACCCCAAGGATGAGCGTGAGGCCCAAAGGTAGCAATCATGTCAACAAAATATAATACCTTTTAAAAGTAACTAGTTAATCACCTTTCCCTGTTTCCTTTCAAAGCATCTGCGAACGTGTCACTCCCCGGCTGTCTCATGCCAACTCAGCAGTGGTGCTGTCAGCTGTCAAGGTGCTGATGAAGTTCTTAGAGCTGCTGCCCAAGGACTCCGACTACTACAACACCTTGCTGAAGAAGTTGTCCCCTCCACTGGTCACCTTGCTCTCCGGAGAGCCCGAGGTCCAGTATGTGGCTCTGAGGAACATCAACCTCATTGTCCAGAAAAGGTGTGTTATCACAAACACCAGAAACTGGGTTGTATTTTTAACTGCAGTGGACCTCATATTTCTATATCCATGATATACTGTATCGGCCTGAAAGTAATGTGAACCCCCTTTGGCAGGACATTTTTTGTTAATAGGACTTAAAGTAAACTGAACAACATAATGTAAGCATATATACCATTTAAACATTGTCCTCTTGAGTACAGTCACACACAAATTCCTTGATAGCTTGTTTCTTTTAAATCAGGTCTTCCCACAGTCTAATGTCTAATGTGGAAATGTGTGTAGGCCTGAGATCCTGAAGCAGGAGATCAAGGTGTTCTTTGTCAAGTACAACGACCCTATCTATGTGAAACTGGAGAAACTGGACATCATGATCCGCTTGGCCTCTCAGGCCAACATTGCCCAGGTACCTACATGAAAACGAAACTATGTGGTAACTTTGTTTGGAGGATACTTTTGCCACAAAGGGTTTTGTTGTCTTTGCAAATTACAGTTTATAGTAACAAATACTCTATTTATGCATATGCATAGAGGGTGTATTTTGCATGTGTACATGACTGCAGGGAGAGACATTTATTAAATTTCAATATTGTATATGGCCTTCCAAAAAGAACTGATATGTAATTTCAGCTTTGTGCCTTTTGTATATATACCACTATGTATAGTATACTATATTAAAAGGAATTAGAGTAAAATATTAACTTTAATTATTTAATTCATGTGATCTATTGTTTAGAAAAGGTCAGACTAAAATGTATATTTCGATAAAGGCATCAAACTGGAACAAAGTCGGTAAAATTGAACCATAAAAAGCTGGTAATTTTTGGTCTGGTGGTGTTTATACAGTATATCTCACTGCAGTTATCTGGCACTTTCAGGTGCTGGCTGAACTGAAGGAATACGCCACAGAGGTGGATGTTGACTTTGTGCGCAAGGCTGTACGAGCCATCGGACGTTGTGCCATTAAAGTGGAGGTAAGAATTTCCACCATTGCTGATCTGTCACAGAAAAAGCATCAAGTTTTAAATACACTTGAAATCTCCTCTAGTATCAACCGCTTGACTTTGTCAGCCTTTTGCGATATACATTAATCCATACAACAGGAGTCTGATGGCATCTGTTAGTTTATGCCTTTGGTTCCCTCTAGAAATTTCAATCTCCCAACTTACTTCATTTTTTTAAAAAAAATCCTCTCTGTGGAACATTACTTTCAGCTATTATAGACGAAAAAGAAACTGTACCTTATTATGACCTTTTTCCCCATGTAAACTGTTACGTTCTGCTCATCTCCAGCAATCAGCCGAGCGCTGTGTCAGCACCCTGCTGGACCTGATCCAGACCAAGGTCAACTACGTGGTTCAGGAGGCTATTGTGGTCATCAGGGATATCTTCCGCAAGTACCCCAACAAGTATGTTTCTCACTGAAGCCCAACCAACTGACCAGTCCCTGACATAAACCAGTTAGTTAACATAGTGCATCAAGTGCTGCTGCTTGCAAGTGTCCAGTCATTATATGCTGGACAACTACTCAGTCATTCAGTGCAATCTAATTCATAAGCTTTATTTTCACCTTTACGTCATCTGTTGAAGCTGTAAGATGCCTGTAAAGTTACCCTATAACCACCAAGATACTGGTGCTCTTCAGGTACGAAAGCATCATTGCCACACTGTGTGAGAATCTGGACTCTCTGGATGAGCCCGATGCTCGTGCTGCCATGATCTGGATTGTTGGCGAGTACGCAGAGAGGATTGACAATGCTGATGAGTTGCTAGAGAGTTTCCTCGAGGGCTTCCATGATGAGAGCACTCAGGTGGGTTCATTGTCAAAAGCACATGAGAATTTTACTGGCAATAAACTGAGATGTACTGAAAGCATGGTAGGTCAAATTAAAAAAAAAAAAGATGTGTGTAAAACTGTCTCTTTTTTCAATCATACCCTGTTAAACAGCTAGAATGCAAACTAGAGGTACCAGTGATTGAATCCACTTCTCTCCTGGCGGAGCATACAGTGGTTTTCCTGTATGCATTGTAGATGTTGCTGTAATTGGTTATCAGCTGTGTTCCACTGGTGAAGACATTTACATTTGGTCCCATAACAGCATGGACATCAACCAACACCGCTTTGTTTGGCTGTCTCCAAACTTTGCTTGTTTCCACCTCCCACTGCAAGACTAAGGGGATTGCAGTTGGGGAGGCATTTTACACTGAAAATGGTCATAATACAACAATGCGTGCTTTGATTTACAGGTCCAGCTAACGCTGCTGACTGCCATTGTGAAGCTGTTCCTCAAGAAGCCATCAGAGACACAGGAGCTGGTGCAGCAGGTTCTCAGCCTTGCCACTCAGGTTAGTTATGTCTTGTGAGGAAGTGAGGAAGTGCGGGTTTACAATTGTTGCATGATCTATTTATTCACTGCTAGATTATGTAACCTGTTTTTATCTGGTCTTACACAGCCCTGTAAATGTCTGGGTTGTATTTTTGTTGATCTCATACAGACAACCCCTCAGCAACATAATTAAGCTTTCTGTAGCATATCAACATTTGTTCTAGGTTTTTTTTTGTTTTGTTTTTATTTTCTTTTAACTGATTGTTGTTTGTTTATTTAAGTTTGATTTCCTTGCTACCACCATAGTAACTATTCCAACTGTGGTCTTCATGATCTTATTCACACATATAACATAATTTACATCATGAGTGTTTACCTCTTTCTCACTCTTCTTCAGGACTCTGACAACCCTGACCTGCGTGACAGGGGCTATATCTATTGGCGCCTTCTGTCCACTGACCCTGTGACTGCCAAGGAGGTGGTGCTGTCAGAAAAGCCCCTGATCTCAGAAGAGACAGACCTGATTGAGCCCACCCTATTGGATGAGCTCATCTGCCACATTGGCTCTCTGGCCTCTGTCTATCACAAACCCCCCAGCGCCTTTGTGGAGGGCAGCCACGGAATCCACCGGAAACACCTTCCTGTCCAGCACAGCAGGTCAATCATACAAATACTATTCACATTATGACAGACTTACATCTCAACTTTTTTACCTGAGAGAGAGAGAGAGAGAGAGAGAGAGAGAGAGAAAATGTATGCGTCTGCTAAGCTCTTCAGCAATGTTTTATTGCCTTAAAGAAGTTTGTGTGGCGAAAAATACAGTATCAGTTTAAACATAGAGAAGACAGAGCAGCATACAGTGTACGTAAAACAAGAAGACTCCAGTCCATATTTTATAGCACATTTCATGTTTTATCTCCTGCTCTGGAGAAGAGGACATTGCCCAACACCCTGAAGATATTGCACCATGTCCCAATGATATTAAACAAGGAAGAAATACCTTTCTTAAAGGAGGGTCCAGAGCTGCTTATGGACAGGAAATAGTGGATGGAGGGTTTCATTTAGCCACTGAATGTCCACAGTCAAACTGAATTTGGCTTTTCTAGTCTTGTACAGTAAGGCGCATCAGTGCAAACCAAGGAGAAGTTTCATCATATCTGAACGTCATCCCTCTATCACTTTTCCTATTTAGTTCTCCTAGCACAACAATGTAGCACAAGGTGAAAAATATCCATGACCATGAAATAAACCGTTTAAAGTTATATACTTCAGGATCTTCATAATACAAAACCCAGTTTTTGATAGCATTCATAGCTATTTCTAACCCTGTGTGAATACTTTTGCCTTTTATGATACTGTCAAACCTTTTAAATGTGGAGAATGAGTGAGTGCATTTGCTTTGACAGTATCTCTGCTATTTGGCATCATTTCACAACTTTCTGTTAAGCCAATCCCATGCGATATCATTTTGAATTATGGAAGGTTGAATTAGAGTTTTGAATTTTTAGAACATTTTTGTCAGTAATGGATCATTTTTTAATGCCTTTCCTTTACCTGTCTACTGTTTTCTCCTCTGACAGCATTGATACTGGTGAGAGCCCAGTGAGCAGTGGGCCAGCAGCTGCCATGGACCAGCCACATGTGATCCCCAGCCAGGGTGATCTGCTGGGTGACCTGCTCAATCTGGACCTGGGCCCACCAGTCAATGTGCCCCAGGTCTCCTCCATGCAAATGGGTGCGGTGGACCTTCTGGGAGGAGGCCTGGACAGCTTGGTGAGCCAGATCCCATGCACCCATCACACACACATGCAAAAACACACACACAGACACACGCTAGACGAGAAGCATAAATGTGGCTTAAGACCCAATCAGCTCCTGTATTTCCTTGTTTTCGTACCGATGGGACTCCTTATTTTGAACAGTGGTTTGGCAAGGGCATAGGACATTAAGTTACAGACGCTCACAACACAAAATCTTTACAGCACATAGCACATCCGTCTTCCGACATATACAAAGCATTTCCAGATCTCCATTCAGCATTTTTTTTAAAGTCAAAAAATGCTCAAAAACCAAAGGATTAGGGCTGAGTGCTACAGACAGGATAGGGAAGTCAGAGAAGAACTGAGAGACAGACTAACACATTGTAGGTTTTTTAGTCTTTTCATGGAATTTTTTGAAACCGACAGAAATGTGGGATAACGTGAGTCTTATCCTTAAAATCTTTACAATGGATAAACCAATGCTTTGTCTCCCTTTTTTTTTTTAAACTTCAACTAAAACTCTTCTGAACATAATTTGTAGGAGCTGATTAATGGGAAGCTTTTTCATGGTCATTGCAAGCTGACAGGATTGTTTGATATCGTGGGAACGCACTATTCTAGTGTGTTCCCAGACTTGCAGGCAAACATCAAATAAAGGAGGAAAGAGTTTTTACAATCTTGTTTTTTGAAAAAAATATTGTGGCAAAGGTTCCTCATCTGACCAGAAGAAAGCACTATATGCCAAAATGTTACTTTATGTTACTCTGATCCTTCCTCTGATTCTTACTCTTGCACATAAAAATGGCCAAAATGTTTATCTTATAATAGTAAATTTCTCATTCTTTTAAAAATTTTTTATCAAGGAGTTACAATGTTACTGTAAGTATGTTTGTAATTTGAATCGTGAAATCATCTTTTTGTACCTTTGCTGTATCTACCATTTTGTCTAATACAGCATGAAAATTTCAAATGTTTCACTAAAAATTTTTTAAATGTTTTAAAATTTTGAATGATTTAGTACATTAATATATCATAAATATGATTATTTTTTTCAACATTGATCTACATTAAGCTTTGTTGTATTTTTACTCTTTTAACGGTCCCTTTTCCACTTCCCCAAGCTGCTGGAATAGCTGGATTTCTTGATAACATTTTAAAGCCTTATTTTGATGTCCAAAGTACTATGTGGAGTTACAATTTTCCCAGAAAGTGAGGGCTCTTCTTGATGGGTTGCGGTTGCTAAGAAAGTTTCTGTCTCTGTCTTTGTTTGTGTGTTTGGTCTGTCTGTGATGTGTGGATGCTGTCTTTGGGGGCCTCTCCTCTCTCCTGTAGCTGGGGGGAGACCTGGGCGGAGGTGTTGGGGGAAGTCCAGCAGTAAGTCAAGCCTTCTGTTTGGCAGCCTGCCTGTTTGCATGCTGCATGCTTCCTGAATTTAACCCACCACGCTCTCAAACAAACTACAAGTTTTCATCAAGTTTTTAGACATGGCTTCTCTTGTCTCACTCACATAATTTCATTGATCTTGTTCACATTTTCTCTGTCATAAGGTTTTTCGGCTAATCACATAATCATGACATGGTTGAAATTTTCATTTTTCTTCATAATCACTGAAGAGTTTTACTAATTGTTTTTTCCTTTGACACGGCTTAAGATTTTCAGTGTGATTCTCTTTGTAAACTGTCAAGTAGCCTGTGATTCTTTACTTAGATTACTTAGATTGTGTGTTCTGTGTGTGTTCTGTGTGTGTTCTGTGTGTGTTCTGTGTGTGTGTGTGTGTGTGTGTGTGTGTGTGTTTGTGTGTGTTTGTTTGTTGTGATTGCTTTAGGTGGGACAGAACTTCATCCCCTCATCTGTCCCCAATACTTTTGCTCCATCGCCTACACCAGCACCTCCAGCTGTCAGCAGTGGCCTCAACGACTTGTTTGAGCTTTCCACAGGCATGGCCATTACCACAGGAGGCTACATAGCCACAAAAGCAGTGAGTTCACACAACTTCTGTCTCAACAAGTAGGCCATTTATATATGTTGGTACACAGAATATACTGGTGTTTTGTTTTTGTGTTTTTACTACTGCACTTACCTTTGTCTTTCCATTCTGTTAGAAAAGGTCAAGTGCTTGTAACTGTACATCTTGTCCCAGTTAGGTTGCTACAATAAATTATTGAGGCAGTCAGCTGAATGTCACTCACAATTTTAACACTCTCCCAGTATCTGGTATCGTTACTCTTATTTTATACTTTTCTAAAGTTCGAAATAATTTCAGACTCCTTTTCAAACTCTTGTTTTTATCCAGGACTGTACAGAAGGTTTCCTGGCATGTTACAAATGGTCAGCTTTCCAAGAATCTAATAAAACATTTATTAGTTGGCTGATGCCTCATGAGCACATAGTGAACAACATGGATCAGAATTTATTCTGCTTGTCAAGAATCTGGCAATCAAAAAGACTAACTTGGTGTTCAGACCAAATTTGACACTATGTTAAAAACACATTTGCTTTGATGTGGGTGTATTGCTTCAGGTACCAGTGAGAGGATAAAATACAATCTATGAAGTCTCTTTAAGTAAAGGTTCCAATGAGATTTAAGATTTACCAAAAGTCAAAACATTGCACTGTGTTTTATAATCATATGAGATAAGACTTAGGTCAATAGTGAAGCTACTTTCTGAAATCACATACATGTGGTATAAGAGAGTACAAGGTATAAACTATCTGTACAATTATTTACACTGATACTTTTTAACCAGGTGTGGCTGCCCGCAGTGAAAGCCAAGGGACTGGAGATCTCTGGAACCTTCTCTCGCCGCCAGGGCCACATGTACATGGACATGACCTTCACCAACAAGGCCCTGCAACACATGACTGATTTTGCTATCCAGTTCAACAAGAACAGGTCAGTGAGAGGACTCACATGAAAAGTCATGTTCAAGTGTAATATCATTACCATCAAGCTAAAACAGCGTAGCTGTTAAATTGGCTGCTTTACTTTCACTTTACTTACTTTTTTACTTTACTTACTTTACTTTACTTGACGTGCCTCAAACAGTGGCAGCTTGAGTGTACAGTGTATACTATAGTTAAATACAGGTACTGGACACCAATTTTGTTTGTTTGTTTGTTTCCTACATGTAGTTTTGGGGTGATCCCCACCAGTCCTCTGCCCATTCACACTCCTCTGATGCCCAGCCAGAGTATTGAGATCTCTTTGCCTCTCAACACCATTGGGCCAGTCATGAAGATGGACCCACTCAATAATCTGCAGGTACAGAAGGACTCACTCACCAGTAGGGTTGGGCGATGCCTTCCAACTTAGCATATGAAGATATCTAAAGTGAAACGCTGCGATGGACAATGTCATCGTCAGTCCAGGGGGTGAAAGCCCAATGCAGTGTGTAGAAATGAAAAGCAAATAATCTGAATGAAATTTTTAAAAGAATTGTCCATAACATAATGATAGAAATTCAACAATATTAAATCATAATGCTCAACACTGTGATGTCTGTCAGCCATCACCCCTGACTTGCAGTTCCTTTAGCTCAACCCTACACATCAGCAATAAATACATTCTAACAACAGCGCCACACATTGGAAATGTACTGTCAGCCAGCTACCTCTTGAGCATCTTTGGCTCATTTCCACTTGTTCTTGTTATGGTGTTCCTGTCCATGTTGTGACTAGCCAAGTTTATTAGGAGTTGTTCAGCCAGTACAGCATGTTGACTCTGAGTCCAGGCAGTTAATTACCGTAAGCTGTCTAACTGGCTGCTTAGCTTAAAGAATCCATGACTTCTCACATTCTCTCCCATTTTGCTTCCATTCTTTCTTTCTTCCTTAACAAAGTATAGATCGTATCGGCTGATGACACCAGTGCCAAGCAAAGCAAATGTTTGGCGCTAGGGCTTGGTAGAGACTACTGCATTAAAACAGCAAACGATTCTTTCTTAGATCTGACTTTTCTACCAACCTTGTTATTCCCATTTTTAGATAATTTGTGATACTGAACGCACAAACATTTACACTTGGCAATCATTTTTGGCCAGAAAGTTTTATTAGGAAGTAATTTTTGCAAAGCAGTTCATGCAACTAGGACAGTAGGAGTTGATATGAAATTAAACAGTTTCTGGGTTATTTTTAATTTCTGTCACGTAAAGTAATATGATGATAATTTAAAACAAGCACATCCCAGCTCAAGTATGACAAGTGTTGAAACATTGCTTGTTATATAATGAGAAACTTGTGGCCTTTTTTGTTTGTACACAGGTGGCTGTGAAGAACAACATCGATGTCTTCTACTTCAGTGTACTCATCCCACTCCATGTATTCTTTGTTGAGGATGGAAAAATGGGTAAGATTGATTTTCACCCCTTAATTAAACAGCATCACATATCTGGTCACACCATCAGTTCATTTGGTAAATAATATCTTCCACAACCACTGCAGAAGGAATAAAATATTATTTGGAAAATCTGTATTCATATAATTCTCACACTGGATGTGAAATGCTATATAAAATATACTCACTCCAGGGTTTACAATGGAATAAACGTCTCGTGACATTTCTGAAACTACAGAATACACTAAATTGAACTATTTAAAAACAGGTTTGAGCCACAACAATGGAAGAAAACAATTGCCTTAAGATTTGATTCTTATAAACAAATGAAAACCTAAAAGCGAAATTGAATTACATCTGATGTTGAGAATTTAAACACAATTGAATTTACAACACTGAGATATTTGACTTTGAAAACCATTTGTCTGAAATTATGGGATTTGAATTCTCCTTATTTAAACACATTATGCTGAAAGACTGGCCATTATCTGCTTCCACATGTATCAACCAGCCAATGATGTGTAGTGTTCCTCTGTGTGAAACACTATACATAAATCAACTCTTGGTTTCCAATTCAGTAATGTTGATAAGATAATTTGGGTTTTTTTCTACTTCAGAGCGACAGGTTTTCCTGGCTACCTGGAAGGACATCCCAAATGAGAATGAGCTGCAGTATCAGATAAAGGAATGCCACCTAAATGCAGGTAGGCAAGTTTGTGAATAAACTGCCCTCAGTTACGTAGCCAACATGGTACATGGTGTGTGCGACATTATGTCGCCATTCTGGCATATTTTTTTTTTGTTTGTTTGTTTGTTTTACTTTGCTACTCTGTAGACACTTTATAGTGAGAAAAATAACTCGAGCAATGCATAGAAACTTCATGCCTATACCTTAGGTACTCCATTTGGAGTAGATGGTCTGATTATGTTTTGGAGCACCTTTCTGTATAAATCTGCATATTAACGAAGGAACACTGATTTCCCAGAAATTGCTCTAACTCCTTAACACTTCAAAATGGTTCAGATTGATGCAAGATGTATCACATAAAGACAAACATGGTGTTATGAAAGATCAAATAATGAGCAGATGAGTTAACTGGCTTAATTCGGAGGAAACCAATTTTTCTTGTGAACATGATAACTCAAGAACAATACATAGTAGAAACTTCGTACTCAGACCACAGGTATGGAGTAGATGATCGAATTAATTTCTGGTATGCGTTGCTGTAAAAATGTGCCTATTAACGAGGTATAAGAGATTTTTTTAAAGTTCTGTTAACATTCTTGATGACAAACTCCTAGCACAGTAAACATACATGTTTTTTAATCACGCAGATCATGGAGGGAAAATTAAGTTTGTTTTTTCCAGCTGATCTATCTTAGCCTGTTCTGTTCAGGAAGGAAAACCATCTGATTTACAATATGAAATGGAGCTAAAAACAACAGGCAACAACGAGAAGTGATTGAAAGTTCCTTCGCTCACAAGATATGAAATTATTTATTAAAGCTTATTATGCACATTTATAAATAAAAGTGCCTGTGCTAAACATACAATGACTGGGCAGCACATTTTGAGCTCTTTCACTTTAAAGACTTCATAAATGTCATGAGAAATTTTGTCTAGAGTGAAAACCTCCCATCCGTTTTTCCAGTGAAAACTCATCCATAGACCTCACCCTTCTCTGTTTGTTTTCTTTCTCTGCCCACATGCCTAACTTGGGATCCTGCAACATTTCCTCTTCTCTGTACCTTAAGGACACCTTCAACTTTTTTCCTTTTATAAGCTGCCCATAAATGTTCCACTATTAGCTGACTGCAGGATGGCTAACAACCCATGGTGGCTCTTCTTGGCAGGGCCCTTTGTTATAGTATACCTGGTCAGGTTTACTGAAATCTGAAGGTTTCCAGTCACGATTCATTGAACTTGACATAGACCTAATTCACCTCTATTTCCCTGATGAACCTTTTGCTAGTCGTAGAGTTTGCATTAGCTAATGTAATCTTTAGTGAGAGTACCTATAGTGATTACGCCTTCAGTAGTGATTACAGCCATTTGTGTGTTTGTGTTTCACATGGTTTCTCTTTGCTCAGTAGTTAGATGGTGGCACCAAGTTAGGTGTTTTCATTACCTTACCAGTAACCTTAGTAACCTTAACTCTGGTCTTGCAGACACAGTATCAGGGAAGCTGCAGAATAACAACATCTACACCATTGCCAAGAGAAATGTAGAAGGCCAGGACATGTTGTACCAGTCTCTCAAGCTAACCAACGGCATCTGGATCTTGGCTGAGCTCCGCATTCAGCCTGGCAACCCCAACTACACGGTAGAGTATTAAATCTTTTTTGATTTGATCTTGTCTGTTTTTTCTACTTGGCCTTCAACTATGCTTCATAGTTTTAATGTTCTATGATTTGCCATGTTGACATTTAGAGGGTTTACTGTGCAACTCTAGCGCAGGTCAGTTAATTAGAAAGGGATAGAAAATAAAACAAAGAATATCAAGGTCTTGAAAGGTTTAGGGATTCCAAAAATGTATGAAAGTCTGGACAACAGAATTGATTTTATAATAAGATTTATATATGAAAGAAATGCCCATCCTATTTTCCCAGACTCCAAGCCGACATCTTCTGTCCTCTGCCTTTTTTGTCCAACCAGCAGTCCAGAACCCAAAGATATGCAGTTTACAGGGATCTAAAATGGTTGCTTGAAAAATAGCTATTTTAATTAATCGATTAGCAAAAGAGTTGCTGATTATTTTTCTAACTTTTTTCTAAGAGCCCTTTGTCAACTGTCTCCCTGTAATAATTGTTTCCACACTGAGCAGTTGCTAACCATCCAGAACAGAGACTAACTTTGTTAGTTTCAGTAACTACCTAAAACACTGCAGATTACCTTCGATTTTTCCACTAGTGGTGTTGAATCCAAAAGACGTCCTCATAAGTTCTTAGACAGTTTGTTGTCATAATTGTCTATTCAGCATACCTTGCTAATTTTCTTAGTTCTGTTTTGACAAAGAGAAATTCAGTAGCCTTGTTACAAATATGGCAGCAGAGCATGCAATAGATCAGTCGCATTTTACAAATGCTCTCACTGGAATAAAAGGCACTGCCTGCTGCAAAGCTTAGATTTGTAGCGTTCATTTTGCATCAAATGTTGAAATTTTTCCCACATTCGAATTACAGTTCAAATTGTGTGACAGGCTCTAATGAACCCTAGGTTGTCAGCTCTCAATTGTGTACAGGATAAGACGAGTGATCGGGCCCCTCAAACCAGCATCTTTGAGACAAAGAACTTATTAGTGAAGGTGTCTCCCATTGTAACTCTGATCTCGCTTTGCTTTTACAGCTGTCTCTCAAGTGTCGGGCACCTGAGGTTTCCCAGTACGTCTACCAGATGTACGACGCTGTGCTGAAGAACTGACCTGCTCTAAACATTTAGCCACTCTGCTTCATCCTGACAGCAAACAGTAGTGTTTTGTCATTTTCTGTCACCTGCACAGCTTACTGCCAAAACAAGGGAATCCAAACAGTAAACGATAAATTTTGAACATTGGAATATTTTCCCTTAGAGAGAATCAGGAAGGCAAATTTCACCAAACTGTAGTTCTGTATAATGTACTGAAAATAAACGTACTGTTGATGTTCCGTTATTTTGGCAGTTGAAGGCATTATTCAATTCTCTTATTCAACTCCCCATTTCGATTTTTACCTCCCAGTATATTAAGTGTCTATCATTCCATCCTTAACTTAGTGTCTTAATGTTGTAAAGATGTGATGATGAGGTGAAACTGTCCTGAGCGGGGAAAAAAATCTCCCCAGTTTCCATGAAACCATTGTTTTAAGATTTTCTTAAAAAAAAATTTTTTTGGTTCATTTTTGATACTGGCTAAGCTTTAGTTGTACCCACATAATAATACCAGTGTTGTTCCTTTTGCCATCAATGTACAAAGAGTTAAACCCAGTAATGTGTTTGTCTATTCTACATTAGGTTATAGTCCTGGAGGTCATGGTTTACAGTTACTTCCAGAGACATGATCAAATAACAAACATTTTACAACATACTGAGCAGCATATGTGTTGCTGTTTCTTCCTATCATGACTTTGGCACAGCTTTTCGTATGTAATGGGATTACTTACATAACTTTAGATGGAAACCTTACATTTTCCACCACGAATGGACCATAGTACAATAATTGAAAAGCTTTAAGTGAAATTCCAAAAAGTTGAAAAGGAACCAGAGATTACATAAGTAGGAACACTAGTAACTCTGATATAAATACTAAACCCCAGCATTTTACTGCTGCTTCCAACCTGTGAATTATGCTACTCACATGAACTTTTTTGCCATTTGTGGTCTTTCTGGCAGAGTGGAGATGTGGAGTATTTTGCGGGTGAAGTGTACTGATGGTAAAACACAGAAGCAGGTCCCACCGAGGCCTTTATAATAAAGATCTCTTTCCATCAGCCCTCACCACATGCCGTCTTGATTGGTACTCCACCTACTCAGAAATGTTTTTAAATTCAAAAAGCACACAAAACCTAAGACCATGTGGAGCAGCCTCAGTGGAACTGCTCTGGCATAATAGAACTCATTTTTACATAATTATAGTTATGTTAAAAACTATGGAATATACTCAGTGTAGTGTGCGTATCTGCATGCTGTGTAGATGTAGGGATGCAAACCGCCAGTAAAACAGACAGTTAAAGAGCTTCTTACTAGTAAGTGGCATGCAGTACATTTGTGGGTTTAAATTCCTGGACAAAATTGCAAGGTGGCCATTATTTTCAACTTGTACATCTTCGCTTATTAGCTCGGAACCACTACGCAAACCATAGCAGCTATTGATATGTGTTCACACACCAGTGCCACTCCATTTTAAGAATGATATTTGCTAATTGATTTTCAAATGGGGTTTTTTTGTAATAGCCCCGTTTACTGCAACCACATAGTTGTACATGGCTTTATACAACTGTATTGTCATTCCTATTTATTGTGCATCTACCTCTGCATTAATGTTGCAGTAGCTTCAATTCTGTAATGTGCTTTGAATGTTTTTGCCTTTTCTTTTGATGCCAGTATTTTTTTTGTAATCTTCATGCCTTTGTTGTCAAGCCAGTCTAAACCTGTGGCAAATCAGCCAAACCAGTCTCACAGGACCAAGAATTCACACAAATTAAATGCCAAGTTTTTGTTCTAATACCCTAGTGTCAATATAAACTTAATGTTGGTGTTGTGTGTGTGTGCCATAGAACATTAGAGCACATACACACTAAGATCCAGAGTTGCCCTAGTACAGTGTGTCGAGTGATGGTGGTAGTTAGTGTAGCTAATAAATTAAAACGTTTTGGCATTGCCCTGAAGCTGAAATGAAGGCTTGCCTCTATTGATTCAACAGAAAAGGCTTTTTTCAGTGCATCAGTTGTGTGGGTGACACTATTTTCATACATAATAATGTAAAAATGTGTTTATGTGCCTGCATGAGCTCACTGTTTATTTTATCTTTTTTCATTTAGGCTGCGGATTCTCCATTTAAAAACTAATCTTCTCCCAGCTACATGTCTCTATTTTAAATGTCATGTTTTTTAAAGCAGGATTGTCTCTAGCACTTCCACACATAGCAGTTTATCCGAAACTGGTGCCAGCAATACAGAATGTATGGAGAGAGCTACCATAGCGTCTTACGAAATGGAATATTTCTATCGTCATTGCTGTAACCCTGTTGTAAATGATTTGTTATTGTCACAGTACCACATCCTATGTCAATATATTGTCAAACTCATATGCATCATTGTTCAATCAGGATTATTTACCACCACAAAAGCACATCACCAATCCAAAATTAATGGGTTGGCCAGCTATTGTACTTAATCTTAACTTTTGTAAAAAAAAAAAAAAAAAAAAAAAATCACGTCAAGACCAAAACCAATATTAATCTCATGTTTATCTATTACATCAATGAGCCACACTGTTGCACTCGCTGACATTATTATCAGAATTATATAAACAAGTTTATTTTGAGTCATTCTAACATACACAATCACTTTAGAACACCAAATGTGTAATAGAGTAACTGTGACAAGTGATCAGCTGGGTTAAGAAATGATCTATCCCTTAAAAAAAAAACCCAAAATAGTAAAGTATGTATTCATAGTCCACTTTATCTACATAGGTACATATGACACCAACATAAAGCACAGAAACAATATTCTCTTTACTACGCTGTTTACTCGCCAGTGTTGAGGTCAGCCAATTAAAGTACCTATGACACCAGTGCTGCTTTTCAAAGACTCAACATTATAAGGAGTTGAGACTGACAACGTCCTACACTTTATGGTACCTGTCAATTTTGCATTTCCACATGATGACCACAAGCTTCTCTCGACTAGCCTGTTTACACATCAATATTGAGGTCAGCCACCAAATCTACTTGAAAGCACATGACAGCAAGGAAAAGCACATCCTTCGAGCCGGAATTGAACCAGCGACCTAAGGATAACTGATATTATGAACCTACAGTCCTCCGCTCTACCAGCTGAGCTATCGAAGGCCAAGTTTGCTTTTTTTCAGGCATTTTTTCATGACACAAATAGAAGTCACAACCTCAAATCAACTACTTTTTTTACCAAACAACGTTGAGATTAAAGAAATCAAACACCAAACCACTGAAAACCTGTATCTGAAAAGTACTGTCTTTACATTCTATTAATATGAAAAGGCAGGATATCTACAAAAGTACATATGACACCAACATAAAGCACAGAAACAATATTGTCTTGACTACGCTGTTTAATCGCCAGTGTTGAGGTCAGCCAATGAATGTACCTATGACACCAACGCTACTTTTCAAAGACTCAACATTATAGGGAGTTGAGACTGACAACGTCCTACGCTTTATGGTACGCATCAGTATTGAGGTTGGCCACCAAACCTACCTGAAAGCACATGACAGCAAGGAAAAGCACATCCTTCGAGCCGGAATTGAACCAGCGACCTAAGGATAACTGTTGTTATGAACCTACAGTCCTCCGCTCTACCAGCTGAGCTATCGAAGGCCAAGTTTGCTTTTTTTCAGGCATTTTGTCATGATACTTACAAAGACACGTCACAACCTCAAATCAACTACTTTGTTTGCCGAACAATGTTGAAAATTAAAGAAATCAAACACCAAACCACTGAAAACATGTATCTGAAAAGTACTGTCTTTACCTTCATGTAATATAAGGAGGCAGGATATCTACAGAAGTACATATGACACCAATGTAGAGCACAAGGACAATATTCCCTGGACTACGCCGTTTACTGGCCAGTGTGGAGGTCAGTCAATTAATGTACCTATGACACCAGCGCTGCTTTTCAAAGACTCAACATTATAGGGAGTTGAGACTGACAACGTCCTACGCTTTATGGTACCTGTCAGTTTTGCATCTCCACATGATGACCACAAGTTTCCCTCAACTAGCCTGTTTACGCATCAATATTGAGGTTGGCCACCAAACCTACCTGAAAGCACATGACAGCAAGGAAAAGCACATCCTTCGAGCCGGAATTGAACCAGCGACCTAAGGATAACTGATATTATGAACCTACAGTCCTCCGCTCTACCAGCTGAGCTATCGAAGGCAAAGTTTGCTTTTTTTCAGCCATTTTTTCATGACACAAATAGATGTCACAACCTCAAATCAACTACTTTTTTTACCAAACAACGTTGAGATTAAAGAAATCAAACACCAAACCACTGAAAACCTGTATCTGAAAAGTACTGTCTTTACATTCTATTAATATGAAAAGGCAGGATATCTACAAAAGTACATATAACACCAAAATAAAGCACAGAAACAATATTCTCTTGACTACGCCGTTTAATCGCCAGTGTTGAGGTCAGCCAATTAACGTACCTATGACACCAATGCTGCTTTTCAAAGACTCAACATTATAGGGAGTTGAGACTGACAACGTCCTACGCTTTATGGTACCTGTCAGTTTTACATCTCCACACGATAACCACAAGTTTCCCTCGACTAGCCTGTTTACGCATCAATATTGAGGTTGGCCACCAAACCTACCTGAAAGCACATGACAGCAAGGAAAAGCACATCCTTCGAGCCGGAATTGAACCAGCGACCTAAGGATAACTGTTATTATGAACCTACAGTCCTCCGCTCTACCAGCTGAGCTATCGAAGGGCAAGTTTGCTTTTTTGCGGGCATTTTTTCATGATACTTACAAAGACACGTCACAACCTCAAATCAACTACTTTGTTTGCCGAACAACGTTGAGATTAAAGAAATCAAACACTAAAACACTGGAATCGTGTATCTGAAAAGTACTGTCTTTACCTTCATGTAATATAAGGAGGCAGGATATCTACAGAAGTACATATGACACCAATGTAGAGCACAAGGACAATATTCCCTGGACTACGCCGTTTACTGGCCAGTGTGGAGGTCAGCCAATTAACGTACCTATGACACCAATGCTGCTTTTCAAAGATTCCTACCTGAAAGCACATGACAGCAAGGAAAAGCACATCCTTCGAGCCGGAATTGAACCAGCGACCTAAGGATAACTGTTATTATGAACCTACAGTCCTCCGCTCTACCAGCTGAGCTATCGAAGGCCAAGTTTGCTTTTTTTCAGCCATTTTTTCATGACACAAATAGATGTCACAACCTCAAATCAACTACTTTTTTTACCAAACAACGTTGAGATTAAAGAAATCAAACACCAAACCACTGGAAACATGTATCTGAAAAGTACTGTCTTTACATTCATCTAATATGAAAAGGCAGGATATCTACAAAAGGACATATGACACCAAAGTAGAGCACAAGAACAATATTCCCTCAACTAAGCCGTTTAATCGCCAGTGTGGAGGTCAGCCAATTAACGTACCTATGATACCAACGCTACTTTTCAAAGACTCAACATTATAGGGAGTTGAGACTGACAACGTCCTACGCTTTATGGTACCTGTCAGTTTTACATCTCCACATGATAACCACAAGTTTCCCTCGACTAGCCTGTTTACGCATCAATATTGAGGTTGGCCACCAAACCTACCTGAAAGCACATGACAGCAAGGAAACGCACATCCTTCGAGCCGGAATTGAACCAGCGAACTAAGGATAACTGTTATTATGAACCTACAGTCCTCCGCTCTACCAGCTGAGCTATCGAAGGCAAAGTTTGCTTTTTTTCAGCCATTTTTTCATGACACAAATAGATGTCACAACCTCAAATCAACTACTTTTTTTACCAAACAACGTTGAGATTAAAGAAATCAAACACCAAACCACTGAAAACCTGTATCTGAAAAGTACTGTCTTTACATTCTATTAATATGAAAAGGCAGGATATCTACAAAAGTACATATAACACCAAAATAAAGCACAGAAACAATATTCCCTGGACTACGCCGTTTACTGGCCAGTGTTGAGGTCAGTCAATTAATGTACCTATGACACCAAGCTGCTTTTCAAAGACTCAACATTATAGGGAGTTGAGACTGACAACGTCCTACGCTTTATGGTACCTGTCAGTTTTGCATCTCCACATGATAACCACAAGTTTCCCTCGACTAGCCTGTTTACGCATCAATATTGAGGTTGGCCAGCAAACCTACCTGAAAGCACATGACAGCAAGGAAAAGCACATCCTTCGAGCCGGAATTGAACCAGCGACCTAAGGATAACTGTTGTTATGAACCTACAGTCCTCCGCTCTACCAGCTGAGCTATCGAAGGCCAAGTTTGCTTTTTTTCAGGCATTTTGTCATGACAGTTACAAAGACACGTCACAACCTTAAATCAACTACTTTGTTTGCCGAACAATGTTGAAAATTAAAGAAATCAAACACCAAACCACTGAAAACCTGTATCTGAAAAGTACTGTCTTTACCTTCATGTAATATAAGGAGGCAGGATATCTACAGAAGTACATATGACACCAATGTAGAGCACAAGAACAATATTCCTGGACTACGCCGTTTACTGGCCAGTGTGGAGGTCAGTCAATTAATGTACCTATGACACCAAGCTGCTTTTCAAAGACTCAACATTATAGGGAGTTGAGACTGACAACGTCCTACGCTTTATGGTACCTGTCAGTTTTGCATCTCCACATGATAACCACAAGTTTCCCTCGACTAGCCTGTTTACGCATCAATATTGAGGTTGGCCACCAAACCTACCTGAAAGCACATGACAGCAAGGAAAAGCACATCCTTCGAGCCAGAATTGAACCAGCGACCTAAGGATAACTGTTATTATGAACCTACAGTCCTCCGCTCTACCAGCTGAGCTATCGAAGGGCAAGTGCGCTTTTTTTCGGGCATTTTTTTAATGATACAAAGAGATGTCACAACCTCAAATCAACTACTTTGTTTGCTGAACAACATTGAGATTAAAGAAATCAAACACTCAAACACTGGAAACATGTATCTGAAAAGTACTGTCTTTACCTTCATTTAATATGAAAAGGCAAGATATCTACAAAAGCACATATGACACCAACATAAAGAGCAGAAGCAATATTCTCTTGACTACGCTGTTTACTGGCCAGTGTTGAGGTCAGCCAATTAACGTACCTATGACACCAATGCTGCTTTTCAAAGACTCAACATTATAAGGAGTTGAGACTGACAAAGTCCTACGCTTTATGGTACCTGTCAGTTTTACATCTCCACATGATGACCACAAGTTTCCCTCGACTAGCCTGTTTATGCATCAGTATTGAGGTTGGCCAGCAAACCTACCTGAAAGCACATGACAGCAAGGAAAAGCACATCCTTCGAGCCGGAATTGAACCAGCGACCTAAGGATAACTGTTATTATGAACCTACAGTCCTCCGCTCTACCAGCTGAGCTATCGAAGGCAAAGTTTGCTTTTGTTCAGGCATTTTTTCATGACACAAATAGATGTCACAACCTCAAATCAACTACTTTTTTTACCAAACAACGTTGAGATTAAAGAAATCAAACACCAAACCACTGGAAACATGTATCTGAAAAGTACTGTCTTTACATTCATCTAATATGAAAAGGCAAGATATCTACAAAAGGACATATGACACCAAAGTAGAGCACAAGAACAATATTCCCTCAACTAGCCTGTTTACACATCAATATTGAGGTCGGCCACCAAACCTACCTGAAAGCACATGACAGCAAGGAAAAGCACATCCTTCGAGCCGGAATTGAACCAGCGACCTAAGGATAACTGTTACTATGAACCTACAGTCCTCCGCTCTACCAGCTGAGCTATCGAAGGCCAAGTTTGCTTTTGTTCAGGCATTTTTTCATGACACAAATAGATGTCACAACCTCAAATCAACTACTTTTTTTACCAAACAACGTTGAGATTAAAGAAATCAAACACCAAACCACTGGAAACATGTATCTGAAAAGTACTGTCTTTACATTCATCTAATATGAAAAGGCAAGATATCTACAAAAGGACATATGACACCAAAGTAGAGCACAAGAACAATATTCCCTCAACTAGCCTGTTTACACATCAATATTGAGGTCGGCCACCAAACCTACCTGAAAGCACATGACAGCAAGGAAAAGCACATCCTTCGAGCCGGAATTGAACCAGCGACCTAAGGATAACTGTTATTATGAACCTACAGTCCTCCGCTCTACCAGCTGAGCTATCGAAGGCCAAGTTTGCTTTTTTCGGGCATTTTTTCATGACAATTAAAAAGAGATGTCACAACCTTAAATCAACTACTTTGTTTGCTGAACAACATTGAGATTAAAGAAATCAAACACCAAACCACTGAAAACCTGTATCTGAAAAGTACTGTCTTTACATTCACATAATATGAAAAGGCATGATATCTACAAAAGTACATATGACACCAATGTAGAGCACAAGAACAAAATTCCCTCGACTATGCCGTGTACTCGCCAGTGTTGAGGTCAGCCAATTAACATACCTATGACACCAGCGCTGCTTTTCAAAGACTCAACATTATAGGGAGTTGAGACTGACAACGTCCTACGCTTTATGGTACCTGTCAGTTTTACATCTCCACATGATGACCACAAGTTTCCCTCGACTAGCCTGTTTATGCATCAGTATTGAGGTTGGCCAGCAAACCTACCTGAAAGCACATGACAGCAAGGAAAAGCACATCCTTCGAGCCGGAATTGAACCAGCGACCTAAGGATAACTGTTATTATGAACCTACAGTCCTCCGCTCTACCAGCTGAGCTATCGAAGGGCAAGTGCGCTTTTTTTCGGGCATTTTTTTAATGATACAAAGAGATGTCACAACCTCAAATCAACTACTTTGTTTGCTGAACAACATTGAGATTAAAGAAATCAAACACTCAAACACTGGAAACATGTATCTGAAAAGTACTGTCTTTACCTTCATTTAATATGAAAAGGCAAGATATCTACAAAAGCACATATGACACCAACATAAAGAGCAGAAGCAATATTCTCTTGACTACGCTGTTTACTGGCCAGTGTTGAGGTCAGCAACAATTTAAACTATGACACCCAAATGCTTTTTTTTTCAAACTCAACATTATAAGGAGAGAGAGACAAAGTCCTAAAGTTTTTTTATGGTACCTGTTTTTTTTTCATCTCACATGATGACCACACAAGTCCTCGACTAGCCTGTTTATGCATCAATATTGAGGTTGGCCAGCAAACCTACCTGAAAGCACATGACAGCAAGGAAAAGCACATCCTTCGAGCCGGAATTGAACCAGCGACCTAAGGATAACTGTTGTTATGAACCTACAGTCCTCCGCTCTACCAGCTGAGCTATCGAAGGCCAAGTTTGCTTTTTTTCAGGCATTTTGTCATGACAGTTACAAAGACACGTCACAACCTTAAATCAACTACTTTGTTTGCCGAACAATGTTGAGATTAAAGAAATCAAACACCAAACCACTGAAAACCTGTATCTGAAAAGTACTGTCTTTACCTTCATGTAATATAAGGAGGCAGGATATCTACAGAAGTACATATGACACCAATGTAGAGCACAAGAACAATATTCCCTCAACTAGCCTGTTTACACATCAATATTGAGGTCGGCCACCAAACCTACCTGAAAGCACATTATTATGAACCTACAGTCCTCCGCTCTACCAGCTGAGCTATCGAAGGCAAAGGTTGCTTTTTTTGGGGCATTTTTTCTTGAGACTTACAAAGAGATGTCACAACCTCAAATCAGCTCCTTTGTTCGCCGAACAACGTTAAGAATAAGGAAATCAAACACTTAAACACTGAAAACGTGTATCTCGACTACATTGTATACTTGCCAATGTATAGGTCAGCCAATTAACGTACCTTTGACACCAACGCTGCTTTTCAAAGATTCAACATTATAGGGAGTTAAGACTACATTATATGGTCCTACGTTATATGTTCCTACATTATATGGTCCTACGTTATATGGTACCTGTCAGTTTTAAAGCACCACATGATGACTACAACCTCATTACATTGTTAAAATGTGTGTCAGTGTCTAGTTTGGCCACCTAACATACCTTAATGAACCTCCCTCCCTTAGCTACATTACTTATGTCACAACTTTAAAATTGGTATCTTAATGTATCTCAATAAACATGGGGTACAGACTTAAATTTCCTTTGAACAGGAATTGAACTAGCAGCCTAAGGATAACTGCCAGTAGGATTTTCCATCCTCCAGTCTACTACTTCAGGTATTGAAAAGAAAAAATGTTTTATTGAAATGTTCAGCTGCTGCAGGAAGTTAGAAATAGACCCTTAACCAAACTATGCAAAGACTCAAAGTCTCAACATCATTGATTATCATACGTGTTTTCGTCCTTTTAATTTAAGCTTGTGAAAAATAACAAAGCATGAAAATATTGAGCCAAGAGGCAAACTCAGGTGTAAAGACTGAAGGAGCACAGTTTATACTGACAAAGACCTTAAGAAACATTTTTCACACTCTTTGTTTTGAGAATTTCACATTTTATTAAAGTATATATAAAAATTGAAATATCCTGTCACGTCCTTCAAAATGGCGTTATCTTTCCTATCATTGAAACAGCTATTAAATCATCCATTAGAACTAAATAGTTATAACAAAACATTACAAAGTAACTCCATGAATTCAGTGAACAGTACAGGAAATATTACACATATCACTATCATTCTAACAGAGTAGCATATCTAAGCGAAATTGTTTTTTTTTTTTGCTGTTTTTTTTTTTGTTTTTACAAAATCTATATATATTTTTTACATTTAACCTTTACAAACAACAAACCCAACATCTTGTACCGTGCTGATTTTGAACTGACAATCAAGCATAAACTGAAAAGGGATGGAGGTGCCTTATTTCACATTCTCTTCATTACACTACAGTTTTACAGCTGCATTTTAATAACCCCAACTAAGCTTCATGAAGACTCAATGATATTTCTCAAATTTTAGATTTCGTAGTATTGTAGTAATCAGCAACAATGGTGGTGTGTGGTGAACCCAGATACGGAGTCCAATGCCATTTAAACTTATGTAATACCACACTGTCTTCACATTTCCCTACAGGCTGTGCTTCTAACCTTAAAAGCTACTGCTATTTAAGTTAAGGTTTGCTTTAATAATATCAACAGGCTGCAGTGACATTGTAAAAACCCAGAAAATGATTTTGAGATCTCTCCCAAACTCTGGGGAGATTTCCAGGAAGATGCCATCAGGAGAAGTATTCAGTATGACATCACTCGCTGTGACGTGGATAGGGATGGGATTTCAGGCGCACCTATGGGAGGAACGGGCAGGGCACCCAGGGGACTTGGTAAGAGAACTGGTGTACTTGGGGTAACTGGTGTAGCATGGCAAGTTGTCAAGGTCAGAAGGAGATCCGATACTGTTGCTTGAGGAGTCATCCATGGAGGGATCCTGCAAAAGAGGACGACTTCAGCCCAAATACATTATTTGTTAAACAAAGTTAGTTTATTACAACAGTGTTTGTAGTGTGGAAAAGGCAGCTAGATTCCCTGATAGAAACCTTCACTAGCCCCTGCCAAACTTAATCACCTGTCAGGTACAGCCAATTAGGTTGGAGGGTCTCTTAGTTTACTGAGCTAACTATGAGAACAAAACTAACCACATGTTCCACTGGTAGAGGGGCTTGACTGTTAGTTGCTGAATTTTTGACTTTTCTATTTTTTAGCTGTTTTTTTTAACAGTATGGAAAACTAGCAGTATATATGCATGTTCTTTATTATTTACCACAGTGTAATGTATGAGCATAGTGATTTGTACATAGCCTGTATAGCTTTATGCTGAGACTGGAGCTGGAGTAAATGATTAAATGGATAAATAAATAAATAAACCATCTGAGTAATATCTGCACGATATTATTTTCAAGCTTCATACATCGATCTTCATCAGTGAGATAGAGCAGGAAGCTTTTATGTACCCTGAATGGTGAATCTGGGGGCAAAAAACTCCAAAGTATTCACTGCTGGTCTCTAAGATCATTGCACTGAGAAGGTTACGAATGATCTACTAACCACATCAGATAAAGGATTTTTCTCCGTACTCGTTCTGTTAGATCTTAGTGCCGCATTTGACACTATTGATTTAATTATTATGATTGCTACTGTTACCATTTCATTTAGTTCTAATAGTAATATTATTAGCCCTGTTAGTTTAACTATAGTATATACAGTATAGTTATTAGTCCCATTATTATGCTATGCTCTCTCTCCTCCCTCCTGCCCCCTGTCCATCCTAGTGCCTTAAGATAGGCACCATCCTATCTTAAAGAGCTCATAGTACCTTATTATCCCAGTAGAACACTTTGGTCCCAGAATGCAGGCCTACTTGTGGTTCTTAGAGTTTCCACAAGCAGAATGGGAGGCAGAGCTTTTAGTTATCAGGCACCTCTGCTGTGGAACCATCTTCCAGTTTGGTGTCCGGGAGGCAGACACCCTTTTACGTGTAAGAGTCGGTTTAAATCTTTCCTTTTTGATAGAGCTTAGGGTTAAAACTGGCTCAGCATTAGCTTGAGCCATCCCCTCATTATGCTACTATAGGCCTAGATTACCCATGACTTCCCATGATGCACCGAGCTTCCCTTTCCACCACCTCCTCCTCTCTCCCTGTGTGCATTAATATCTCAAAAATGCTCGTTACTAACTGTCCTTCTTCTCTCTACCACAGTTTTGTGCTTTCTCATCTCTCTCCTCTTCCTCCTGTCACTTTCTGCAGGTTTTTTGCCTCCAATGCTCCCGAGTCTTGATCCATGGCTGCAGACCACCTACTGCCCCATGAGCCTGATTAACACCCACTGCTTTAATTATTATGATTACTACTGTTACCATTTCATTTAGTCCTATTAGTAATATTATTAGCCCTGTTAGTATAACCATAGTATATATAGCTATTAGTCCCATTATTGTTCTATGCTCATGAGGGAAATGTTGGGTCTCTGTAAATAATAACTATAAATAGTCTGGTCTAGACCTGCTCTATATGAAAAGTGCCCTGAGATAATGCCTTTTATGATATGACGCTATATAAATAGAATTGAATTGAATTGAAGTGAATTGAACTGATAATGGCCGAAGGAGAACAATGAACAATATTCAGAGGGACTTAAGTAGTGAGGGGACTATGAACCTCCCCATCCCCAGTGGAAATTATGCCCTTGGATTTGTTTGTCATTTTATCTGAACTTTAAGATGTGTATGACACTTTGTTATCACCAGTAACTGCTGTATTGTTGTACCTGTAAAATTAGTGATACCATATAAAATTATTATTAGATTTCCATACCAGATTAGATTGCATTTTTAGTTCCACTACATAACACTGTATAACGCTATATAACATTGCATATAAAGAAAGCAAGTCACTATTCTATTTGTATTGTGGGATGTAATGAACTTCAAACCCTCCAGCGAATGCTAGAGTTGCTGCAGATTTTTAGCCTTGCTACCTTTTGTGTGTCATTGAATGTAACAAAATCAGAATGGTGGTGAGAGAGATACCTTTTGCTGAAGGATGTAAAGTGAAGTTACAGCATTTATCCCATTATGCTCTTTCATTTTTGGAAGCGACTCATCTGTTGCAAAGCACAAAACATTGGACAGTCATAAATATTGCCTGATTTCTTTATAGGGATTATCACAGCCTCATTTTAGATTAGCTGATCACTCTTTGAATCAACTGTCATCACAGTGGAATATTAATTAACTCTATAACGATAACATACCGCTGTTATTGATTGGTGAGCGATGAGAGGGGTCATAAAACCTGGAGAGAGGTTTTCTAGGTGGATGTCTTGGCCTACAAAAGATAAGACGTTATCAGTTCACTAAAGTTATGTTAGAAGTTTTGATTATTTGCACTCCAGACCTGCCTTTCCAAAATCAGTCTTACACTATTTAAGCTTGATTTGAAAGTCCAATAGCAACTCTTACTTTTTGGAAGGTGTCCAGCAGGCACATACTGTTACCAAGGTGATGAGGAGGAAGATGCCTCCAGTGGAAAGAATGATATAGAGGGAACTTCTTCCTGGTCAGATATTTAAGATTACAGCTAATGAATATAAATGGTGAACAGAGCAACATGGGAACATGCAAGAAAGGATTTTATATCGTAATATTGTTAAATATAGAGAATATTTGCAAAATCCAAAATCTGACTGTAAAGCTAGGTTTAGCAATGCTGATGGCTTGGTTCAAGGGATGGCAATGCAACACCTTTGTCCAGGCTGAAACATCTAAAAAACTATTAGGTGGATGGAATTTTGTACACATTCCTGCCAGTGCTTTCACATTTCACATAGTTGTCAAGTGCCAAGTAATGAAGGAATGTGCTAGCAAAAGACAGGGATGTAAACAATGTGCATTTTAATTAAAAAATGGCTTTGCAAATGTTCTATAAAGAAATGCATTCCGTACATCTGTTAGAAGTAATGTTATGTGAAACATGTCTACTGCTATTGGATGGATTGGGATTAAATTTGGTAAAGACATTCATAGTCCCCGTCAAAATCATTCATAATCTGAGGTGATCCCATAATGTTTCATTCAGCGTTGGATCAGATCAAAATTTTGATATAGCCAACATTTTGGTTTATGAAAAAATACCTGTAAAACTAATGAGATTTCCACCAGCCTCAGCTGTAAACTGGGTTTAGTCCAGTAACAGCCCTCGCTCAGGGGGTAGCAATGTGAGGGAGGAAAGAAAGTTTAAAGTATAATAAACCAAATCTTAAATTTATTATTTTTTTATAAAACCAAAACAGAGAGCAAACAAGGTGTTGGGAGCAGACTCTGCTCCTGCAAAGTCTCCAGTCGGAGATTTAGTGAGGTGGAGGGAGGCTGTTTTGTAGGTGGATCAGCTGCTACTGATTAGACAGGAGCTAATGATTCTTTGCTTCCTGAAACATTTAACAGAGGGCAGGTACACAGAAATACACCATATAGAATATAACAGTTCCTGATAGAAAATGTAAGCATACTGACACACCAAAATAGGATGCTGAACTTGTTAGAATGTTACTCAAAGCATGTGTAACTACAGCCAGTAGAGGCCCTAGTTTGGCTGCAGTATATTTAGAAAGTTGGTCGCACTGTTACCAACTGGACTCTGATAAGCGGGCAAGCCCGGCAATTGTAAAACAACCGAAATGGTGTTGTTGTTCTGCCTGTTACTTACTGGAATCATATCCAAATCTGTTACCAAAACTAGTTATAGTGTCAGAATCCACTACCTTTTATTACATTTTGTGTAATATAATGCCTTTTCTTATCAGTTTTACAGGTACATGGGAAAGTAAATCAATTGTGTCACCGATGAGAATTATTTTAATTAAGCCACTTCCTATCAAAATGTTGGAAATGCAGAAAAAACTTCCTTTTTTAAAGTAATATTTAATTACCATTTTAACGTTCAGATATTTTTGAATAATTGATTATAATATGAAATCTGAAATATATTATTAAATTAAATATTTAGATATTGGCTTGCAAGGTCTGTGCTTGAAACTGTTTACTTCATGTTTTTTAGGTTTTCCTAACCTGATAGCTCCTATGCTTTCTTCTGATTAACTTTATCTACTGTAGATACCAGATCTACCGCTTTTCCTGCTGCTTGTGTCATTATGCCTAGCGTGATGGATTTAACTCTTGTTGGCACAGTGATCAAAAACTAAGACAGAGTCACATACTGTAGACAGTCAGTCTGATGGGCAGGCTTGTCATATTGCCCACAGGATTCTCCACTGTGCAGCTGTAGATGTCATCGTCTGCCATCAACACCCTTGTGATGGTCAAGAGCTTCTGGTCAGGTGACAACACAAATCTTGTCTCATTGGTCTGTGGCTTTCCACCTTTGAACCACCTGTATATAGTGTTGGTTCCATTGTCATGGGAGCAGTTGAGGATAATGTTTTCGCTGAGCTCCAGTACTGACGAGGCCTCCATGTGGATGTAGGGCCTGGATATAGATTCTAGATATATGCGACAGTAGATACAATAGTTTTAAACATATAAATAGGCAAAAAGAAACAGTATATATGCTATTCTTTATGTTTGATGCAGTGTGTTTGTTGACCTTGAGGTCTAAACACATTACAGCAAACAAAGCAATTTCAGAAAAGAAAAACATATCACAAACAAGAATTTACAAAATATGTATCTAGCATTGTTCTTATTTTCAATGCAGATTTAACAGATTTTTGGCTATTTGGGGCAGCATAAGTAAACTGGGAACACAGCATTAATTACTAATTGGTTACAAATACCAATGATTACCACTACTAATCCACACATCCTAACATTGCCATGTATCTCCTTAGAAAAATTAAAATGAATTGAGAGGTGTGTCTCTGTCCAGCTGATGAATGCAAATGTATTATATCCCATTTTAATCAAAAAAAACCCACAAATACCTAGATGCAACCTACCTATTAACTTTTGACTAATCTCAAACTTAAGATTTATATCTCCTGCTGAAAGTTGTCTTGTTAAAACTTCTTAATTTGGCCCATAAAGTCTGGGAACCATGATATTTTAATTTTGAACTTAGAGTTGTCTAACTCTTGAATCTTTAGTAAAAAAAGAAACAAAAAACACCCCCCTCCCCCAAAAAAACCCTTTTCTTTATTGTGGAGATCTGGAGACTGTCTTGCTTATTATTCCAGATCATATTTTGAGCCAGTTAAAAATTCTAAATGTCACTATTTTACAAACTATGTAATGGCAACATGGTTCTAACATGCAATTTTTTGTTACTTATCGCCCAACATGTGATAAGATAAGCTGATAATATCGACCTGGCTGTTTTATTGGTTTGGCTTTAGACTGGAGTGCTCTGAATATACATATAGTCTCAAGTCTTTACACTCAAGTCCCAAGTGTTTAAGTAAAAAAAAAATGTAGTACAATGTTATGGGAGTTGATGAAATTGTAATGTTAATGAATAATTACATGGAGATAATACAATTTAGAAAATTCATAAGATTTGGCTGATGGAAACATTGCATATTAATGCACTGTAAATAGCTCTTAAGAGCCTTTCTTAATATGGCATCAGTTGGCAGGGGATTGCATTCTCTGCAGCAGGATAAGAAGAAAAGTTATCCTTGACACAGACTGGCTCCTGTGGAACTTTGCTTCTTCATCTTACTCTTCTCCAGGGTATAGGTGAACTTAACTCAGGCTTCTTGATGCCATTCTTCCACTATTACGTACACCACTGAACTGCAATATATCAGGAGATATTTTCCACTAACCTCCTTCCCTTTAAAGTTTGCAATTGAAGATCTGTCCCTGCTGGAGCGGTTTGAGATGAACATGGGCCACAAGAATTCTTAACAAACGGATTGTTAATGATAAATTAGACCTTTATCATATCCTAAGGAGTGCTTCGTCAGACCTAACTGGCACTATGCTGATATGTGTCAGTTGGGTGTAGTTTGCCCTCTATTTCAATTCTACATGCAAGAAAGCAGGTGCTGCTTATGTTGACTTCAACAGATTGCTCTGTGTGGCAAGTAACCAAAATACCTGGTATACCAATAGCATCATAAACAATACTGAAAATGCCATATTTCAAATGGCTTGAAGTGGCTGAATCTGATGTTCTTCAGCATCTCTGCCAACACTTAAAAGCCACAAGACAACCTTTGTCACACCTATTGCCTAATGAGCTGCCTACACTCCATTTAAGTTGGTTTCCCCGTCCTATCTGCAATGTAACAAGCAGCATGCCAGCACGCCAGGAGTCTAGTCCTCTTATATAATTCCCAGCATAACTCAAGGTTGTAGGTGCCAAAGAGAGAACACCGTTCAGGGTGTAAGTGTGTAAGGCCTTTCAATCTGACAAGTAGGATAGCCTACTTTGCAAAGATTGGACAGTTTTCAGTAGAACATTTCAGCATTTTGGGAAATTGCTTGAAGCAAGCTTGACGTGTCCTGGATCATCTCTGTACTCCCACTCACCAGGGGATAAAGGATGAGTCTGTCAGCAGCAGAAATAGCTCACTGGTAGTTAGTGTCCATCTGGGATCTTACTTTCAGGAGCAGAGCATCAAGCTGGTTTTGGTCCAGCCTGAAATATCTCTGAAACCTGCCGCCATCCGGATGTGACTCCTGAACCTGGAGTGGAGAACTGCAAGATCGTATAGATCCACAAGGATTTGTAACTTTTTTTCTGAGCATGAATATCTTCTACCATGAAAAGAGACGCAGTAAGATGGCAAAAATATAAAAAATTCCCTCCAAAATATATATTTCCACAGTCCACCAGGTTGGTGAGTTGATTATACTCAATTTATTATTATGAAAACATCATATCTGACATAGTGATTAGCTGTAAGGGATTATACCGCCTTAGGTGTCAGACATTATGTTATTTTAAATGCCCATAAGTCAACAGTAAGCATTTCAAATCTGGAGTCAACAATTGTCAAACTTGGGACTTAAGTTGGACTTGAGTCTATGTCAGACAGATGTACAGTATGTTTCCTAAAACACAGACTAAAGAGAGTGAGATGTGATTTTACTCTGAAATTACCCATATAGAACCATACAATAGAACTTTTCCTCCTACCATCCACAGTGAGCGTGATGCTGCCCTCTCCTGTAAAGGAATCATCTGTGATGGAGATCTCCACATCATAAATTCCATCATCAGAGAATCTGAGGTTGTGGAGAAGCAGAGTTCCATTCTCAAATACCAGGATGCGGTCACGATAATCAGGCCTCAGGGTCCCAATGATGTCTGTTCCAATCGACTGGACGACCGTGACAGACTTTTCCCTCTGGAGCTGCCACTTGATGACCGGTTGGTCAAGGCTGAAACTACTATAGCGGACAGAAAGAAGGGCCTCCCCTCCTACTATACCTCTGATGAGAGTGTTGGGGATAGTAATATTCACTGCCAGCACCTCACCTGAAGAGAAACACAGAAGACAGGGCGTTGTGTTAGATTTTCTTTTTCACAGCTGCACAATTCCAACATAGCTTCACTTCAACAAGTTAAACGATATCACAGTGAACAGTGAATGCCAAAAAACCATGCAGATCACTCCTGCTGCTGAACTCTGAGCTACAAATCCAGAGCAGTATCTATTGAAGCAATGAATTTGAAGTTTGAGTTTATGAATTTTAAGGCTGGCTGGAAAACCATATGGCATATTACTCAATCATCAGTTTATTAGATACATCAAGCTAAAATCAATGCAGTCTAATAAAACAGTCCTTCCGATCCTATTTCAGGGTTGACTGTAATTTTTATTTAAGAAACCATATGAATGAATGTTGATTCAACTCTATGATTATTTTGAAGGATGTAATTTTTGCTGCTGTTGGTACTGTATAGCATTAAATAGCGAGGTGTTCTGTTTAACCTATTCAACTTCAAAGCCTGCGAGGGAACCCGGGCAGTCTATTGCAATAACTCTAAGAACAATCATTTAAACAGTTCTCAAACACTACAGTGAGTGATACAGTAGATAACTGAAGGCTAGTGTGGGCATCACGCCCCATCACTGCTGTATACTGGAGCCAGTTTGCATGGCAAATCCACATCACCATGGCAACAGCTGTCAGTCCCTGGGATGGGTGAGCATGAGCCAACAAAAGTGAGGATTGTTTGTTCAAATTTCCTTCTTGGCAGTTCATGAAAAGAACACTGGGAGCAATCCAGATGCCAGGCTAGCTTTGCAGAAACAGAGCAGCTCAGTGACTGTGGTGCTAGCCAGAACAATAGCACGACAGGGATGGGACGCAGCCACAGCTGAAACTAACCAAACATCTGACAACACTGGTTCTCGTATAGCCTGTGGGCACAATACTGTATTAATTACAATGGATGGGCACAAGACTGTAAAAGCACCTACACAATCTGTTGCAATCAAATACCCTTACAACAGATACTACCTTTGTGATGACTATAATGCTAAGTTCTCAGAGATTTGTCAATTTCTCTCTTTTTCATATGTCATACTTTAAGGTGACATTGAACATGTAACAGTTATATGAAAAACAATGCATAAGTTACCACAAACCTCTGGTCACATCATATTGTGTCAGACCTTATAATACTCTATTTTTATTATTCAATTTTCAGTCACTGGCCAGTTAGTGCCTTCATCCAAACCTAAGCTAGTATTTTAGAGGGCACGCTGTTCCAGTAATAGCAGATTATACTGATAATTTCTAGTTGGCATTGAGCAACAATTAATATGATCTAACTCTTAATAACTCTTGATTAATATATATAGCATCAACATTCATTCCAAAATCATATGCAATTTATACATTTTTATTCCCTCATATTAAAACAATGAAAGAAAAAACAAAACAAAACAGTTAAAAGAATTCTTTAATCAGTTATTACTTATTTTCTAAATTGTAAACTATGTTAAACTTCATTAACATGCAAGTGAAAGATCAAATCATAGTGAGGCAAACTATTTGATCTTACTTAGCATAAAATCAGCTAGATGGGGCATAACATAGCAAATTTTAAGCAATTTTAGAACAAATTCTATAGTAGAAACTTGACATACCTGAATTGAAGAAACCAAGAGACATAAATAATACAATTTGGGAAATTGTTTTTGCTTTGGTAGGAGGCTCCTTCTCTGCCTTCATCTTGGGTCTCAAGCTTTGTTTTCCTCCAAGACAACCAGCATAATCTGTGACTCTGGCAGGACAGAGGACACAGTCAGTCATTCAGACTCTGTAGGGACTGAGTACATGCTGTTCTCAAAAGCCACTGCAGAAAAAGGACAAAAGTGTATGTGTCTGGATGTCCGTTTTGTATTTTTAATTGGTTTCATGTTTTTAATGCAAGAATATGTTATATTTTCATAAACAAAACAAAAACAGAATTAACAGAATTATAAACTGCTTCAGTGTCCATTACCCCACAATATTTGCATATCAGTGTTTTAAAAAAAACAAAAACAAAAACATGATTATTCTTGTTTTTCAGCTTTAACAATGTTGGAATAAACCTGTAAAGTATAACTGAAGCTATTCCATAGGAAAGGCTGTGGGTTTATCAAAAGAAAGTTTGCCCCTGGGAAACAGGGGAAGCAGGGGCTTTGATATTTGTCATGTATGAGGTGATATTTTGGTCCAAGGCTGGTGTTAGAGGAAAGGTCAGAAGCTCACTGAAACAGGATGAATAATCATTCAGGGCCACAAATATCTATAACTAATATAATGTGAAACTGGCCATTTGTTTTCAGGACATGGTGTTATGGACCTAAGGACTGCTCAAAGGGAAAATCGTCCTGATGGTAGTGGACGGTCAAGGTGGATTGACAAGAATAGTAGCGGTCATCTTCCTGGAAGAGTGAATGTCCATGTTGGCAATTTGGTCAGTATTAGTCAGGGTAAAGTGTCTTGTTGTGAACCAAACTGGTGGACAAGCAGATGGACGGACTTTCTGGCCAACCAGCGAACATGACCATCCTTACACCCTGCTAGCACTTTTAGCTGCATTCTGTTAAAGTGATTATGCATAGAAGCAGTTAATGAAAACTTTCAATTCAATACATAGTCCTTGTTATTTGGAGTAAATAGTGAGCCAGGTAGCTAGTATTGGGACCGAATGCCTTCTCCTACTTCAAAAACGGAACAAAAATATTACTTTTGTTTCAGTGTTGTTGAGATATGTGTTGTGTGTCCCTTGCATCTAACAAATGCATTGAATGTTTTTTCCTTTTTTAAAAAAAAATATTGCATAACCATATTTTAAAAGATATTTTGAAATGTGTATTTTTTATGTGCACTTTGACATACTAGCTGTCTTCTAAACTGCCTTTTTCACATTGCTGCTTTTCTTGGAGCATGACGGTCAACATTCAAGATACTTAATAACGTTTTTGGTCCCCACATTTATCATTTATAATTAGTATATAAACACATAATAACAGTAGTTTATAGCAGACCATAATGTAGATGTAAGAAGATAAAGGTGTTAAATTTATTTGTTTACAACTGTAACTCCTCCTGTGGACACGCATTAGTGGAGACTGCTGTATGAAAATATAACAAATGAAAATGAACAATGAGATTAATAAAATAAAGTAAAGCTACCGTCTTTGTCTTGCTGCATTCAAGGGTCCAAACTTGGGAAACTGTTTACAAATTTCTCATTGTGGGTGATATGAAATATTGTGACATTTTTTTTATTCCAGCTTTCGCTTGAAATATCTTCATAATAGTCATATGAGCTGTAAAACAACTTCAATCATTTCCAAACCTCACAAAAAAAAATATTAATTTTCTGTATCTTTTTTGGAGAAACTGAATCGTCAGTTACTGCCGCAAACCAGAGAGGGGACCGGATTTTTTCCTTCGAGTGACGCCTCACGCCGGCGCGGACGATCTTCGTTACAAACATGGCAGCCACCATGTGAAAGTCGTGCCATTTTAATCCACTGCCTGAACCAGTTCAGTGTCCGGCTGGTTTTAGTTGTGCGTTAAAACTGACATGTGAATTCAATCTTGCGGGACTGTGCCCTCATTCACCTCTGACAGCTAAGAATCGGTGAGACTCCGGCTTGGTTGATTCACTGGCTGACCGGCTCTCATGTTAGCATTTTAGCTAACCGGTCGAAAGCCTCAGACGCGATGGATCCTGACCAACAGCTGAGAAACGTAAGTCGAACTCGGGTTCACCTGCGTCCACAGTGAACATATTTGCAAATAAACGCAGTCCGATGGTGAGTTTGAGTCACTGTGTCTCTTGTAGCTGCGGGACTTCCTTCTGGTTTACAACCGCATGACTGAAGTCTGCTTCCAGCGATGCACCAACAACTTCAACTACAGAAACCTCACCATGGACGAGGTAGGAGCAGTCGAGTAAACATGTCGACTACATGTGTACACTCATCATGCACGTATACAGCTGCAGCTTTGATTGTTATTGTTTTTGCCCCGCTGTGTTTGATCGTCTTCTCTTTACCTGCTGCTTCTCTGCTGAATATCTCATTCCAAGACAGTTGCCATGAAAATGCTGCTCAGCCTCCGCTTCTATAAAAAGGCCTCCTGGAAGAGTTTGGATCCTGTCTGCATGGGTTTTGCTCCAATTAAGCCACAAAAGCATTAGTGAGGTTGGCCACTGATGTCGGGTGACCGCGTCTGACAAAGGTGTTGGATGTGGTTAATGTCAGGGCCTTGCAAGGCGTGCAAGCGTGCAAACCACAGAAAAAGGGCCCAGACCATATAAAATAACCTCAGAGCCCATGTGAACAGCGAGTCTATATATCTTTGACCAAATAGTGTATGATGAATGCATACTATAGTTATTGACTCATCACCTGCAACTGCTGTTGTCTGTCCAGGAGCGCTGTGTGGACAGCTGTGCGGGGAAGCTGATTCGCTCTAACCACCGCCTGATGAGCACCTATGTTCAGCTGATGCCTCGGATGGTGCAGCGCCGGATGGAGGAGATGGAGAGCAAGGCTGCGGAGAATGCCAAGGCAGCGGAGGCAGCTGCTTTTGCATCCGTGGGGCAGCCTGCGGCAGACGCCTTACCGGCATCTCAGAGCCCCGTCACCTCATCTCCATCCCCACAAATACCTGCACTGTTACCCCCTTTAGTGACCGATGCTGGACCAGAGGCCAATGGCTCAGTCTTAAAACCCTCAGGGTTAGATATTCCAGTTGAGCTGGATGCTGCTGTATCCAAATCCACATTGGCCACAGGAGTCAATTTATCAGCTGCTACACCACTCACACCTGCAACTGAAATGGTAAATCCTTCACTACTTAATATAGCTGGCGGTGGACCATCTTATACGGCAGGCTCTCCACAGCCGCCCATAGCTGGTTCCCAAACTGAGTCCGGGAGTTCAGGTTCATCTAAACCAACCTCTTCACCAGAGGATGTGTCTGTGTCAAAAGTCACTGTACCTATAGTATCAAAATCCACAGAGAGCCTGTCAGGCCAAGGGAGAACCCCATAGGTTTCCCCCTCTGTCAGGCCAGTAGTGATGCCCAATCTGGGTCTGTCAGGTGGTCAAATTGTTAGAGATATGAATCTGACTCCCACCACAAACAACCAAGTTTTGATGAGTAACTGATCACTGGCAGTCCCAAATGTGAACTTCTCTATATTGCTGAAAAGAATAGTTGATTAATAGATTGACATAAATGATGAAATAACCTTTTAACAACTATTGTAAGATATCATCATGTCATATTAACTTTTCTAGCTAAAGTCTTGCCAAAGTGGATATTCGCTGCTTTTCTCTGTTTTCATGTTCTAAAAAGCTCTAAGGCATTTTTCTATTTCTTTGATGAAATTATTAACTCAGAGACCTTGCTTTAGACTCTGGTAACTTGTGATGGACAAAATCCCAGCTGTATTGTTTTGTGATGAGAGGTAGAAAAAGACGTTATAACAGTGTATTTAAGTTTGTCTGTGTAGTGGCAGGGATGTTGCCAGTAAGAGCCCCGCAGCGATCAGTCTCCAGTCTCCTGCCCTGGATTACGAAGGCCTGACCAAATTAGGACTTTCAAAAGCATCGAATGCTCACTCTGATTAATCTCCAAACAAAGTGCGGGTACTCTTTATTCCTTTAACTGAGGCTCCAACAGCCGAAATGAAAATTATCTACATTTTAAATGTTTCAATATCAACATGTTGTATTTGTTGTTTGCGAACATTAAAGGCCGTCCTGCTGCTGGATGTCCTGTGCAGCAGTGGGATGGGACATATGCCACATGCTCACTGTTTTGGTTTTGAATCCAGTTCATGACCTTTGTCGCATATCATCACCTCTCTCTCTCTCTCTCTCTCTCTCTCTCTCTCTTTCTTTCTTCCCATCATTTCCTGTGTTTGCACTGCACACATTATGCACTCTAGTCCAGGAGCAAAGCCATCATAAGCAATCTTAAAACAGCATCGCCAGTGGCTTCATTCCTTGACCACAACCTTTGTGATGTTCTCTTAGCCGAGAGCTGTGACAGTTAAGGACTGTCAGAACACTGGTGTTCTTCAGACTAACTATGAACATGGTTAGTTCAAACCATTGTTTGGATAATTTAGAGTCACAACCCAGAACTCTGAGTGAGATTTACAGGACCTGTCAGGAACCAACTCGTGGAAGAAAACAGATTTGGTCATTTCACAGTGGCGTATGGAGAAAGCGTCCCTTTTCTAAATCAAAATTCAATTCAATCAAAATTTGTGTTTATGTTAAAAAAAAAAAAAACGAACCTCGACAGATTTACATTTTGAGTTTCTTTTCACTCTCAAACTTTGGTATTCGTGTCAGGCTCAGGATCCGTCATCAGTCTGGTTCCAATACGACACGAACCAAACTTCTCACAGTTGATAATTTCACCTGTCAGAGCGTCCTCGATCACTGCCAGTCCCTGAATTAATTTTTAATTAAAAGAGGCGGGAGGGGAGGAGGGGGGCGACTCTGCAGCCACCTCACCTGAGCTCGGTCCCCGTCCAGCGTGCGGCACCGCGGCTTTGCCCCCAGCAGGGGCCGCCGTCGGGCGCGTCCGGCCGGGCCGGGCCGGGACGGGAGCCGGGGGCCTGCGGCTCCTCACCAGCGGCCCACATCAACGCGGAGGAGCGGGGCGTGGACTCGCAGCGACCATTCTCTGCGCTTAAATTTGAGGAGACGGCCGACTCTCGAGGGGTGGAAGGAAAAAAAAAAAACCAAAAGAGAAACTAACGAGAAGTCGACCGTCCAGAAACTGGTGAGGATCCTGAGAAGTTGTTGTTTTCTGTTTTTTTGCCTGTTTGGTTTACTTTGTGATCGGGAGGTTTTGTCGTGGATGTCCAACTCTACTTTGACTTTTCTTTTAACAATAGATTTCAGAGTGAGCCAACAAGGCCAGCCCATCCGAGTCCACGGAGGAAGATAGAGCCAGAGGGGGGGGACTTGGGGAATGTACAGCTATTTAAGTACTTTATAATTTCCTCTCGCTGGACTCTGGCTAAGAATCAGTATAAAATAATAAAAAAAAAGAGTTGGATTAAAACGAACGTTTGGCAACAAACCAGAAAAGACAAATAGATAACGCACGGCCACGCTCACACATGAGGGGGGTAGTTTTGGTTTGTTTTTTTTTTTTATTGTTTCTTGTTTCATCGCACGGTATTTTCACATTACGGAACCGAACTTAATACAAGTCAACCCGGGCTCAAAAGACCCGGCGACGTCCGTGTACAGGCTCATATCAGCCTCCTGGATGATGCGCAGCGCATCGCAAAAGAAGCTTTTGACAAACCTCGATCGCTGCCTTTGTTTAACACCTTTTTTTTCTTTTCTTTTCTTTTTGCAGGCTACATGCTCCTGGTCTCTGAAGGAGATTGCAAGAGCGAAGAGTGAAGAGAGGACACGCACGGAGTAAGCATGGACGACATCTTCACACAGTGTCGGGAGGGCAACTCCGTGGCCGTCCGCCTCTGGTTGGACAACACGGAGAATGACCTCAACCTGGGGTAAGATGATGAATACCTGAACACACCTCGTTCAAGTGGACGAGGCTTTGAAGACGAGTGTGTGAGCGCTGGTCTTCTCATTGATGTCATGGAGTCCAGCTGTGTAATGTCTGTGAAGTAACAATAACAAACGGGGCAGGCTTTTATAGCAAACATACCGCATTTGGTATTGTAGGTGTGTGATTAAGTTTTGGTATATGTTTGTGTGTGTGTGTGTGTGTGTGTGTGTGTGTGTGTGTGTGAATACAAAGCGATCCTTGGTGCATAAGATGTGTTCAAATAGTTTCCATATTGTGCTCTACCCGCAATTCCACATAATGCTGAACATCACCCAGCTTCGCTAATTCCAGACCAGTTTGTACTATTTTCCCTTTTCTTCTTGGATTTCTCTCCTTATGATGTCATCAAAAACTCTGTGTGTGTGTGTGTGTGTGTGTGTGTGTGTGTGTGTGTGTGTGTGTGTGAGTGCGTGAGTGTGAGTGTGTGCGTGTATGAGTGTGAAAGCAGCGGTTGATTTGTGAAGGTTGCGCGGTGACATAAATAACTAAAACAACAGAATATAACTTGGCTGAAAACCAGAGAGCGGCTTTAGAATATTATGCTGAAAAGATTAAATTGATGAAAAGATTATGAATCAATGATGCATTTTCTAATAAATTAGATAATTGTTTTGAATTGAATAACTGGTGTTTCATAAGGTTGGTCAGACAAACCACCACTTTGAAGATGTCACTCTGTTTTCTGGGAACAAGTGACAGGCCTTTTTTTTTCCTTCCCTTTTTTAACAATATGTATCATTTAATACATTAAAAAAAATTAATCTAAAATGTGAGTGATAGATGAATTGATATTGGCCATGAGTTGCAGTCCTTTTTAGCGATTTTATATCATTTAGAATATGCAACGAGCTTCTGCCTACTTACATAATTTCCTTGCTAGAAAGAAGCTAGAAGACCTCACTGCTAAAGACCTTGGTTATCTCATTCTTGGGCCAGGCCATATATGTGCAGTTTGTTGACGTTGACTTTGAGGGCCGCAGAGCTCCTAGCCAACCACACAACAGCCAAGGCCATTTCCTCTCTTCAACTCCATACAGGGCCAGGCCCTCGCTGACAGAGCTTCTAAGGCAGCTAGCTGCAGTTCCACATAAACATCTGAGAGACCAGTCGTTATGCTGGAGGCCTGTCTTGGCTGTTGCTCTGAGGAGGCTTAACTGTGTGAACCTTCCTCATTTTTTCCTTTAGAGTAACCAATAAGAATTCCATGTTGGAAAATGTGTTGCTTATTAGGAACTGAAGTTTCAGACCTCCCCCAGGAGTAAGCGACACAGGAAGACAGATGGAAAAAAAAGCGAGAATGTGTAGCTGAGGATTCCACTGTGTATTTTCTGTTCTGTCATTCCTGAGTTTTTTTTTTTTTTCCCTGCTACTTTTTATAGCACACGGGCTTGTACAGACTGTGAAATGCCTGTCGACAGTGCTGGATCAGAATTGACAGAGAATCTGAATAAATGCTATTTCACTTCGGTGTGATCTGGTACTGCAGCTATTTCCTAAAGACTATGAGTTTTATTGCTAAATATAGTGTAGATTTTGTGGCTTTGCAGGGAGTTGCAAGAAGCCCCAGCTGCTGTCTTGGGGTCAGCTAGTGTAGAGGATTTCAGTTGGGTGAAGGGACCGGTCACACGTAGGTGATAGTTTGGCTCCTTGTAGACTGCAGCAGTGCAATGCATGCCGTCTGTGTGTTTGTGTCTTTGCTTGTTAGCAGGCATTCCAACTTCCACAGACATATTTATCACTAGACCAGTAATCAGTGGTATTGGCTGCAGGCAGAGCAAGGAAGCATGTGTTTAAGTCTAAATAAAGATTGGTAGGTAGTGGTTGTGAGAATGTGGCCGTGAGTGAAAGAGATAGTATTGAGTCAGTTATTATATTCTCAGAGTTAAGAGAGCCCACCAGGAACCTCCTACACAGGTTTCAAAGCAACAAGTATGATGATTAATAAAATATATAATACATTGTTTTATAATGAATCAAGTACACCACAGCTTAAAAATCCATGAGCTAATATTTTAGAATTTGTCCGTCTTTGCCTTTCGTCCCCCCTCGTGTCTTGTGTTTCAAGTGACGACCATGGCTTCAGCCCCCTCCACTGGGCATGCAGGGAAGGGAGGAGCGGTGTTGTGGACATGCTCATCATGAGAGGTGCTCGCATTAACGTGATGAACCGTGGAGACGATACGCCATTACATCTCGCCGCCAGTCATGGACACAGGGACATCGTGGCTAAGGTACACACATGGTTACAACTGGAACATGCATGTGTTGTTAATGCACTGTCTGAGGGAAGACAACTTGCTCTGTTGTTCAGTTCTCTAACTTTCTAACCCATGAATACCAGCTGATTCAGTGCAAAGCAGACCCCAATACAGTCAACGAGCATGGGAACACACCACTCCACTACGCCTGCTTCTGGGGTCAAGATGAAGTGGCAGAGGTACGTTGTACAGAGACACTTTTATCCTTTTTAGCACAATCTGTGGGCCAAAGAGGCCATATTGTGGGTAGAAACTGCCACTACAGTGCTTTTTTGTTAATCAGCAGAGCTCCTATTGCTCCCAGTGTATTTGTTTTTAATCCAAAACCTGTGGTTGTAAGCTAATCTGTACATGACGTTGTTTAACCCCTCTTTTTAAGGACCTGGTAGCCAGCGGTGCCCAGGTGTGTGTATGCAATAGGTATGGACAGACACCTCTGGATAAGGCCAAGCCTCACCTAAGACAGCTGCTTCAAGGTCAGATGTCATTTGTGAGCATTATAAAAAGTTAACGGGTTATTCGGGGGGAAAAAACCCCAAAAACATTACGCTGGCGAAATAAAATTCACCATCTTATTTTTGTACTGTACTTCTATTGTTTGTTCTTTTAGAAAAGGCAGAGAAAATGGGCCAGAGTATGACTAAAGTCCCCTACAAGGAAACTTTCTGGAAGGGCACCATGCGAACACGACCTCGTGAGTGACAGTCATTTCATAAAAAGGAATGAAGCGGTGCATCAAATCGGGATTTTTGTTTAATCATTCATGTTTTTGTTCTTTAAGGTAATGGTACGCTCAACAAGCAGGCTGGTATTGATTTTAAGCAGCTTTCACTCCTGGCAAAGATCAATGAAAACCAGTCTGGAGAGGTCAGTGCCTGTTTACTGCTGTGTGTCGCTCTTTTGGTAAATTATTTTTAGCTCCCCTGTTGTTTACTAGACTGTGTGCTCTGTCTGCAGTTATGGCAGGGTCGGTGGCAAGGGGATGAGATTGTTGTGAAAGTGCTACAGGTGAGAGACTGGACCACCAGGAAGAGCAGGGACTTCAACGAGGAGCACCCGAAACTCAGGTTCCTGGCCCTTTAATAGCATTTCCTGTGGCATCTGCACACAGAGCGGAGAGATCAGGGTTCGTTTATGTGCATCGCAGGGTCATGTGCTGTCAATCCGTTTTCTCACATAAACTGAAGCTAAAATATTTGGTTATGCTTTGTCTTTTATTTTTTTATTTTTTTTTTTTTTGAACCTCCTCTCTTTTACATGCGGGTAAACAGTGTTAATGTGAGGTTGAATGCGATTGATTGGTGTTATTTGAGGTTGTAGTCAAAGAAAACTCAGGATCTTGTGCAATGAGCAGAAGAGTTTTTATTTTTAGAGGTCAAAGGAATGGGTTGTGGTTTGTGTTGTGGTGAACATGAAGTCCATTATGAGAAAGGAAATTAAATCTATTATAGTCAAAATGGAGCCTTATTTTGCATCCTGTTTGTTATTATTCAGTTCGGACAACATTAATATTCTTGTATCATTGTGTGCATGATGTTTTTATCAGTTGTTGCGTCAAAGTATTGCACAAAAGGCAAAGAGTTGCACCTTTCTTATGTTGACATGGACAGACAGTTGCGAGAGAGGATTTTGGTGAGGTGGAAGTCAACTCTTACAAGCTCAAACTAACCCTCGTTAAGCGAAAAGGAAAAACTCACAAACAGAACTTTAATAGGACAGGAATGAGCGAAAACTCTGAGCAGGCCAAGTCAAAGAATAATTCCCCACCACAAAGGCTGACTGTGGGTCCATGTTGCCTTCAGATTTTGCCCCCCTTTTTAAGAATTTATCCCAACATAAAACTAATAGAGTAATAATAGAGTATACTGCAAAATTCAGAGGCAACATCAAATTTGACATGGATTGCAAAAATCAAAGAGCTTGAGATAATGGAAAACTACTGCTCCATTTAACTTTTAAAGGCTGCAGATGACACATTCCTTTAGGCAGAAAGAGCTTCTAGGACTACTCTTGTCTTATTTATCTATTTATTTTTTTTTTGAACCTCCTCTCTTTTACATGCGGGTAAACAGTGTTAATGTGAGGTTGAATGCGATTGATTGGTGTTATTTGAGGTTGTAGTCAAAGAAAACTCAGGATCTTGTGCAATGAGCAGAAGAGTTTTTATTTTTAGAGGTCAAAGGAATGGGTTGTGGTTTGTGTTGTGGTGAACATGAAGTCCATTATGAGAAAGGAAATTAAATCTATTATAGTCAAAATGGAGCCTTATTTTGCATCCTGTTTGTTATTATTCAGTTCGGACAACATTAATATTCTTGTATCATTGTGTGCATGATGTTTTTATCAGTTGTTGCGTCAAAGTATTGCACAAAGAGTTGCACCTTTCTTATGTTGACATGGACAGACAGTTGCGAGAGAGGATTTTGGTGAGGTGGAAGTCAACTCTTACAAGCTCAAACTAACCCTCGTTAAGCGAAAAGGAAAAACTCACAAACAGAACTTTAATAGGACAGGAATGAGCGAAAACTCTGAGCAGGCCAAGTCAAAGAATAATTCCCCACCACAAAGGCTGACTGTGGGTCCATGTTGCCTTCAGATTTTGCCCCCCTTTTTAAGAATTTATCCCAACATAAAACTAATAGAGTAATAATAGAGTATACTGCAAAATTCAGAGGCAACATCAAATTTGACATGGATTGCAAAAATCAAAGAGCTTGAGATAATGGAAAACTACTGCTCCATTTAACTTTTAAAGGCTGCAGATGACACATTCCTTTAGGCAGAAAGAGCTTCTAGGACTACTCTTGTCTTATTTATCTTTTTGTTTTTTTGTTTTTTTTAAATGGGGTTTCTCCGATCTGTGAACTGGTTATTTTCTAATCAGGTGAGAAAGACTTCCCTGTTGGAAGAAGATATAAATGCTTGCTTTTGTCTTCTTTTTTTCCTCCAACATCTCACACACTTTCTTACTCTTCTCTATAGGATCTTTTCTCATCCAAACATTCTGCCTGTTCTTGGGGCCTGTCAGTCTCCTCCATCCCCTCACCCCATCATCATTACCCACTACATGCCATACGGATCCCTCTACAATATACTCCACCAGGGCACTAGTAAGTAATTTGAGTACATGTAAGAAATTAAAGTAGATGAAATTTTCATTACCGTTTATTCCAGCCTCAAAGCACTATATCTGAAGATTGTTACTGTAGATGGAAGATGACACACAGACACATTCACCCTACCGTACTTTTTTACTTTTATCTCTTGTCCTCCTCTATCTTTGTCTATTTTCTTTCTCTTTCTCAGCTCTGGTGGTCGACCAAAACCAAGCAGTGAAGTTTGCATTGGACATTGCCAGTGGCATGGCTTTCCTCCACACCTTGGAACCAATGGTTTCTCGGCTTTACCTCAACAGTAAGCATATCATGGTGAGTATTGTCTTTAACCACTAAAAGATCTTAGTCTATTACCTCCACTAAGCTAACACAATATTAAGCTGATGTGATGAATTTGCAGATTGACGAGGACATGACAGCCAGAATAAGCATGGCAGATGCAAAGTTCTCCTTCCAGTGTCCTGGTCGTATGTACTCTCCAGCATGGATGGCCCCCGAAGGTATTTGTTTCTTTCTTTTCCTCTTTGCTCTCCTCATTCCCGCCTACTTCCTGCTCCCATAATGCCTGCTTAGACTTTGAGTCATTCAGTTAAAAGCATACTGTACTGTATAATTAAGTCCCTCTTCAGCGGTTGTCATGCTGTTCATCTAGTGTGTTGCCCATATTATGGAACACAAACAAACCCTGGGAATTACCCCGTGATATTTACGGTTTTCCTTGTCCCTCTTTATTTTCAGCCCTTCAGAAGAGGCCTGAGGACATCAACAGGAGATCTGCTGACATGTGGAGCTTTGCGGTATTACTATGGGAGCTGGTTACCAGGGAGGTCCCCTTTGCTGACCTCTCACACATGGAGATAGGCATGAAGGTAAGTGGTTGTAGCCTTTATCTACCCACTGGCCTATTCTATATGTTAGCATCCGTGCCACTATATTTCTTGGAAATACCGCATCAAACAGCATAGCTCAAAAACGTCCCAAAGATTTTGAATGCTGTTTTTAGGACACTAACAGCGACTCTTTATCTCACTTCCTACCTCTGCCCATTTCTCAGGTGGCTCTTGAGGGTCTTCGGCCCACCATTCCTCCAGGGATTTCACCTCATATCTGTAAGCTGATGAGGCTCTGCATGAACGAAGACCCAGCCAAGAGGCCCAAGTTTGACATGATCGTCCCCATCCTGGAGAAGATGCAAGACAAGTGAAAGCACCTGCAGCACCTTGTAACCTGCCTCTGTTATGTTGTTTTTGTTGTTTTTTTTTTTTTTTTTTTAAACATCAAACCACTCTTTATCTTCACTTCAATCATGTATCTGCTAAGCGGCTGTAAATAATGTCAGAGAACACTTTAGCGACACAAATCAAACAATAAATATTATATTGCTTTTCTTGTATAATTTAAATTTGAGGTATAAATGTTCTTAAGCTTATATATGCTGTTCATTTATTATAGCTTGACCTGAAATACTGGCAAACTTTTTTGGTCCAGTGCGGATTATATTCAGACATGTGTCAGACACAATTGCTCAGAGATTGATCCAAAGAAATGTGTATATAAACACTGCTTTTATACACATTAACAAATGCCAATGCAATAAATATTTTATATTTATGACAAATCCTTGTCCTTTTATTTTGAGTGATTATCTTCCTTAATGCTTATGTTAGCTTAAAAAAACATCTTGAGCACAAGGTTGACTTGCTGGAAAGTTTGCAGACGAGCAAAGCCTACCCGTCGACGAAGGCCACAAGATGGGGCTGAAAGCTCCGGTAAGTGGACCGTAATGAGTATATTCTGTCGGACGGTATTTCCATAGTGAATCCAGAACCTTTATGCTCAGCTCATATGCCACGGTTGGATGTCACAGCCCTTTTTTGAAGCAGGGTAATAGTCGGTTATGCATGACGGCTAATGAAATCTGATGAATTTTCTAATGGGGTGTTTGGTTGCAGCAGCCACTGAACGTCTCACATAACGACGCAGCGTTGAGATAGTTCCTCCTATGAAAAGCGTAAAAGGGGATCGAACAGAAAGTACGAGCACAGCGGTAAAACTAGAAAAAATAAATAAATAAACAAGTAAGCGATCGCAAATTTTTCCTCCCCAAAAAAACCAACATAACCCGGACACGTGACGAGTCAGCTGACTCTCTGCGCCTTTCACGGGACCGAGCGGCGAGACGCGGACCACAACAAGCGGAGAGCCGCGGTCCGACGCGCAGCCAGGAAGCGGACGTCCACCTCGGCCCCGTCTCGAAATCTCCTGCCCTGCCTGCCTGGGTTCATCGCCACAAGCCGGGGGACACGACGACGACGACGACGACGACCACCACCCCCTCCTCTTCCTCCTCTTCCTCCTCTTCCTCCCCCGGTCCCCGCTCCGGTCGGGACCTTTACGCTTTCGGAGGTACCGCGGGGGGTGTTTAGCTAGTTAGTCTGTTACGAGGCGTTTTGCCGGTTCAGACGCGTCGGGAAGAGTTGAGTCACGTTTTCGCAAACCAAAGTCTTGCTTCCTCGACTCCTGTCCGCTTTTTATTTTTGTTGTTGTTGTTGTTGTTGTTGTCGTTGTCGTTGTCCTCTGAGTCTTGTCCGTGTCCTACGCAGAGGCTGTCAACAGACTCGGAGCTCGGGGGACAGGTGCAGTCGGGGCGATGAGGCTCAACGCGCCGCCGCCGCCGCCGCCGCCGCCGCCCTCCCCGGGGCTGATGACCTGCTCTCTGGCGCTGCTGCTGCTGCTGCTGCTGCCGCTGTTCGGGTCCTGTCACCCGGCGCCGACCTCCGGGCAGCCCCGCCTGCTGTTCTTGGAGCAGTTTGATCGTCCGGGTTTCAGGTTCAACTGGAGAAATGCTAGCTGTCTCCTGTGCAAAGCAGTCTTCACCGCCGTTGACATCGCCCTTCTGGTAATGTTTTTTTTTTTTTAAAAAATACTCCCTTACCCAGGTTTCCCAGAGAGGATGCTGGTGCACCTGATGGGCCTGGACAATATTACCTAAAACAGGAGACTGTGGAGGCTGCATTCTCAGTTTTAGTCCACCATATCAAGAGGTGTTTTATATCTCGCCCTTCCAATGTTATATCAGTGATGGTAGAATACACCTCTCGGTATGATGACAAAAAATTCAGAGCACCACGAACTGAAACCTCCAAAATAAAGTTGAATCCAAACCCTCCATAATCGGTTTCAGCTAAAACTGAACATTATGACCTTCATGAGGGCTGGAGTTTAGATTTAGACATTCTGACCTTATGGTGGTATTAAACTGATTGTTGTAGCATCTGTCAGTTTGAAAATTGTGGAATTCAGGATAATTTATTTATTGTGATACAAGTAGAGTTAGGTTGTAATGACAGCAATGTGAGAATTGACCTCCTGTTTCTTAGTGCACACATGCTACTTTTTGAACGCATCTGTTATAGGTTAAAATCAGTTTTATCATGACTTCTATCATACAGGGTTACACAAGTCTGCCAGCAAATGCAGCATGTGACACTAGGGGCCCACTTCATTTGCCTCTTGGAAACGTTAGCTTTTTCATACCCCACAGTTTATAGCTCACTGATCAGAAAGTGTTTATCTGCTTAGCACAAAAATATGCTTGAGACATCTTGATAATTGGGTCTGTTTCTGGATCAAAGGTCAAAAGATCAAAGATACCATATGTAAGTCATTCAATACCTACAGCTGTTGATTTCAGCCAAATGCTTTCTAAACTGGTCAGGTCAATTTTTATTGTTGAAATCCAAATTTTAAGTCTCAAACTTAAATGCTGCACCAATTTAAGAGCATGACTTTTGCATGTCCAGCATCATATTGTGGTCCAGGAAGTTGAATTTTTCACACGATGCAAACCGATTTCAACTTGGCTGCTTTTTTGTGAATTTTGAGTTTGGTTAAGTGAAATCTGTGTAAGTGAAGCACTATTATTCACACTACTTCTTTGATCCTGTTCTGTCTTTTTGGTACCTTCTCTAGAGTGATTCAAATGAAGAGCGAGTTGCACGTGTGGTGGGTGAGGCATGTATCCGTCTCCATTTGGCTGATGAGCATGTGTGTCGAGAAATAACCGAGTTGTTCAGGGACGACGTCATCCGGGCCCTGCAGGAGTCTGTGCTGTGGCCCACTGAAATGTGTGCCCTGCTCGTGGGCCCTTCCTGTGGAAAATTCGACATCTACGCACCCTGGAACATCACCTTGCCAAAGATCCCTAAGCCCCCTGTTACGCCACCCTCTCCGCCTAAACCTGGTTCTCCAGTGAGCAGGGTCCTGTTTTTAACTGACATCCATTGGGACAAGGTGAGTGTTTGCTGCTGAGACATTAACCAAAGCAGAACTGTACTGAAATAATTACAGCAAGTTCTGGTACACAGTTTGATACTGAAGAATTTGTTTATACCCCCCTTTCTGTTAGATATGTCATAACAAGCCAGATTTTTCTGTTGTACCTTTATGTTTTTCTATTAGAAAATCTGTGCATTAAATGCACATTCATATTGATAGTGAAGAGTATTAAGTCAATGACCTCAATCTTTGTATTTAGGTCATACCATCCCAAAGGTTGAATTTATTGATTTACTTGAAAGAATGTTGGAGTTTTGCCAGGAAATCTGTAAATGACTAAGCTGAAAAAGGTAGCTTGCTTTTGGTCACCTGACTTTTTTTGGATCAAGTCCTGCTTTTAAAAAAAAAAAAAAAAAAATCTCCACTGACAGGAGTATGAAGCTGGCAGCGCCGCAGACTGCAAGTACCCTCTGTGTTGTCGCAAAGACTCAGGCTCTCCCAGCTGGAGGCGGAGAGAGGCTGGGCACTGGGGAACCTACAGTAAGTGTGACCTGCCTCTACGTACAGTGGAGAACCTCCTGGAAAACGCTGCCAAAGCCGGACCGTGGGACTGGGTCTACTGGACCGGAGATATACCAGCACACAATATTTGGTCTCAGACCAGGAAACAACAGCTGTCAGAGCTTACAGTTATCTCCAGGCTCATCCACAAGTAAATTTCCTTTTAGATCAACTGAGTTTTTTGTTTTTTTTTTACATAAGAGAAACACAATATCTCCTTTTAAACATAAAATACCAGCAACCACTTTGCTGTCAGAATAGTATTTAATAGAATACTTGATGAAAGATTGTGTTGTCAGACTTTCTTGGTAATGCATTTGCTCTGATTCAAGTTAATTGTGTAATCTGACTTACAGACTGTTGATAGCATTCAGGCTATTTTTGCTGCTGCTTTGATCAACTGTTTTTCATATGCCACTTTAAACTGAAACAAACAGCTACTGACTCTTGCCTCCTCCTTCTATCTTCCGTGCAGACACCTAGGACCTAATGTGACAGTTTACCCTGCTGTAGGGAACCATGAGAGTACGCCTGTGAATAGCTTCCCACCACCCTTCATTCATGGCAACAGGTCCTCCTCCTGGCTTTACAATACAATGGCAGAGGAATGGTCAGCATGGTTACCAGAAGAGGCTTTGAAGACTTTAAGGTTCTTGATAGTCATGTTTTTATTTTATCAAAATGTAATATTTTGTGTGTTGACATCGATGAGCAAGTCTGGCCCACCCGATAGTTAAGACCTAAATAAAAGTGGACGTCAAGCAAAGGGTTTGTTTTAGATCATTAAGTAGGAACGGTGTTTATGTCAGATGTTGGTTCATGCAGTTTCACTTCAGCTGTAGCTCACATTCCACTGTTAGCAAGCAGAAGTGGTCAAATCTCTCAGAAAATTGTTCCCTGTGCAAAGGGGTTGGATTTTTATTAAGTGCCCTCAGAGGTGGTTCTGACTTTCTGATCAGGAAAAATTCTGTCAAATGGTTAAGTCAACTATATCTGTGGCTTTAATTTCAGATATGGAGGATTCTACACTGTGAAGATTCAACCTGGTTTAAGAGTGGTCTCTCTCAACATGAACTTTTGTGCTCATGAAAACTTCTGGCTGATGGTGAATTCCACTGACCCTGGGAACCAGTTACAGTGGCTAGTCCATACACTCCAGGCCAGTGAGGACAAGGGAGAGAAGGTGAGTAGAGCAGCAAAAACAGAAGATGCCATGAAAAAAAAGCTGAGTATTGGAGGATGTAACATTAACAACTGAAAAGAGGACTTTGGAGTACTTTGGTCACTTAACACTTTCAAACTGAAACAACACTCAGTGAACTTTTAAACGAGGTTCTCACATTAGCCACATTCATGCTAGATCTGGAAAGTGAGAAAAAAAATGTGTGCGCGTGTGTGTGTGCGTGTGTGTGTGTGTTAAAGTAATACCATAATCCCCCTCCACATTTCCTTCTTTCTTTAGGTACATATTATTGGTCACATCCCACCTGGCCTGTGTCTTGGCAGCTGGGGCTGGAACTACCATAACATTGTCAACAGGTAACTAAACTGAACAGTTGTTTATTTGTAAATGTACAATGTAACTGTCAGTGTTTCAGACCACAGAATGTAATGAGGAACACACATCTCCCCCTTGTAAATAATTGTTACTTGTTTCTTGCAGCTACCATCGGCCTTAAGTGTAATACCATGACATACTAATCAGTCTAGATGATCTGTAATCTGGAACTCTTGGGATAATTAGCAGATGTGCAGATAAATAAAAATGGCCGACTTATTAACAGAAATGCTTGTTTCACTACCCGTCTTGTTTTTTTTTTTTTTTTTTTAAATGGTTGCGTGAGTCAGTGCCTGCTTTAGTTAGAAAACAAAGAAACAAAAAAAAAACTCGGCAAGTTCTTCTTTTCTTTTTTCTTTTTTTTTCTTAAATTTAAGGGTCAGACTCCTACTGTAGTTAAAGCTGATGCGACACACCGAATGCATACAACCCATCAGAAGAGAGATAAAATGGGTTGAAATGTTTTTTGTATTTCTTGATTTTTTTATTTTTTTTTCCCCCAGATATGAAAGTACAATTACTGGACAGTTTTTTGGACATACGCATCTGGATGAGTTCCATATGTTTTATGATGGCTCAACCATGACCCGCCCAGTGGGAGTGGCATTCATCGCTCCCAGTGTCACTACTTATATTAATCTAAACCCAGGTGAGTTCATAAACTAGTCAAGTGATCTAACATTTCAGACGGAACAAACAACAAAGCTAAAAAAAAATGTGTTTTTCTCTTTCCAGGATACCGTGTCTACTATGTTGATGGGGACTACAAAGGCAGCTCTCGGCTGGTGCTTGACCATGAAACCTACATTCTCAACCTCACAGAGGCAAACCACAAGCCAGGGATACCCCTCAGCCCAGATCCTAGCCCCAAATGGACACTGCTTTACCGTGCCACTGAGGCCTATGGTCTTTCCAGTCTGTTCCCTTCTGATTACAATAGGCTGATACAGACCTTTATCAAGGATGACCGACTCTTCCAAAAATTCTGGTACTTCAGATATAAAGGACATGTGTCGGAGCCCTGCAAGGAGACGTGCAAAACCACAGTGCTTTGCTTTCTGCAAAGCGGGCACTATAATCAACTGGAGCAGTGTGATCTCCTCAATGGTTTTGGAGGAAAGTTGGCCCGGGCTGCCAGAAAAACTCTTTGCTGATCTGCGAAAGTTTGGACTGAGTGGCTGGGTAGGGAAAAAAGCAATAGGACCAAATATGAAATAGAGCCAAAAATTTTCCTGTTGCTGGTGGGTCAATAGGTATTGTGGTACTTGTTCGTTAACAAAGCCAGTCATTACTGCAACAGTTCACGTAGATTTTATAAACCTGACAGTGAGTGTAGGAAGTTTTCAGTTATGCCTTGTGTTGTCAGTAATGTTTTTACAAAGACTTTTAACTGATTGTTTGGCAACAGGGCTTGGGCTTCTCCGTTGCTGTTTTGAAGTGCCAGTTAAGACTGCAGGAAAGTGTCTGGATTGATGATCAGTTCACTTAAAATGCAGAATTTCAGGGTTAAATAGTTTGTTCAAAGTTGACATGATTTTGGCCGTCCTACTGTACTGGGTGCCTTTTGTCAGGGAAAATAATTTTGAACATATCCCTCCATAACAACAATCTTAAATTTAAAGATGCTTAAAAACTGCTGTGATACAGCATCAAAATTATTTTCAGTGTTAATATCCTTGAGGATTATTAGGAGGATGGGTCTCATATAATTCCAAAGAAACTTCTTGAAAGGATTTCTTGTAAATTGGGACATAGTGGAAAGTTTGCTTTATAATTGAAACAAAGGCCATGTTAATGCCAGTCGGCAAAATTGTAGAGATTTAGGTCAGTTAGTAAGTATCTTCCTTAATTTGCAGCACCACATGGTTCAGCAAAGCCTTTAAACCTAAATGAAGATCAGTATTTCTCACCAAGGTTGACTTCTGTCTGCACTTTAATTCTTTTTTGGGCTAGTTAACTTCTAGGTACAATCGATAGACCCTAGGTGTGACATGCATAAGAAAATTCTCAGATTGAGATCAATTTGACCTGTGGTGTAAAAAAAAGCATTACAAGAAATGCAACCTGTAAAACGAGCAATAATTTATAAGAGATTGTATAAAGTATGAATAAAAGATGAAATCTGATGCTGATACCAATTTGTTTTCTGAGAGGGGAAAAAGATTGATTAAAAAGTTGTTTATTCTGTAGAAGTACATTGGTAGTTTTTTTTCTCCCAAAAGTAAAAGCGGCATGCACTTTTAGTTGCTTCTCATTGTAATAAGAAGTAAGTATTTTAATTTCATCAGGTGCAAATGATTCTTTTTCAGACTTTTCAGTGTTTTAGGACACCCAAGAGTCACCACACATACAGATATCAACCAATCAACTGAGACATTACTAGATATTTGATTGTACTTCCTCACATATCCCTTATGATACATTTTTGTTTAAGAGCCACAACTCATTGAAATAACACTGCAGTCTACATGATTTGACTTGGTGGAGGTCCCTACTGCAACTGATCATAACAACATTTGAACCTAAATAATTTTACACCTCTTCAATTTTGACATTATGCTCTTATTCATTTCTTGAGTTAGTGTTAGATCTACCAGTTTTTGCACACCATTCATCATGAAATGCACAGCTGTAACAAGCTAATTTCTCCTCTTCATCTTTTGAAAGGGCTTTTATTGTTGTTCTGAGAAGAACATAGTGACACCAAAGTCCTCCTTGTAGAGGTCCCAGGTCTTGGGTTTGTGTGGGTTGTCAAGTTCCTCCCTGGGTAGAAACAGCCTGTGAAGAGAGAAGACAGAGTTCAGAGTCAGAAACTTAAACTTATTCAAGAGCAACGGAAAGAATTGCCCCAAAGCAACAGAAACATACTTGTTATCCTCTATGAAGGAGGTATTGAACCAGAAGTAGAAAGGAACATCTTCATATCCTTTTGGAAGACCCTAAATGGAATGATAAAAACAAAAGAAACTGAAACTGATAAGACAATCAGGGTAAAACATGGGCTTCACTTAGATGTGTTTAAAGGTGTAAAAGGAAGTACTGACAGCACTTGATTCAAACATGACCTTCACATCGCCTTCAACCACAGGCCAATTCTGCAGGCTGATGACTGCTGCATTACTGCCCACATCAGGAAATACCTACAAAACACAAGAAATGCATGGATCCACCCAATCAACAAATGAGATGAGAATATGTGTCAAGTGTGGGATTCTTACTGTGCAGTTCTCCTGTTTGGCGCACACACATTGAAAAACCAGCTCTTTCTTCACAATTATCTTCACCTTAAGATCACTGCCATCACCTTTACCCACACCTGGGTAAGAGCAGATACAGCAGACATTAACACAGGCACAAAGACAAATTTAAAGGATGAAGCTATGTACTTGCGTGCCCTGCTGGTGTGCTGGGTTTTACCTGCTATGGAGTGGATGCAGATGCTTTTGATCCTGAGGCTTTTAGGTGGAGGCAGCTGTCTGTTGAACTTGGTTTTCATGATCTCATAGTACCCAACGTACCGGCTCTGTGGACCACACAGACACAACATAGATAAAATATCTTCATCCATTATTCTAAGGGTTTGGAGGGAATTGCATTCTATGATACTGCTAGGTGATAACACATAATATAGTAAAACTAACACTGGCTTACAATCCTCTTTTTCACATTATTATTAAAATAAAAAGATGCCAAAGAAAAAGGCATGGGCAATAACAGTATCATTAATTAAAAAAAAATTTCAGCTCGTGTCAATCCTATGTTATTCTGATGGCATAAATGTAGGTCTAGAAAAACAAGACCTGTTGTTGAACATTTGTCCTCTCTGTGTGGCTTTCACTCCTCCTCTCTGCCACAGTTCATTTTTCAATACTACCACAGGGAGGTGCCAGTTAGAAATATTAAAATTCTATACAGTGGTGTTAAAGCACTACACAGTGGAGTGTAGTGCTTTAACGCCAAAATTTCTAAACAAAAGACTTTATTACAATAGAATCTTTGTAAGTGTGGTCCCCAAAGGGCTTGTTCTTACCTGGGAAGGAGTCTCCACTCCCTGAAACTTGGAGCTCCGGCTCTTGTCTGTCCTTCTCTCACCAAAATATTCCAGACTGTCCTGGAGGACAAACAGAAATTGATGTAAGAAAGTAGCCTGTAGTTTCTAATTCATTAACCTTTGTCTGAACAAGTCTCAAAGAGATGTACCTGTGCACTCTCAAACTGATCACTGTCAATAAGCCAAGTACACACCATCGTACCTGTGCGTCCTGTCAAAGAGAACCCAGTCATGATCACATTAGGTATGGTGTTCAGCTAGCCAGTACAGGGTACGTTAAGAGACAAACTTCTACACTTTCAATAGCACTACACTAAATAGTTTCTGTGTTCAACTTAAATAATTGTCTAAATGATAATGAAACATGTTGGGATATTTGACATCACCTTTCCCTCCTTTACAGTGAATTGCAATGATGTTTTTGGGATCAGCAGACATCCACTCCCTCACATTTGCTGTGTATTTCAACATGTCCCTGAGACAGACAGAACAACACATGGTGATAGAGATACTGAGGATAGATGACATAATACTGTAAAAGTATTACTTGTCTGTCATACATTGGGTTTCTGTATGTCTTCATTATACTTCATAGAAATGTTTGCTGTCAGTGCATTGGCCTAGAACGACTGTGCAAATGGGGTGAGGATGTGGTCTTAAGCGCTGCAATATTAAGTATTTAGAAGCAAAAGGGAGTGGTAAAACAAAAATGACACAGAGGAAAATGTTACTCACTCTAAAGAGGGGACGTTGTGGTCATCAATGAACACCCGCTCAACTCTGTAGTGGAAGAACTGCGGGTCGTAACCTTTCTCGCCTGGAAACAAAAAATGAGGATTACATAGTTTTTGTAGTTCTACTGAGCGGTAAGACTGTACATTCGATGAGAAGAGGTGCAAACTTACTGCACAGGTTGTAAATTTTATATTTGCTTTCATGTTTAGTGTCCAGGAACCTGGCCACCTCCTGCACAGACAGAGATGCATATGATTGAATTTATTTTGATATTAGTACATTTAATTATATCTAAAGAGTTAGGAAGGTGAACTTGGGCATTTTGAGACAGATAAGAACCCAAGTCTGGCCATACTTACGGCAATTGGATTCCTGTAGAAGGACTGCTTCCCAGAGGAGGGGAAAGACATGGCGATGACACGGTCTAGAGAGTTGGGTAAAGATGCACATCTTAAAGGGTTCACATCTTAAAGTGTGTTATTTTTAGTGATATCTTTTAGATGTATTTTCTGTTTTATACAGCATGTAGCACCTACCTGTGACATAGGTAAGATCAAGGTCAAATCCGTCCTTCTGATAACGTCGCTTGTTCTCAGAAATCTGAGAAAAACAACAAGTTAAGAATCAGGAAGTAGTGGACAACCCGCATCCCACACAGCTGCAACTCTCCAGAAGACTCCAATGGACCTTCCTACATCAAATATTCACTGTTTTCTGTGCCTCCATGGTGTGACCTTACCATCCTCCTGGTGACCTTCTCCAGCTCTTTCTTCTGAGCTGCCAGTCTGAAAACCCTCACCAGGATTAATATCCTCAGGGGACGAAGAAATGTCAACACCCTGATGAAAAAAGAATGAAAAAACATATATACTCATTCTACTCATTAAACAAGTGTTAATCTCTCTATGGTATTGAGTGTAATGAGCTCTACATTATTATTATGGTATTTCTTAAAAATTAAGTTATAGAAATATGGTCAGTGGCACTCTACATGCTGCAGGGTGATGGCAGGGTTAGGCAGAATAGTTGAAATCCATATTACATTACTGATCAGTATTTTTATTTATCAGTATATTGTCAATATGGCTTATCAATGCAAAATGCTTCATTTTTTTAAGTTTGCTGCACTGATGTTTATTAAGTCGAAGGTTAAATTAAAATAGATTTTTTTTAAAGGAATAATTCTTACATTTCTGGTCAGATTACTATTAAAACTTTCAAAAAGTTAGCATGTGTATCAAACTGTCGTTATCAAATTATAGAATCCACTATAGCAAGACATTAATATTGCCTAGCCCCTTGCAACAAATTTACAGTAAACAGATCTGCCATAAAGAAGTAAATTGTTTTGTAGTATTTAAAGGGCCCAGCAGGATTCTCCATCTAGGCTTTTTTCACAGTTGGTTTCAATCCTTCTGACTGATTAGATCTATAGTCAGACAGAAGCTAGACTGAGCTGTGCTTGGATTTATGGGATATCACTATATTATGGAATAATAAGAATGACAGAGGTCTAAATTGTACCAGCCTAACAGGAGAGTGAGGGAGATGCCAATCAAGCAGAACTAAACAGAACTAAACCTAATAATTTTAGACACAAATTCAAATCATCCTGACAACTGATCTTTATCCACTATTTAGGAGTCAAGTGTCTAATATAAGTTTATAAGCAATGTCTAGCAAGATTTCATGTGCGTTAGCTGAGAATGCAGAGGAAAGCAGGTACCTGGGGATCAGGCTGGTGCCTGACAGATCAGTGAAGGTGTAGATCATGGTGACCAATAGGGTGACTACCACAATGCAGGCATCCATGATGTTCAGCTTGGAGCTGAAGTACACTTTGATCCTAAAAGGTGGAGTGAGACACTTAACTGTACAATGTGGTTTGACAATGGACTGGGTATATCCAGTGACACTGTGATAGTACTCTTAGCCAATATGTTTCCCAAGGATCAGCCAAATACATGTCATTCATTTCCTGCTTGGCTTCCTCTTCATGCCTTCCTGTTTAACGGTTAATCGCACTGGATTTCTGCTGACGCAGGACTTAGGGAATGTTTGCATCACATTTCATGTTGTCAGATTCACAAGCATGTGCTTATAGCATGAAAGCAGTATAGTTTACAATATGCTGCAATCAGATATAACAACACCACAAACTAGGGTATGAATTAAACCCCTGCTAACACAGTTCCAGCAAATAATTAACATGACCTATACAAAGGTGAGATTCATTGCAAGATGGTAGGGAATATAAAGAAAGCGCTAGAATGCACAAGTGTTTACACTAAACACCCCAAACGTGTAATAAAAACAAATTTCATACAGAATTGGGGAGGAGTTGCTGAGATCACAAAAATAATTCATGGCTTCAATCATGACAGGTTTATGACTATCATGAACACATTAAAAAAACAAGAGGTTAAACTACCTGCACTACCACTTGTAAGCACTTCCTTTATTGACTCACCCTTCCACATAGACCCGCAGGAGAACGTCAATGAGGAAGAAGAAGGAGATGACGAGGGACACGGCCTCTAAGACATTTCCAGCTGCTCTTTTAGTTTCTGGCAGGGAAAGGTCCACAATCACCATCACAATGTCCACTACGATCAGTATTACTCCAAATATACTAGAGGAGAAGACAGACAGCATCATCAGCATGATAATCATCACCAAACACCACCAGGGAAAGAAAGAACCATCACAAGCACGTATCCCTCTACGTTACCCAACATGTGTCCAAAAGACAGTGAGACACACTCACCGAAATCCAAAGGACATAACAAAAGGTGCGATCCTCTTCCTGACATTGCTGCAAAGGAGGGAAAAGGGTTGATAGTTGTCAGTGCAGATAAATGTGCTTCTGAATAAAGGGGTTTTATACAAATCTGTCTGCAGTCCTAGATGTATAAACTTACTGGTACATAGTGTCTGGCACCACAATATCCTCCTTTCCATCATCAATCTCCACTCTAGCATCCTCCATCTTTGCGACATTACTAATAAGCAAGTAGATAAGATAGACAAGAAAAACATCTCAGCAAAACAAATCAAATCAAAACAAAACATAACAGAAACAACAACACCTAATACAATCACGCATAGAGCTACGGTTCAATCATTAAATGTTGCTGTGAACATTCACTCAGAGATGAATTGTGTTCCTCACCCATTTACACCTGAATCCGACCCTGGACTGAAATGGACAGTGGACATGATGCGTGTGTCCTCCTTCTGGCTTTGCTCTGAACGTGTTGTCTCTGTGCGTTTCAAAGTGTGAGAAGATTAAAACTCCCCAGAAATAAAAAAAAAGACTGTCCTAACACACTGTATCTATTGGCATCAGTGTCTAACACACACACACCGTCGCTGTTTAAAATCAAAGACGCGCACGGTTTTATTATCAAATCTCAAGGAGCTTGTGCTTCCTGAAGCTAATTGCACGATGCCCGGTGTTTTGATTAGCCATGTACCCGAGATCTGCTAGCAAGAAAAGGGGCACAAGAAAGTGAAGTGTCCGCTCTAACTTCTAGCGAGAGAGAGAAAAAAAAGAAGAAAAGAAAAGAAAGAAAAGAAAGAATAAAGAAAAAAAAAAAGTCCAACGACGAGCAAGGAGAAGCTAGAAACACAAACCTCCCGCTCCTCCGCTCATCCGCTCCCACTTTTACCTCAGCCCGCTCCTCTCCCCGGGACGAGAGTCCCCTTCACCCGCGAACACCGAATGAGACCCCCGCGGAGAAACGCTCGGCAGACCCGCACCGCCCGCTCACCGTCGGGCCCGTCAGTCGTGACACCATCCGAGGGTTTGTCTTGTGACTTCTCGGGAAGGCGAAGGAAGACGGTTCAAAGGTTAACGGGCTCGCTTTCTTTCCTGTCCATCCAATAATCTTCATCGTTTTCTGCAAACGTAGCGGTTTCGGACTTCCTGGACTCCGGTAGAAAAACGCTCGGCTGACACCACCTCCTCCTCCTCCTCCTCCTCCTCCTCCTCCTCCTCCCAACACACACACACACACACACACACACTACACACACCACACACAACTTTTTACTTTCCTCCTCAAGCCACCTTCACACTTCCACTGTGAGAAGCTCGACCATAACCTTCCTGTGCAGAGCCATTTAAACTAGATTTAGGTTAAAAAAGTAGGCCACCGGGCTGCCGCAGCCCCCTCACGTCTCCCCCCTCTCTCTAACATCTGGGTTTCATTTCAACTTGCGTTCCCAAACGCCAAATACTCCACAGTACGGGGGGGAAAAATGCCAGACTTTCCCCTTTTCTGTAAAAAATAAATAAATAAATAAATAAAAATCAATATGTCAATTTAAAAAAAAAAAAAAAAACCCAAAAAACTAAATGGTTATATTGCATTTGTTTATTTGATTTTGTGCAATAGCCAGCAGGTGAGACAGGAGAGAGCCCCTCTACGCCACAAATTTCCCCCTAAATCTGCCTTTGGATTGTTTCACTGTGAGTTATACAGATAGCATAAACATTTTCAAGAAATCTTTAGGCTCTGGAAACTATTATACTAACTAAATATATTTTTTTTTAAATTCTGATGATCTGTTTCAGCCACACCTGTTGTCCATCTGCTGTTTCTTTTGGCGCTGACAACTGTTTCTCATCTTAGTCTGTAATTCTTACCCACTTGCTGGTACTTGTGAACCCCTCAATAAGTGATGAGTTTTGTATAGTGTACAGTGTTGTCCTAAGTGAGCGATTGCTCACCCATATGTTCTTTTGTTCTATTGACTCTGCCATCTTCTCTATATAAGAAAGAAATTGTTTCCAGTCATGACTAACAAATTATAGCATCACAGAAACCAATACCTAAAATGAAAACAGTATATGCTTTGCTTAAATTAATTTCATATTAGTTTTTCAAAACAATAAGGTGTCAAGAAAGAAAAAAACACACACTATTGACAGCACATCTGGTATGTAAGGAATGAAGTTCTCATAGCACATTTTGTCCATTAGGTCCATTGTTGTTCATTTGCTGCTCTAGGATCAGCTACATTGTCTTAACACTAGAAGACTTGACAGAGGAGATAAAAGGCTGACCGGCTTGAGTTCAGTGGTTGGCAAGGCTGGTCAAGTGTGGATCCCGTAATGTGGACCATGCAGAACTGGCCCAGCCTATAAATAATACTGACACATTGTAGAGGAAAAGAACACTGAAAGAGGAAAACAAGGGGCGGCATTGTGAAATGAAGGTAGGCTTGTGATGCAGAGATTTTTCAAGTTTGAAGAATTGTTGTTACCTGACCAGTATCTGTTTTTTTTAATCATTAATATATGTATTGTATTTAAAATTTCAGACTGATATTGCAGCGGGGAACATCATGTCAGTGTTGCTGTTGTTGGCTCTGGTATGCCCAATGGCCTTTTCTACACATTTTTCAGTAAGTCAATGATCCTACTCTTTAATGCTTTCAAGATATGTTTCTCTTTTTATTTTTATGTTGAAACTGAAAATAGTGAATCTTTGTTTGAAAAAGTGTTAATTACAGGCTGGTTGTTAAAGAGGGTCATTCCCAGAAAGGCCATAAATAAACTCTGTTTCTTAGATCCCTGTGTGGGTGGATTTATGCTTTTGCCATCCTCTTTCTGGATACCAGTATAGTATTAAAAACAAGATTAGAAATGTCACAGACATCTTGAAACTGGTTTTCTTCTTTCAAGGCAAAAGACTCATGTGGGCTAGAAGTTGCAGTTCTCAAGCGCAGCATAAGGAATCTGGAGAGAAAACTCTTTATCACGACTTGGCAGGTTGAGCACTTGCAGATGCACAAATATTTCCGTCCAGTTCAACCTGCTGTGCCTAAAACTAAACATGAAACTGACACAGCCTCTGGTTTAAACCTCAACGGTAGTATGACATTTGACAGCTCTGACATGACGCTGGTGAAACCACTTCCACCAGCAGGCAGTTTGATTGTACATGACAAAGGTGAGAAAAGCTCTAATTATGTCATCCTAATCTTTCGGTGTTCATTTTAAGTTAAACTATAGTTTTGTTGTTTATAATTACCTAATTATGCAATACAAAGCACAGTATATTACAAATTACAATAGTAATGATGATAATGATGATGGCTTTTTCAATGCTCTCCTCCTAGATTGTTCTGAACTGTTTGACAGACTTAGACCATCGAGTGGTTTCTACCGCATCAGACCCAATTTACATCAGGAGCCATTTTTGGTCTACTGTGACATGGAAGATGGAGGAGGGTGGACAGTTTTTCAGAGACGCCGGCATGGAAAAGTTGATTTCAATAGGTATTCAAGCAGAGAGAATATCCCATGTATGTTAGTATCTGGGAAAATTCCCACATTGCTTACAAAGCCCAGCATCAGTGACATTACAATGTAGGAAATGATAGAGCTTAAACAGATGTTTCATTAGATGTAAAACATCTGTCTACTTCTCATTTTAGAGACTGGGTCGACTACAGAGACGGCTTTGGTGACTTTAAACTGTGGAATGATGAGTTTTGGTTGGGGAACGAGCACATTTACTCTCTGCTCTCAGAAGGTCAGCAATTATGTAATCCACAAAAAGAAATTCTAAAATGCAAATAAAATGCAATATAAGTTCCTTTTTGACACATACTTTCATACGTTTTATTTTATTTTGAAATAGTCTTATCCTCTACCTGATTGGCTACTTATTTCTCAATAATTTTCTGCATTTCATTGTCTTAAAGGTAAGAACCTGGTGAAGATAGATCTAATGGACTGGGATGGACACAGAAGTTATGCATTTTATGAGAACTTCAGGATCACTGATGAGGCTGTAAGAGAAACAATTTTATAGTTCTTTTTCTTGGTCTGAGAAGCACCTGCAATTCCCAACATTACTTGCTCTTGTGCCCACCCCAGGATAAGTATCGTCTCCAGTATGGGATCTACAGTGGCCGAGCTGGAGATGCTCTGACCAGTGGTGGGGGAATGGTGGAGCAGTGGTCTGCCTGCCTCAGTGGCATGCAGTTCAGTACTAGGGACCAGGTTAGTCATCCATCCCTTTTTACCGATTCCATTATGGTATTTTTATGGTGCTAACAGTTGCAGGATTATTGACAATGTGGAGATGATGACTGTGATAATGCTGATGATGGTGATTGACAGGACAATGACCGCTACCTTCAGGGCAGCTGTGCCCAGGAGAATAAGGGGGGATGGTGGTTCAACAGGTGAGACCTATTAAATTAAGCCGAATCACCCCTACCAGTACTCTGTTATCTTCCTTCTGTTTGATCATTGCATGAGCCTTACCACTTTAACTGTGATGTCCTGTCTGGAAATAAAGTTTGAGTTTCTGGACTGGGTTTTGTTTTGCCTACTGAACAATGGAGAGAGCCAAGGATGAGGCCAAGGATGTAGTTCTTTCCATTTTATTGTAAAACATTGCTGTTGTTTAAAACGGTCTTCTTCATGTACAGTGTAGCAAATACAAAAGCTTTAAAATAGATTAAGGTTGAATCACTTAAATTTGTTATTTGATAAAAATGTTACACATTCTTTATTAACCTTCTATCTACAGATGTCATGCAGCCAACCTAAATGGGAAGTTCTACCGCAAAGGGAAGTACAAGGGCAATTATGACAATGGTATAGTGTGGGGGACCTGGAAAGGCCTTTGGTATTCCCTCAGACACACTGCCATGAAGGTGCGGCCTCTGGTTTTCTTGGACATGATCGGCAGCGGAGCAGGGGAAATTTAAAGAGGGCAGACTTCACAGTCCCTTGTGTGATACGGAATGATGATAAGAAATAATAACAAAGACTAATGCCATGTTTAAAGTCTATATATTTTAATTTCTCCCTTTGCTTAATTTTTGAAACTATTACCAATGTCCATTGTAAAGTATCTTCTGTTTTTCCAGTAAGCATTTCTTTTCTATAAAGTGTATGATATTACTCAAACAATAAAATAAACAGCACCTCAGTCACACTGCCTTGCTTATGTTCATGTTTGTGTGTCCTCAAACAGAGTCACGACTGGATACTATTGCTGTAATGGGTGAACTTTGCAAAAAACAGTCCTTAAACAGATTATAATTATAAATATGACTTATTATGCTAAATACTGTACCAGTAGTTGATATACAAAGAAACTTATTCCAAAAGTGTCATGAAAAGACTCTCTGAACTAGACAAACATATGTTTATAATGACAATCAAAATATGAAACATTAAAACAATTACAATTAAAAATGCAATAGCTAAAAAATTCAAATAGAATAAACTTAAATATCTTATTTTTGCTCTCCTTCTTATAGGTAAGCAAGGTCTCTAAATTTCTTAATATGGTGCAATCTTCATCCGTATGCATGTCTGTGTTAATATTAGGTTAAAGTCAAAAAATGTCGCAGAAAGGATTTAGGGTAGGGATGAATTGAAATGGAAATGGCAAATCAACCCGGGTATAGTGTTATAAACCTGTGTCACCTACACCTCCTCCCCTGCATATGATGAGGACAGATCTAGGTCCAACATCCTCTGTTCTGCCTCGCTCAGCCTGTAGGGTGAGCTGCCACTGGTGCCGTAGTCTCCAGGCATCGGCAGAGAGTGGCAGCGACCTTTGCTCTGCTCAGAGGATGAAAAACTAAAGGTGGAGCTTCGCTGCCGCCCCTTAACCCCAGAGCAGGACTGAGCCTCCTTTAATTTCCGGGCTAGGATGTTCCTCTGGATAGGCGATGGGCCGCGACGGTTCCAGTTCTGCTCAGCCCGCTCTGCCCGATCCATGGTCAGCAGGTTAGAATTGACAGGCCTCGCGGCTGGACCCCCGATTCCTGAAATCCCGTCTCTCCCTACACCTCCGGGCTCACCACTCCTTTGCCTTTCTCCAGTGCCACTGAGATCTCTTTTAGCATGATTCTCAGATGCTAGAATGCTGTTAGCGTTGTTCCCTGTATGTTTGAGTTCACTCTTGTGAGAAGAAGCAGCTATCTCTATCCAGGGATTCCTCTGGTCATTTCTCTGAGGTCTAGATTTAGCCCACTCTGAGACCCCATGCTCTGGAATGGGGTAAGAGCGGTATGGCTGCCTCTCCCATCCTCCTTTCTTCCAACAACTTCCTTCAGGGAGGGTTCGAGATCCCACCTGAAAATGGACAATGTATAATCTTTATTAAACTTGAAAAAGACAAATCTGACCTACAATATATAGATAAAGACAAGTAAAATTGGACAGGTGACCTGGGTCATGCTACGTTCTCTGAAGTGTCTGGAATGTGCAGAAGATGGGGGCTGGGGCTTGGTATCATTGAAACTGGAGGTCCGGCGGAAATGTGGATTCTTGTGATTGGAGTTTCCTGCATCCCCTCCTCCTACTCTGAGACCTGCTAAACCACTCCTCTCTACCATCTCCACCCAGTCGGCAGTGCGGTCACGCCACTTTGAGCTGCCCCCATTAGTAGAGACAGGAGGACCCAAGACCAGCTCCACTCTGGGACTGAGTCTGTCTGGTGTGACCCTCGAATTCTGCTCAGAAAAGGGTGCTGCAATACGAAAATGGCTGTGGTTGGTGTCGTCCTGGAGGCCTAAAGGGAGGGCAGAATGAGCGAATCCAGTTGGGGTAGGAATCGGGGAGTTGGTGGGTGAAGCAGACGTCTCCACCAAGGTGTCATGGACTGGGCTTGAAGAGACATGGTACAGCTGTGTGGCCTCCTTTAACCCCTTCTTTTTCATTTCTTTCAACTGCTGCTGAGCCAGTCGGTACCTAAAGAGAGTTGATAATGGTAATCTATTTTCTGAGACTGGAGAGTGACAGAATAAGTTTGACAATAATGTGGTATGTGTGATGAAAATAAACAATATTCTAAACATACCCAAATATTGGCGGCAACATCTTCTGACCTGTGGGGGACAGCCTTTCTGGGTTATGTGAGAGAGGCATCATTAGGGTCTGTGAGAGCGGCTGACTACACGGGGAAGGCCTGTCTTCCTGGGCCATACCCACAGCCACGCTCCCTGGTGGACCATGGCCATCCGACAGGCTGGGTCTTTGAAGGCTGTGTCCACAGATGGAGGCCTCATCGGACAACTTCCGCCCCCCAGGGGAATGCATGGAGCCTCTGCGGACAGAGCTGCACTGAGGGGTCTGGCAAAGCTTTCTCCACAAAGTCACTACAACAGTGGCCAGAATCACAGCCAGGCAAATGGAGATACCAGCCACCATGACCATGTTCCCACCTAAGGGTGCAACTTCGACAGGTAAAGTTGGGAGGGATGGGGAAGGAGCCGGGAACACTGGGGAGGAAAGGGAGACAATTATGTTAATACGTACAAGTATGCATTCTCCACAGTGTATCTGGTTTATATCTTTGAAAAGATGAGGACAGATGAGTGAAATTGCACAGAAAATCTGGGGACAGAGAGAGGGTACGAGATAAAAGGAGATTTGCCGTGAAGTGACCGACCGACACAGTCCTCCAGTGAGCAGATTGACTGTTCCTTCACCATTCCAGTGCACTGCATCCCTCCATTACTGGACAGCAAACACTTGCGCGCTCGCTCCCTCACCCCCTCTCCACAGCTCACGCTGCACAGACTCCATGGCTGCCAGGGCCCCCATAAATCTAAGGAGAAAACAATAATCAAAAATTGTTAATAAATGCACTTTAATTGCAAGTCTTGATTACTTTAAAAAATGATCACATGTAAGAGGCCAGAGAAGTTTTCACTATATGTTTATGTAATGCTGACACTGTTTTGAAGAAATAAAAATCCAGCGGAAAAGTAATAATGCTGCAGATAAAAAGAAAAATCAGTACTTGTTGCATGACCCAGAAAATGTCGGAGGGCTGAAATAATGCAAGTGTAAAACATTGGTAATGCTTATGAATAACCTAATTGTGTATCTGTATACAAAAATTAAAAATAATTATGTGCTGAGATTGATACTTCAGTATGATGTGACATTACGTATTTATCAATTTGCTACACTGGAATGTGTAAGGGAATATGAGGGTTAATATAGTGGCATGGCAGGTCAACTGCAGGTTTCAATGCCTACTTTCTGTATTATGGTAACGTGCTGTGTTGGCACTGATTTTTGGGGTTCTATTTGATGAATTGCGTACTGCATTTTTATAACATATTAAAGATTACCACACTGAAAATGTTAATGTCTATTTTCTCCTCTTAGAGTTTGACTTCAGTGCATAATAATGCACCATCAACCTGAAGTCATTTTTTTCATGATACAATGATTGCAAATCATTACACATTTGCTACAAAAACAGACAAATCACGTGAGTGAGTAACATGGTTTACCATAACTAAAATATGACTACATTTTTGTGGTTTAAAATGCTTAATTGTTGAATCTGTTAATATATAATACTCAAAAAGTTAAAAAAACAACAAGAACTCATAGAACCAGTAATCAGGAGCTAGTCATAACTGCAACTAACAAATTACTTAGGCAAAATCATTTACAAATTTTAATTGATTTCGACATTGTGGTCTATATGTTACAAGATAGGCCTTTTTTGCAGCCGAAATTTTGATTTGCCGTAGTAGGAAAAGCACAGAGGTTCACATGAGAAGTTTAAGAGGTTTTTATACCCCACTGGATTTTATCAATGTTGGAAAATCGGGATGACTATAGCAAAGCGACTCTTTCCCTCCTTCAAAATTCAGGTCTTGAGAAAATCACTGCAGGCCTGCTCCAATGACACTGCTGAATGGCAAGCAGGAGGAGAGTGTAAATGTATTCTTGGCAGCTGCAAAACATGAAAATGTCAATGCATCAGATCTCACCTGCGCTCCTGTGCACCACCAAACAGGTCTGTGCTGGACTGGGAGAGCGACTGAAGTTGAAAACAAAGCGAAAGCAGTACTTATTCTTCCCTGGGTAAAACACAGAACAGTTGAATTCTGTCTCATTCTCTCCCTGAGTTAGCCAGTTGTAGGCCAATGGAGGAGAGGAGGGCTCCTCTGGACCAAAGCCCATTAGTGCTGTTCCACCTGCTCCAGTCCCAGAGGAAACAGCAGCTCCTCCTCCTACACCTGCATCCTTATACAGCAAAACTTTCCCACTGATGTGAGCGCATGGTGGGGTTATCAGTTTAACAGCCATAGTCCCTTCACAACCACTCTTGTAAGTATTGCCATTTTCCACAAGAAGTTTATAGGAGAAGATACGCGACAGGTAGAGAGGACCAGAGCTCTTCACCTCCTGGTCTGTATGAGTTGACCGCAGAGCCACTCGTATGAAGTCTCTTTCTGTAAACAGGAACACACAGGACAGCTCCACACTCTGGGAACGGAGGGGTCTAACTGGGTGTCTTGTGCGGGCTCGGACCTTTTCGATGCTGTTTCGACCAATCTGATTGTACTCCATGTAGCTGACCTCTAAGAGGAGAGCAGAGTCGCCGCCTCTGGAACAAGCCTGAAAGTGTTCATTTGTGGATAACCCAACCTGTTGAGAGACAGAGGAAGAGAAGTATGAGAATCATTCTGCAGCAGAAAAATCCAACTTAGTGTTTAAAGTCTGAAATCTTGTTTGTCTTGCCTGGAAAGATCCCGAGTTGTTTCCAGCCCTCTCCACGGCGATGTGAAAGGTAGGCCACTGCACCTGCAGCTCTGAACTCCACCACCAGGTGGTACTCTCTCTGCTGCTGATGACTGTGCCATTAGCCTGAGAAACAGCTGTGGTGCTGGTCTGCCTCAGCAGGAACCTGAAAGTTCCTGCATACAGGAAGCAGGAGCAGTTGAACTCCACCCTACCGGCCGAATGGTCGTTTGGAAGAGTCCTGGTCAGAAGGGTGGTGTTGGTTTCCGTGTTGACCAGAGAGAGGCTCGCGATGGTGCTGATGTTGGATTTTGTGATGAAGTCCACAAATACACTGGCGTTGCTAAGGGCAATGTGAAAGGAAGGCCAGATACTGAGCCCTGCAAAAGCTACAGGAAAGGATGGACAGAAGTGAGACAGGGCAAAGATAAAAGAACATTTTACCTGCCATTTTGCACAAAAATTTCTGAATATGTCAAATTTGGGTAAAATGTGGTATCACAGATCTTCTAAATATAGTTTCTTTGTGTATTTTTTTATGTCTGCTTTTTGTATATCTGCTTTTTCTTTTCTTTTTTTTTTTTGAAGTTTACTGTTACCATATTCATAGGATGTGTTTCTGGTTCAATTTGCTGTAGTGATTCAATAACATGACTTTGTCTAGAACTGATATATCATAATATCTGTTTAGATGTACAAAGTTATATGAACAGTTGTCTAATTAATGTTTGGACTTGAATGGTGGAAGTCAAATCTGAACTGTCATTTTTAATTATACTCTCACAGATTTTAAATATCAGTCCAGGTGAAATGTGCTATGTTAATTGCTATGTAGGGTTAATTTTGACAACATAATTATGCATCATGATTCACGATTCATGATATAAAAAAAATCCCATATACAATTATATAACAATAAATTATGTATAGACCTTTTGCTGAATTTCCTGTCAAAGTGATATCAAACTCAATTTTAACAACCACATAGACACAAATGATGGAATTTCCCCAGTCAAACCAATTTATAAACTCATTTTCAGTGCAGACACTGTGGATCCAATAACAACTGATATGCATCTATAGTAGTATGCTATAGAATTACTGCAGATCATGTGAGTATATCTATACAATATCAGTATGCAGGGAAAAAATTCAGTTGTAGCAGTAGTAGCATATTATTTTAAGAGCTGTTGTGCTATTTACTGTTTACATCATTTTGTGCAATACTCACATCCTAACAATGCAAAGAGGAAGAGGCTTAACCTCCATTATCCCCTTCACTCCTCTGCCCTTTCCTTCAGCTCAACTTCCCTCTCCCATTTGAATGAGAGCCCACGGCAGAATAAGGAGTTGTGCAGCCCAGTTAACAAGCGTAGGCTTGATCAGATAAAGTACAAATTATTTATTCTGTCAACCTTTTCGAACATTCAGTTATGTTATTAAGATGGTTTAGCGACCCTCACCACATCCCATGAGCGCCAGCAGGAAGGGCAGCAGTGAGAAAGCCCGTGGCATTCCGAAGTCCGTGCCTCTGTTTTCCTACACCACATGACCGTCCTCTTCCACCATCCCTGACCTCTACAAAGCAGAGACGAATCAGAAGAAATAAACAAGTAATCCGCAACTAAGGTAGCAGGACACAACCTGCACTGTGCTTGTCATCAGACAGGAGAAGGCAGGAAAGAAGCAGTGTGATCGTCTGAGGTTTGAAAAACAGGAAGGCTAGAGCAAGAAGCTGTGGCCGTGAGTTTTCTGGATTTACAGTGGCGTCTTCCTCTTCCTTCCATCTTCACAATGGGTATGGAGAGCTGCCATCATCACACAAGTGTAGCAGGGCATTGTCCATAACAGCAAGCGGCATAACCAAGTGGGCTACTTGATGTTCACTTTTCTTAGAAATGTGTTCATTGATTATTTTTCACTGATTGAACTTTATTTTGTGAGGTGTTTTTTTTTTTTTTTCTTTACAAACACAATAAACTACTGACTTTGTGGCTCAGAAACAAACACATGCATGGCAATCACATATTGGCCTCAAGTACTAAATTTAATACATCCACTCTTAATACACTAGTGGATAAAGAAATGGGTCCAATTCTTCATGTTATTACGTGAATAAATCTTTCTTATTAGCCTATAGTCATCTCCCAATCGAATAGTTGAATATTTTTCCACTTCTACTCCAATGTATCTGTGCTTATCCATCAGGAGCCTTTAATAACATGAAGGCTGAATATATCACCTCTTTGGAAACTTTGTTCGAAACCTCGCAAGCCTCACAAACATGACTCTAAAACTGCAGTTAACATATGTGTTGCCACCGGGACGCAGCGGTCGCAGCTCCCGTCGCCTTTTCTCGGTGTTGTCGGGGAAAATAAAGCCGTTTTTGTTTTTTTTTACTCACATCTCCTCCCGGCTCCTCGCAGCATTGTCCCTCCTCTCCTCTCCTCTCCTCTCCTCTCCTCTCCGCTCCTCCGTCGGGGAAGCCGCGGCGCCGGGCCCCCTCCGTGCGCAGGTAACGCGCTCCTTCCCCCGGACCAGGTGCTGCCGACGCTCGGCGACGCTCGGCGACGCTCGGCGGAGTCGCCCCGACGGAGCCCCGGCCCGAGCTCCCCGGGGGCGCGCGCCGGCGCCCGGGGGCGCGCGACGGGGAACCCGCTGCGCGCGGCCCGGGACGCGCGGAACATTATTCATAACGCGCTGCGGGTTTTTTTTTTTTCTTCCTCCAGTAATGTTAAGGTATGTTAGGGACAATCTAGCCAATAAATCAATACGCTGCTTTATTTCAGCACCGTTTAAATATATATAAAAAAAAAAAAAAATGGAAAAATTTTACAAAAAACATTGTTTTTATGGTTTTACTCTTTTCATCCTGTTGCGGGATCTAATTTTGGAACCCACTCGCGTTAATTTCCAAAAACACCGGTTCGGGAATACTAAGGCGTTCATGTCTTTGCAAGCAGGTTCACGCGTGCAAGATTAAGTTTACTTAGGCTATAGGCGAAAAGGGAAATATAGAACAATACATACAGCACAGGTGAGAGACCCGTTTTCCTCTCCTGGCAGGTTAAGCTTTGCATTACGTGAGGTGAATCATTCAAGTGATTTTCGGTTTCAAAATGAGGCACTTGGGTAATCAAAAGACTCTGGCAGTGGTGCCCGAGGAAAGTGACTACGTAGGGAAATATGTGAGATGCAGGAGATGGATCTATAATTCAATGCTTCAACTGGCAGTCGCACATAAATCCTGTTTTGCTTTAGGCTGTTGTTAAAAGGATTAGAATTAAAAAGAAACTAATTCTATATTCATATAGAAATTTGGAAGTAATAGCACTGTATATCCTAAATGGCCCACAGGAGGCAGGGTAACAGAACTATAGAACAATAATGCTAATAGTTGCTGCTAAGAACTGCTCATCTCATTCATTCAAATTACCTTCTTCTCACATAAAATGAGAAGAGGTATTCATCTGTAATCCACTGATGAAAAGGAACATTATTGAGATTTGAATAGAGCCATTCGGGATATGGATTTACTTAAAATGCACCAGTGAGTAAATCAATCCATCTAAGCATGCAAGAACAGAACCCATTTGTATAAACCAAAGCTTAACAAAGCAAACCAAAACAAAAAATTCAACAAAAGTTCAATGCCATGCACGAATTCCCTAATTATTATGATCAGACCTGCCTGAGTTCAGCTCTCATGATTTCCTGAACCAATTAAGATAATCCACTATCAATAAGTGAACCACATGGCATGGTAATCTAATCATCTGTATAGGTCTGCGGAGTTTTGTTTTTCTTCTAGGGAGAGCCAGCAGAAAACAGGAAGCTTCTCTAGAGATGAAGCGCTGTTTACTGCTCAGCTCAGTTCACAGTGGGAAAAAATAATTATTCTATCCCATGTGTAAAAGGCCCTAAAGGCTTGCTCAAAGATTAAAAATATAAATATGGCAGCAGCACTCCGAGCAAGTCTAAAATTTAGACATGATGATAGTTTGTCAGATAGTTTTGGTCACATTATGCTTATATTTCACACATTCAATACTGCTTCTAGAGTTACTTATGGTATACTCTTAACAGATATAGTAAAGTGATAGAATCACAAACACTTGTTTTGAAAGTTTCAGTAATAGGGCGCTCACCTGTCTGTTTAGCTTAATAACAGTCACAACTGGAATTTCTAAAACACAACCTCTACATTGAAGGGATGAATTACCTGATGAATGAAATTTGGCAATGTGCCATACATTTTATACTCTGTGAACCAAACTAATAGTAGATAGAGCAATTTATATCTATCATGGTCTTTTATTGAAGGTTTCCTTGAGAAAGGCTGCTAGATTAAAAGACAGTTTGCCTAGAGAAGGGACAAGAATCACGTTTTGATTGAGAGGGCAAGATTTATTTCTTAATCCTGTATTACATATGTGTATATTTTACTTTGGAAAATGTGATAGGTGGTTATGGCTTTTTCATTATGAAACACTACTTGTAGAAATGTGTAAGCTGTGTGACACTAGAATGTGTATTCAGTGAAATTCAAAATTAAACAATGAAAAAAAAATTTCACTGTATATCTGATTAAGACAATTTTCCCCAGCCATGGATTACTAAAGACACACCGAACAGAGATAGTCTGGGAACCATTTGCTGCATGTACAGTATTTGCAATTTGCAGATAAATTTTAATGACAAAGCCTAGCTCTTAGACCAAGATACGAAATAACTGGTGGTACCTGCAGTGGATTTGCAAAGTGTACCACTACAACAACACCAGCCGTGCCGTAATCATAACAACACTGGATAGCACAAAGTACAGCAGACACTGCTGTACAGCAGTATATACATGTAGAGGTCAAAAGATTGTTTCTTTCTATCCGTAGAGATGGTGCAGCCCAGCTTAAGTTATTTTTTCTATTTCAACGGGTCAAAAGAGGTTTGGGTAGAATCTCAAACCCTCAACACAGTCATCTCTACACAGGTGTCCCATCTTCTCAGCCAGCAACAACCTGTAGATGAGGTAGGAATAGAGAAGAGGACATGAGAAATAATGAAGAAGAAACAATCTACAAAAGTGCAGCAATAAAAAGCTATGATATGAGAAGCACAGACAAACTGTGCAGTAAAACAGAGAGATTCACAACATGTGAACCTATGAGATAACTTACCGCTCTTTGGATAGAAGAACAGAGAGACCCAAGAGCTTAGCAAACTCCTCTGCTGTCAAGGAGCCTTTCTCTGTCACCTGTAGAAGAGGAAGAGAGAGAAGAAAAACTTACACCCTAAGTGTTTCGTTGGTATCTTATCTCTAGATATTTTTAAAAGACATATATCCAAGTTAGTGGAACATGCTGTTTGATCAACCTAAGCTTGTTTGTAACAGTAAACACTTACGTTTTCCAGAGCTGAGGCTATCATTTCCTCTTCGCTGTGAGACTGCAGCTGGACCACCATCACACCACTGTCAAACACACGCAGCCTACAGAGAAGACAAGACAGATGAAGGAAGGGGTGTGTGCGGTGTGTGGCAGAAGGAGGGAGGGGAAGGATCAACAGCAGGTCAGCAGTTTGAAGAAGAGATGAGATTTCATTTAGCCAAGACACAACCAGTTTGGGGGTACTGGGTACAGCACATTAGGGACACAGGCCAGTGTTTTTTTTTGAAACCCCAGGAAGTGACAGGAAATGACAGCTGCAGAGGGCTGGACACCCCTTCCAACAACAGGAAGCCAGGCAGGAAGAGCCTGGCCTCAGTAAAGCAGGCGCCTACCCTGCCCTATATTCCTTTAACAAACACATAACCTTGTCTATACGAAAAAAAGAAAAAAAAAAAAAAGATGCAAGTATGCGTACATAGTTTAAACAATACAATACAAAGACAAACACAACTCAAAGTCACCTCAGTGGGAGCTTCAATGACTCAAACATCTTGCAAGCGTTTACCAAATCTTCTGGAGATAAAAGCTATGGAAAGGGGAAAAAAATAACCTCAGTATCTGAAAGTCTGATAAAAACATTTGTGTGTAGCATGAAAGTATAGATTGCAAAGTTGTGTCCTACTATCAGGTCAGCTAGAATGAACATGCAGGAACATGCCCAGTCAAGTAAGACCTACAAAACTCTTCATTTGTGTTGTGTATGTTTCTGTGAGCATTACCTCCATCCCTCTAGCGCGGTTGACAAGACAGTAGACCTCAGTTAGAGCCATCATACCCCCACGCTCCTGAGAGAGTAGGGAGGGGTAGACAAAGATTAAGAGAAACAAAATTTAAAAAAAGGTTAAGAGGGAAAAGAAATTAAGGAGATAATTTAAAGCGTATGATCTTTGCCTGTGTCGATGTAAAATGCATAAAACATAAGAAATTCACACCTACCTCTAGAGGGGCCTGTAGCATATCCCCTAGTTGCTTAGCCAGTTGCATGTGGTAATGTGTGCCTGATCCATGTGTTTCCCTGGTAACAGGGTTAGCAATACCCATGCTAAGTAGGTAGGACTTAAACCGGATTGTCTGTAAAACCGAACATAACTGTTAATAAACTAGTTGAGAACCAAATTGTGGGCCTTTAAGTGTTAAGACTGCATGGTGTAACAGTGTGATGCTATAGCACTCTTGTTATGTAAATATGTGCATTAGGCCTCAGATGTCTCAGGTGTGTGTAGTGGCAGCTATATTTGCATGTACAATTTTTTGAAACTACATCTAACGTCCTCATATTTTTGGCCTGATTTTACTAGTCAAATTCTTACCTCATCTTCTGTTATATCTCCCTGCTTGTCTTTTATCTTGTTGGCTATAGATCTGGACAGTTCCACCATCTCTTTGGCCTGGTGGTTAGAGCAGACAATCATTCAGCCAATCCCACTGCATAGCTGTAGATGGGCCTAACACAGGTTTATCACTAATTAAATATAAGACAGCCAATAATTCTGCTATAAATCACCAACTCCAGGAAAATGAGAACATGCACAAGAAAAAATACTTTACCTTCACCATCAGCTTACTGAGGTCCTCAAAGGCCTGAGAAAAAATAGATTAAATGGGTAATAGTGCTCAAAAATATCCACAATTAAATAAACCACAAAACTTAATGCTACTGATAAAATTTAAGTATCATTCCAAAGCATCTCAATGCCCCCACAATCCCATGAATGATAAAACTGATCGTTCTCCCTTGTTGTAATCAGCCATTTGTTTCAGTGTTTACCTACCTTTCAGGAAGCTAAATATATGTAATTTGGATTTAACTATTTCATATTCAGACGCACTGTGGTTGTATAAGCACATAACTTCATGGTTGCTGAATGCGTGTCACAGTGACTGTGGTTAGCTTGATTTCTTATCACTTTTAATAACTTCTGATAGTTTTTAATGCTAGAAAAAAGTGGCATAAACACTCAAAGATATTCCATAAACTGAACCACTTTGTACTCTCAGTATATTAACAGTAACATATGGCTAAATACAAAACTTTGGCGTGAAGCTCTGAGGTGGGTGACGGCATGAGGAGTACCTATTTTAATATCTTAGTTTCTATTGAGATCTATAAATATAATTAAAGTGATGCCACCACAATTTTGGCCCATTTGTCAATATTTCAGTATTTTCACTTTACAGTACCTCTGAAATGTTTTTATCAGTTTCTTTCCTCCTCTCCTCAATTTTCCTCTCGATGCCAACAATCCCCACTGCACGCGTCTTTCCTGCCTGTATGACCATGAAGGAAAGAAAAACACACATTAGTGAAACAGACTAGGAATTGAAAAGTTGATAACAAGCCTCTAAGGACCAGAAAAGATAAACAGTGAGTAGGGAACAAATTGTGTGTCAACTGTTATTACAGTACATCAATTTATTTTGGTGACTTTGATTTCATAGCATTTATCAAAAAACTAAGATTAATGAAATCTCCTATTATGATTTATTATGATTTAATGATATGTATTATGATTTAATGAATGGCTTAATGCAAATGCAAGTTAACAGCCTTCACTCAGACTGAATTTAACTTGTCTCTGTAAAGCAGAGTCCAACTGTTGTGGGATGCTAAACCTAATTGATATTAACGTGATTCGAGTGATACTGAATCTTTTTGAAAAGTCCTAAAAAAATAGTCAGACACAGGAGTTCTGACCACTTTAACTGTGTAGGCCAAGAAATAAAGTGACGGCACTGCCATCCTGTGGAGCCTAATTTGAATTGACAGTAATGTTATTCCCATGTACAGTATTCCCTCTATTAAATGGTTAAATGGCATTTGGCTGGTACAGTCACAGTCCTGTGCTGTGAAAATACTTTTGGCATTTAAACCTATAAATTCACAGGGATATAAAACAGTGGGAAGGAAAAGATTCTAATCAGATGATGAGGTGCGTCTATTCAGCCTCTAACCTGAGAGCCGGTTCCTGTGGGGATTGGTTGTGAAACTGGAGTACTCTCCCATCTTTTCTGAGTCATTTCCTCTGTTAGCCTCCTATAAAACTGAAAGAAAATGACACCATGTTGTCCTGTTACAAATAATCAAGTATCAAACACACAGTCTATTGAATGAGGGAGCACAAAAAATGAAAACAAAAAGCTTTTCGCTGCTTGTGTAAGAAGGACTACCTCAATCTGCCCATGTTCTTTGAAGGACAGCTTGATGTAGGAGTACTTGCTTTGTTGGTAGGGACCTGGCTCCTTGTTAGCAGGTGTTGGATGCAGGTAAATAACTATTTTTGCACTGCAGAATAAGAGATACCAATAGTTAATTTTAATCAATGCTTAACGTAGTAGCTTTTTTCTGGAGCTTTTCAACCCATTTTATGGTCTAATCTCCTCAGCCCACATACAACCAGTAGTTATCATATACATAAAAGTATGACCCAAGTTATGAACTTTATAAATACCTGTATGCAAAACTTTGGGCACATTTTAAGTATTTTGCTGTTTTTTGGAAGTGAAAAGCAGAAATCAAAACCCTTGCGACAAACAGACAAACTGCCTTTAGGTCATTTCAACTGATGACACTTCTAGGGCTGATGAACTCGCTGCTTCTTCCAACCTTGTGGTAAGACTCAACAACCATGGGCCCATCTAGGCTACTGACCTAGGATCGGAAAATGATGCCTACAAAGCTATAAATCCATAACAAAGTGCTTACCTCACAAAGCGTGTACGTGGGCCTTGATTACGCCCCCCTGCCCTCTTTTACACCACAAAATGCATTTACTGTCACTGACCTCTTTCCTATTCCTGCAGCCTGCTCCTCGAAGAAGATGATCTGGGACAGGGGCATGGCTATGCAGCATTCCTGAGACAAACAACGCAGTCTTCATGAGAATCAGCACACAAAACCTCTCAACACAACCAGCGCCGCCGGTACTGTGCGTCGTCTCGTTGGCTGCTGTCTTACATGATTTCTAACGTCCCTCCAGATCAACCGATGGGTGCTCAACAAGGCGACTCCGACATCAAGCTTAGCCTGGTGAAATCACAGGAAAAGACACGATGCCGTTGCGCGTTTGTTATGTTAAAATCACCGAACAGTGCACATTTTTATACCGCCTGAAATCACAACTATCCGCCCGAACAGCGTCGTGTCATTCATCTCCGTCTTATCAGCGTTGCTGCGTCTAAGTTTTTCAGCCGCCGTGTTGTGGCTCTCAGAAGGCAAAGCTCTACCTTATCATCGCCGTCATACAGCCTCACGCCTCGTTGCTGGATCACCAAAGTTTCGTTTATTTCCAACAGCCCGTTTGACCACGAAAAGCGGTCCATTTTCGCTGTTTTAGGAGCAGTCTCTTCCCTATTTTACTGCGCCGCCGACACTCATTTTGTGTTTACTTCTTGTACACTGCCCCAAAATTGGCCTGATGCTGCCTGCAGAGAAACATCATAAAAAAAAAAATTAGTTAAACTCAATTCGGTTAATAATTTTGACAACTATAAATCACCTCTTTTTAGTGATAATTTTACCGAAAGAAACTGCAATTCAGTTAATTTTACATAAATTGCTACCCGGTGTTATTTCTGAGGGGACCGAGGGGTCCTTCACGGTGTTGACGTTACTAGCGCCAGCTGTCAGCGAAAGCTAGCAAGAGTGCTATCTTTCCTAGCATGTCATTTTGAGAAAATCTGTAATTTTTTTTTTTTTATTTTTTAGTGGATTTATACAGTTCCCAGTCTCGGTTGTACTTATCGCCTGCATTAGATATAAACTTAGCTTTACCGAAAAAAGTTCTGCAGATATTATATTCGCGTTTTCGCGTGTGCTTTTCTTGCGCCGTGCTGAGCGTTGCGGTAGCTGTAGCTTGTTGTTAGCTTGTTGTTAGCTGCGTACAGAATCGCTGCACACAGCTCGTCTTGTTTGGAAGTCATTGTTCTCAGGCAGAAAAGTTGTATCGTAAAGGACTGGAAAGATCATGCAGCTTCATTACGAAGCTATTAATATACTGCTAATATTTATTGTTTCACATTATGCGCCCCGTGCACTATGAAAGAATCAGAAACGCTGGGTCAGCAACAAAGTACTTAAAGTCACCCGAATGCATTTTAACTGGGAATTAATTATCCGTTGTTTTGCAAAAATTACATTTACCAAGTACGTGGTATAGTGATTGTTCATTGTCAAAGAGGCTCGCGTTTGTTTAGGTCAACAAACATGGATAAAAAGTCATTTGACATCGTCTTGGATGAGATAAGAAAGGTAAAATTTCCCCTACTGCGGAATTAAATGTCTGATTTAAGATTTGAAATCGTTTCAGGCCCAGGGTTTGTTAATTCTTCATATTGTGTTTCAGTGCGTCCTGACAGATCAGCGCATCAAAGCCATAGAGCAGGTGCATGGATATTTCTCCAGTGAGCAGGTAACTTTCCAAACGGCAGCACTGTCATGTCATGTTTACCTGTATTGTAACATACCAGATTGACAGAGTTCCCACAAAAACCTATAGAATAATTAAATAATTTCTATTTGTGCGTGTCAGATAGCTCTTAAATTGAATTCTTGAGTAAATGGAACACGTGCATTATGCACACACGATTAAGCCTGTGTGTGTAAATAAATATCATCACAAAAACTTTGTTAGATCTATTGTACACTGAGGATAAATATGTATTTTCAGTTGCTGGTTTAATGCTAGTTACAACTTAACAGAGGGAAAACTCATTTTTTCAGAATATCTTTTTAATTGACATCGACACACTCTTGTGCTCCACACTAATTTCATGCTAGAGCAGTGCAGCTTGGGTGTCGCTGTAAGTTGTAACACCGTCTTGCATATTTCAGGTTATGGAGATACTGAAGTACTTCTCATGGGCAGATCCTCAGGTCAAAGCAGTTAAAGCTCTGCAGCATGTAAGTAACAGGTTTTAAGTGATTTGGGCACCAAAATGTTTTGCATCAGTGAATAATTTTGTCCAATTATATTGTGCTTAAAATAGATATAAGAGAAATGTAAAAATACATTTTTGGATGTGGAATTGTCACCTCTCACTTTAACTTGTATGTTTCAGAGTGTTAGTTTAAAATATGAGTCCTTCTTTTGCCTTTAGAAAATGGTTGCAATTCCTACAACAAAGGTTGCAAATATCCTGAACTGCTTCACCTTCTCAAAGGACAGATTGATTGTTCTGGAACTCATAGCTTTGTGAGTAAAATTTAAAAAAACAAACAAACAGAAAGACACTCCTGAACTATTTTTTTTTTCAAATGTTATTATTATTTTTAATTAGACCATAAATCAAATTTCTTATTTTCTTATCAGCTTAATTGGTTTTAGTGAATTTGACTAAAAGGTTAACTGAGAAATGTTGGGTTTCTGGTCCTATATAGGAACATTTCAGATGCTCAAAATTACCGTCCAGTGGAGGATCTGTTTCGCATACACTTGTCTGAGAAGAAGCGAGCTCGCAGGATACTAGAGCAAGTAAGTGCACCTTTCCAAATTCATTTACATTATGTATTTGTTTTCTATTTTCCGCGTTCTATGTTCTATTTGCTAATCTCATGTGTATGTCTTTGTATCAAAATACCTTGTGGAGTTCCTTTTGATAGCCATAAAGTCCCAAAAGATGCAACGGTTGTAGTAAAATGTACTGGGATAAGCATTTGATGCAATTTAAAAAAAACAGTAGAACAAACCAAAACCAAACTCTTAAATGAGCAGTGTGTCTGCATGTATAAATGATCTGTGACATCCCTAATGATTATAATATTTATATTGCTGTACACATGGTCCATGTCTCATTAGGTGTGTAAGGTAGGCTGCAAGGCTCCTGTAGCCATGATCTCCTCCTGTGGTATGATACCAGGGAATCCTTACCCTAAAGGCAGACCCAGTCTGGTCACTGGCACATTCCCTGTAAGTATGTATAAGGCTCTATGATGAGCTTTCCTGAAAGCTTCCTAGTCCTGAGCAATAGGATTTTTATAAATGCTAGCCACAAGCTAACCGCCACCAAGTAGCAATGGAAATAAGGATGTAGATTTTATTATGTCTTTTGTAAGTAAGTCCCTCTAGTTTAACCTGTTCTATGTCTGTGTCTCAGGATGTTAGTGAACAGAACAAAGATTTGAATCTATGTGACCTCCAGCACTGTCCATAAACAAAATACAAAAAGGAACTTACCAGGGGTGTTGTGTTGATATTTTATTTTGAATACTGTTTAGGTTTTTTTGTAATTTACAAAGTTCAAAATTATGTTTTTGTTTTTTTTTGTTTTTTTACATGTGCAGCTTGATTATTACAAATATGTATTATGTTAACTATCACAGGGAAACCCACCAGTAAAAAAAGAAGGAGAGAAGAAAGATGACACCTCTAACAGTATGGAGGGGAAAGGAATTGCTTCCCGGATTATTGGACCATTCAAACCTGTAAGCCCTGGAAATCGCCAGCTGCAATGATGTAATAGTGTCAGGATGCCCCAGAGAAATCTCATGTCTGAGTAAAAGCCTCATGTGAATAATTATATTACTTAGATATGATAAAGACTTCAACCTATATGTCATGCCTTGTTATATAAGATAATGGTGGACCATACTTACAGTGCTAAATGTACTAGAGTAAAGAGTGTGACAGAGGGCATAAGCCGAGGAATGGAAACACACAGAGAAAAAAATATGAGTAATGTACTATGAATAAAAATACATTAATTGCAACCGTTCCCATCTCAATATAAATCATGGAAAGTTATTTTGGGCACTGTACTCCAGCTTATTTTATGTTATGAAAGATGAATGATTGTGTTTTTTTTTTTTGTCAACTTCCATAGATGTTTTCTCAGCTTAGAATATAGGAACATTATATTATTTGTTTGCTTTTAAATAACCATACACAGCAGTGGATTGACCTTCGATATTTTTCTTTTGAGTTTTCACACTGTATAATCCTCATTATAATAAGTTTGTCAGTTGCTTTATTTCACATTGCTGAAACAATAGGTGAAAGTCACAGATTTTAAATCATTTTAAATATGATGTTTTTCCAAATGGTAGAAATGTCTAAACTTCTGCCATTACAGTATAGCAATTGTCTAGTTATTGATATACTTTGAGAAACATTAAAGAATAGAATTGGGTGATCAGTGAATTAAGTGTTTTATATCTTTTGTTTCTTCCTTTTTTAGTTTCCTTCAACCTACAACCCTCATCGGCCTGTTCCCTACCCTATACCACCGTGCCGACCCCATGCTACCATTGCACCAAGTAAGAAATAACCCACACACTTTTCTTGCCTTTTCCTTGCTCTTTTCTGTAATTAAATACTGTATACAACCTTCCAATAATACAAAACAGATGTAAAAGATACTGAGCTCCAAGCTAACTGAGGGATTAATAATGCTTTGAGTGGCTTTAAGTTATAGTTAGGCATGTTTTTATTACTGCCTTCTGGGATTGGTTGAGGTACATTTGGTAGTGGGGTGAGTTGTGTGATGCTTATGTGTGTGTGTCTGTGTGAGTGTGTGGTGGACACTGTTAATATTTGCAACTGCTACTCAGGTGCGTACAACAACGCAGGCCTTGTTTCTGTGGGAGGGGTTATAACAGCCAGCGTGCCCCCTCCCCCCTACAACTCCACCCACAAAGTAGCAGGTATGATTCGATGGAAGCGAGTCTATGTGTGTGTGACAGCATATAGGTGCTCCCTGAAGCTTGCTGCCTAACTTCTTGGCATGCTGCTTACCTGCGCTTCTCCAGTTTAATACATTTTATCAGGTGAAGAAATGCGCTTCTCACTTCTGTCGGACTACACTGAGTGACCAGAAAAAATCAAGCCCCTGTACTTTTGAATGCATTCCATTACAACAGTTGTGTATTGGATTCAAGTGAAGCTTTAATGTAGAGATCTTAAAGAGAGATGTTGATTCAATTTTATTGTGACTTTTGGGGTTAGTGTTGTCTGATAGATTGCATTATATCCAATGCGCCTGTTTTTCTGTGATATTTAACTTTTACTGTCTCCTTTCTCCTCCATATATGTAGTTCAGATGGGACAATGGGAAGTTATATTGAAATATATTCCTATATGATAGAGGCCAACCACAAATTACAGCCTAAAATGTGCCATAGAATGAAATCAAGACACAAATTTCTTAAGTTTTACTCTCAACAAAAGCAAAACTGTATTTTCTGCAAGGCTCTTGTATTGTACTGCCGTACATCTTGCAATCTTATTTTTGTTTTCTGGTCAGTCACTGTAGAAATATGTTTTGGTGATTTGTGAGGACAGGTCTTTGGTTGCCTGGACTGGGAATAGCTTCAAACTAATGTCATTAATCTTTTTCTTTCTGGACTCATGCTGTGGGCTGCCAATTAACATGCATTGCTTGGTATAACTTATTTTTTGAATGCAGCATCTTATCAGTTTTCACAATTGAAATACATCTTTTAGGGCCTTCGGGGATAAATGTGGTCATAAACACAAAAATGACTCTGGTTTAATTAAATGGAGAAAATGTCCAAAGCCTGACGTCCAGGTGATAACAGTGTAAGATGTGATGAAAATTATTTTGAGGTTACCAAACCCATAAACATTTTAACCGTTCCCCAAAGGTAAAAAGAAAGCATATTCCAATCTTGAAAATTGTTGGAATTTCCATGTAATAACTTGCACACAGGGATTCTCTTTGGCTATTCCTCTTTGCTCAGTTTCTCCACTCATTTTTTGATCTGAGGGGATTGCTTCCTTTACAATAGTTTGTTGGGCTTTAACCTATTCTGCCATTGTCCTTGAATGAAGTTATTATTTAACAATAATATCACTGATTAGAAAAACTGAAAAAAAACAGGAATTAATAATTTATTATGATCAAATTGTAGGGCTGTAGTCTCCCGGTTGACGGGTTGACTTATTGGTTGATATGCTCCTTATCAGTTCTCCTTGGTCAGACAATCGCTGTGTTTAATCTATTATTTACTTCCAGAATAGATACAATTTGAATCGATCAAGATTTTCTTTGGTTGACTACAGCCCTGTTAATTTGTACTATTTAAACATATTTAATTGATTCTAATACCATTTCCATAGCAGAAATCATTATTTTAGATAACTTTTCTTACCAACTCCTCTCTCCTTCTTCTTCCAGGTTACGCCAAACCAGGCAATCCACAGAACACCACACCTGGAGTCAACAGCGGGCCCCTCCTCATTCCTCATGGGGCCATACCCTCTACCCCTGTCCCACCCCTGGCCTCTTCTGCTCAACCGCCTCCCACAACTCCCATCACACCAGTTTTCCCCGGCATGGTGCCCTCTCACAACCCCAATGCCCCCTCTCCCTCTCCTGCTCCATCCCCATCTGTCATCAAAGCAGGACCTCAGACCCCCAGTGGTCATGCTACACCTACACCCTCATCTGTCATTAAAGCCCACACCCCTTCAGGCACTCCTTGTGGAACTCCTGTCCCTGGCAGTGGGGGCTTCTCCTCCTCCCCTTTCCATGCTGTTTCCCGACCAGGCACCCCTGCTACCTCCCGTGGTGGTCCAGACCCCCTATCTCAGACGAACTCCATGGGCTCATCTCAGCAGAAGGTTTTTTCCCAGTCCACAGACCACCAGTCAGGACCCATCTTCCCTGGCGTACACCCACAAGCAGGTAACCCCTCTGGGTCAGTGATACGAAGTTACACCCCCTCTGGACCACAATCTCTCACTCCTGGATCATCCACTCCAGTAATTCCAAGCTGTTCCACCCCAGGCCCTAGCCCCAAACCCTCTCCAGCTCACTCTGCACAGGTTCATGCTGCCATTGCTGTGGCTGGAGCCCTGAACAGACACACTGGGGGTAGCAGCAGTGGCAGTAACAGCCCTGTTCCCTCTGCTTTCAAGGGCACCTCTCGTTCTGGCACACCGTCTGTTAGCTCACTGGTGGTAGCAGGTTCTGCACAGGCTGCCCTGGCTCGTTCCTTGGGGCTGTCACACCCCTCAGGTTCCCCTCAAGTCTCTCTCCCTAGTCCCGTTGCTATCACCGGCCTCCAAGCTCTGTCCTCCAGCCCAGCTCCCTCTCATTATCCTGCCATGTCCCCTTTCTCTTCCCTTTCTTCTTCTCTCCCTTCTTCTACCAACACTTCATCCATGCCCACAATGCCTCCTACTACCAACATTCCTAACCACCCACCAACCTCCATCTACCCGGGCTTGGTGACCAACGCCGCCCCCAGTGCAGCCTCTCCTTTTGCTCTAGGCCTCACTTCTGCCCCTTCTATATTCCCAGGCCTTCCGCCTGGCCCTAGCCCTGCTGCCTTCCCAGGACTGGGTGTGTCAGGGGGGCACGGGGCAGGGAGCCCTGTATTGTCCTCATTCATGGGACTGCCAGGGCCCACTTCCACTTCAGTAGCATCAGTGGCGCCACTGCAGGCGGCAGCAGCGGCAGCAGCGGCAGCAGCTGGGGTCCCATCTTCATCACCAGTTTTACCTGGCTTTGCATCTGCCTTCAGCTCGAATTTCCAGCCTGGGTATGTCTGCCAAGTTTGATAGGCAATAACAGTGAGCTTTGGACATGTTTTTCTGTCTAGTAAACATTAGCCAAATCATACGGATAATCTAATATAAACCTAATTATTTCATATTGATATTCTACTAATATTTAATTGAGTTTCAGATGATAGCAGCAGCATAATTTGAATGGTCCTATGCCAATTGTGTGGCTCGGAGTTGATAACAACATATGACATTGATTTCCGCTTGCATATAAAAGGGTTATAGAAGGGCATCATGTCAACTGATTTGTATAAGTATGTGATAAGTGGGATCACTGCACCTACAAAGTGCAAAGTTCACTTCTCTTCAACAGGGTTAAGGTTAGACTTTAATTTGAAGAGTTAAACTTGAAGAACTTAAAGAGTTAATTGCCAGCTCTACTAGGTAATTACTGCCAGCTTTGTATAAGCATGTTATCTTGTCCATGAAGAAGTATTTGCAAACACAATTCTCACCTTTTTTGGCATTTCATGTACTCAGGTGGCAGTGTCCTTCCAAGAAAAGCTATTAATTTAGCTCCCAAGTAATATTTGGCTCAGGTGGTAGAGTGGTCGCCCACCAACCTGAAGGTTCACCTGGCTTATCCAGTCCGCATGTCAAAGTGTCCTTGGGCTAGATACTTATCTTTAAATTGCCTTGTGTATGAATGTGTGTGTTTGTAGAATGCGCTGTAATGTGTAGAAAAGTCTGTGTGAATGGGTGAATGTGACAGTGGTGTAAAAGTGTTTTGAGTGGTCAAAAAGACTGGAAAAGTGCTATATAAGTACTGTCCATTTTCCATTTATCCATGGGGAGTAGCAGAATAATAAAGTATTGGTAAATAAAAAATATAAAAAATATAAAGACATATACACATAAGATAGATGGCATACCAGCAATATACCACCTTTATACTATTATTTGCAACTATAGTTTTAAGATATAAGAAGAGGTATCCAATGTCATACATACTTTTGTATATTCTTGTGAAATAGATAGTAATAGATTACACTGTATACCCATAACTGCTCAGATGTAGTGCACCACATTATCCTCTTGTCGTTTGAACATTTCAGTTTTTGGAAAAATTAAACAAACACAATACAATGTATTAATTATTGTATTAATTATTGAACTTTAGAGGTGCTGGAATGCTAAACTAAGCTAAGCTAACAAGATGTTTGCAAGAAATTTCCCCCAAATTTTTAACTATTTCTTTTCAGAATAAAAATAACAGTAGTCATTAAGAGTTCTATAGTCTGACAGTAACTATTGTGTGTATTTCAGGTTGAGCAGTGGACTCCAGGCTCCAGGAAGCAGTGGGTTCCCAGGCTTGCTGTCCTTTCCTGGTGTACCAGGCTTCTCTCCCTCTGCCTCCCCTGCCACCCTTGGTGGCCTCCACAACCCAACCATGCAGTCTGCTTTGCTACAGGTAGATGCACGCACGCAAAAACGCACACACACTACTCTAGCAGAGAATACATATTTGAACTTCAGTTTGATAAAGCCTTACTGCTACAGAAACTGATTTTCTTTGTCTTGTCCAGGCTCATCCCACATCTGCTTTGGAAAGCTTTCCTCCTCAGCCCAACAGCTTCACCAACTACCCTCCAGGTCCAGGAAACCCCTTCCCCCTCCAACCAGGCCTGCACCCACAGTTGGGTTGGCAGTAAAACTAAGTACATGCTGACCCTTATCTTACACCCTCCCCTGTTTTATGTTTTACCCTTGAACCTTACAAAGCACAGAACAACAGATAGAATGTTTCTATACTGTGTGTTACAGCCAGAATGACTTTCTACGATCTGGAACACTACCAAGAAAAGTGGAAATAAGTTGTGGGCGAGAAGTCATATTTGTTATATTATTCACAGTGAACAGTTGTAAATATCAGTTGTCAAAGTTGTTTTAGGTTTTACAAATAGACTGTGACTGGTTTTAATGTTAGCTGGACTTGGTTGTTTTTAATGAAGATTACCAACATTTATTAGTGAATAATGAATTATAGAAAAATTGAAAAATGTACATGATATCATGTAATGAATTGATGATATCCTCATGTAGTATTTTATGTCCAATCACAGTGGAAAGAAATGATTATGATACTGATTGAGTATTCTGAATTGAATATTGTATTAAGACAAACATTTTTCCTGAATTATGGTATATTGAGTCAGATTTTAAGTCGGCACAACATGAATATTTTAAATCCTTTTTCTGTGTCTGGGAGGCTGGGAGTGTTGTATACAAAACTTGCATTTGGCAGCTCTGCTCATGTTTGTTTTATTTTCAGTGAACATTTGTGTGACTGTCAGCAGTCTACTGTTAGTCACATTCTGTAAGTTTTATGAAGTTCTTTTGAAAGATGTGACAGTGCTCGTACTGTTATTACAGTAATTGACCAGACACACTGTTAGTTGTTTCTTAGAACAACTGAGAGAATTTGTGGAATATGTGGACTTGAGATATATAATGACTGTTTTCTTCTGTAATGCTTTGCAAAATAGTGAAAACTGTAATTTTTCTTCATTTACTGTACATCTCAATTAGTGCTCTAAGCTACAGGGGTCCACTCAGAGACAGTTACTTTATGGTTTGAGAATAATGAACATTTTGTTTGTTACATTTTGTTGTTTTGGTTTGTTTACTTTTTTGTATTTGCAGCTGTTATTTTGTTTTGTCAGTAAACTGCTGGTTGCTGTAAGTGTTTCTGTCTCTATGATCTATGCTATTTTGGGCAGGCCTTTTAAATACTTTTACTGTGAGAGGAAAAAATAAGGAAAACACCTGATGAGGTTAAAATTTTACTCACAGCTACAAAAGCAGGGAGACATGCAGATCATAGAGTTAAGGCAAGGCTGTTCTTTGCCTTTGAAGAGCTGTAACTACCGTCACCTATTTATGTGACTTGTCACAAAATGTGCCAAAATCAAAAGAGGTTGAACAGTAAAATGCAAACGTTTGGGTTTTTAAAAACACATTAAATGGATAGAGGGACGTCTGAATGGATAAACTATATAATGGACATACCTGTGAATTTTTCCAGCAAAGGTCAAAAGTAGAAGTTTGTGGTCAGAGAAGGACTCAACTAACTCAATAGTTGCTATATATTACAAATTGCATCTCCAAAGAGGAGCAGATTTATTCTGTACAGAAGGCTGACATCACTATATATCTGAACTCATACATATACAGTATACAAGACTTATTACACCCATTGGAAATATCACTAAATTGTTCATTGATCCAAAATTGTACCATCTTACAATATTATTTTTAAGTTGATGCTGAGCATGTTTGGCGTTGACCTGCCAGTACTACCACAATGACTACATAGTTCCAACCGTTAATCATGGAGGTGGGAGTCTGCAGATAAGGGGCTGTACTATGAATGCAAGTTTGCACACCTACATACTGAATGGAAAAATGACTCATTCTCAAGAAGCTTGACAGGACAAGAATTTTCCAATATGATAATGATCCAATAACAATAACAATAACAATAGCAAAATCAACGAAGTATATAAAGAAGAAAAAGTGAAAACAATGACCTGGCTGGGGCTTTATGTCCCATGAATTTAATCCAGTACACAGCCTTTGGAGTATTTTAAAGCAGTACGCAGAGCAACAAAGAGCAAATGACAAAAAAAAAAAAACAAAAAAAAAACGTGTGAAGAATGGGCACAACATCTCTGCACAGATTTGTGACTGGTTTCCTCTATGTTCAGGATGATCAAATCGCTCATCAAAAATAAAGGCAGACATAAAAAAAGAAGGGAATCTCATGAATCGTACAGTGTTTTGTCTAAGTTGGTTACCCTCTATTATAATATATTGGCCTCATTCTTCTTGGGCTTTGGCTGAGAACAAATAAAATTGTTTTACATGGACAAGATTTGTAAGTACTTAACATTTTAGTGAGATTGGCCAAGATGTACACACTTTTGTTCTATACTGTATTTTGTTTCATTTTATATTTGCAATTATTTTAACTAGCCGCATATATTATTGGTTTTATAACATACTTACAGTATACTGAGAACTTTATGGTTTGCTTGCTTCAGCATCCATAATGTTGCTCAACACACTGGGGGGTGGGATAATTCATGTCAGTTAGTCATGGTATCCCACTGGTAAAAATTCCTTATTAAATTTTTCAAATTTTTCTATTGTAATGATTTCTATTTCTATTATTCTGACTTCTGTCTTCTGATTAAGCAAACCTATTAACATCTGCAGTACAATGAATGTTTTATTATGATTATTCACATGAAAAAAGCTTAAAATGTGAAAAGTTTGCAGTTTCTCTGGCAGAATTGAACATTTTGATCCACATGTCTACCAAATGCTTAAACTTCATTTCTTTATATAATTACTTTTACAGTATGTAAAATTAAGATTTTTTTCTCATTTTTATAGTATATAACATATTTGGTTCAAGGACTAATTGTCTCTCTGAAGTGTACCTGTGTAAAAAATGTTTGAATTTGAATTTTCCTTACCCGTCCTGTCTTTATCTGTTTTTTCATCTCCTTCATTCTCTATATTGTCTTTAAATATATATATATATATATATATATATATATATATATATATATATATATTTTTTTTTTTTTTTTTTTTTATATAAATATTGACTTAAATTTCAGAAGAAACCATAAAACATTTTCAACCATAGTATGTTCTCTCAAAAAAAACCCCAAAACAAACTGTTGTTGACAACTGCCAGAGTATGAATCAGGTTTGATAATATATTAATTTCATATTTTCATATATTATAAAGTAGCCTGCAATGTTAGAGATTACCTCCTTCTTTTAATAATCAGCTAAAAAAGATTGTGCTTGGTTGATGACCAACTCAGAGTCGAGGCCACACCTACACTTTCTCTGAACTACATCATATTGCAGCATTATGGCTTTAAAAGGCTGGGTGACTACCTCCTGATCAGGTGCACTTAAAAAAAAATCTCAACACACTTCCCCTCTCAGTTCTGAGCAACACATGGAAATGGAGGACCAAATGGAAAGCCAAAAGAGAAGAGGAATGAGCAGAGATGAATTAATATGTAAGATAAACCACATTTTTCCATTACTTTCTTTTCTTCTGAGCTTTAGTGTTACACAACTGGTTGTGTTAATAAGTAAAATATTCCAAACACAAGGCTGTTAAAGGCTTCAAATAGTATTTTTACCTTTACCGTGAGCTCCATTTTGAAGGTACATTGCCATTAAGGTATCCGTTATGTGAGCAGGAGTGTATTATATTTGCTACATACTTTGCTTAGGAGCTCATCTGTGTAAATGGAAAGCAGCCAGAGGCTGGGGTATAGTATAACTCCATCGTCATAGAGACAGAAATCACATGTCACAGAGATAAAGAGTCCCAAAAGCATGTGACTGAGAGTTTATATGTATCTCACTTCATTTGTGTGTATTTTAGTTCTGTGACGTCGAAAGGAAAAGGAGAACCTTCATGTTACATAACTGGATTTCCTTTCTGTTAAAATGTTCCTTCATTTGGTTGCAGATATGTTTTTTTTTCTTATCAGAGTTTTCTCAAATTCACTTTCAATAAGGTCTTTGTTGGTGAGCACGGATAATATATGAATAGCACTAACTGAAATTTCTTCAAATGACTCATTGAAAGTGGTCCATCCCAACAAACAGGCTTTGGTGCTTTAAAAAAAAATCTATTCAACTGAAAAAATTAACAGCTAGAATGATTAACAGCTAGAATGAAGATTAGAACTGTGATAAAATGATAACAACCTTGTTAAACTCTTAACCAACATATGTAATCCTTTCTATAACTATCATAGATCATGATAGACAGGAAATGAATTTGCAGGGTTTTTCAATCTGCAATAATGCTCCTTATTGGTTTGATGGTTTGAACTTCAGCTTTTCCCACAGTATAGTTCAAAGTAGTAGTTCAAAAACAGGAAACAAGGTTTTTGTGGTTTGACCTAGAACAAGAGAATAATGTTGTGTACTAAACTACAACAAATAAAATGTTAACCACCATGGTGCAAAGGCACCGAAGTTGAGGCTTCTTGGAAACGAAAATACAATTATCATTATCTGACAATGTATTACTACTGGGAGCTCAGGTACTGACCATAAAGTCAAATGTAAAATATTGTGAAATAGAATGACTTTGTTGCAAAACATGCAGCAATAAAGATTAAAATAGAATTATTTGAACTGGAAATGATGACAGAGTACAACACAAAGACCCTTCCCTCACTTAATGACTTCTTTTATTACCAAAGTGGCTGTCCAGGGATCACGTTGACTGAGTAAACAGTTTGCACTTTGTACTGTATGTGTGAGAGTCTCTCTGTGTGAGGTTCTCTATGTCTGAGCTGCTAGTATCACTGTTAGATATGAGCTTGAAAACAGAATTACGCCCAACTAGTTTAATATTATAATAATCAAAGAAGCCATTAGTTATAAATAATGTTCAAAATGATTTCAAGGGCAATATTCATTACTCTTGTTGGACATATGCTCAGCGTAGTGTATAGTTTTAGCCTTCTCAGCAGCTGAGGGGGGAAAGTTTTCCTTAAAGTTTCCTGATTTGTAGTTACAGAGTGTTAAAAGACATCACCTCCATATCCAAAGGGATCGAAAATCTGGCCTTTGATCATTGACCTTCTGGACACTCGAACACTGACTCTCTCTCTCTCTCTCTCTCTCTCTCTCTAGCTGAACGGACTGGGTCTTTGGGATGCATTGGTTGGTTTATAGTCATAATCTCTGGCATCTTCACAGTTTGCCTCTTCCCCATCACCATCTTCTTTTGTCTGAAGGTGAGTCAACTCAATAAATCGATGCAGTGGACCAGAGAGCAGAAACCACTATTTAAATCTGAATGTGAACTGAGCTTGTGTTTCTGTCCTTCCCTGCAGATTGTTCAGGAGTATGAGCGAGCTGTCATCTTCAGACTTGGCCGTATCACAGACAGGAAGGCAAAAGGACCAGGTAGAAACCCTTAAAATTTCTATGCTTTTTCACAAACTTTGATTAAAAATTACAAAATTTGGGATACAATTTGTGATGTACTGAAGAGTAATATCAGACTGATGCAGAATAGTAACTTTTGCTGATAATTCAAGCTTGTTCCCTCTTTTGCCCACAGGAATTTTCTTTATTATGCCGTGCACTGATTCCTTTGTGAAAGTGGACCTGCGAACAGTTTCTTTTGATATCCCACCACAAGAGGTAGGGTTGGCGCAAAAAAACCCAGAAAACTCTCTGGGGGAAACGCTCTTTTGCAGCATTTTGAAAATGATTTCAGTTGAGGTCTGCAGACACAAACGCAAACTGTCATATATTTCTACTCTAGATCCTGACCAAGGACTCAGTTACAGTTTGTGTGGATGGAGTGGTGTACTTCCGGGTCAGTGACCCCATCGCCTCTGTGGCCAATGTCTCGAATGCTGACTTTTCCACCCGGCTGCTGGCGCAAACCACCCTCAGAAATGTTCTGGGGACTAAGAACCTGGCTGAGCTCTTGTCTGACCGTGAGGGCATTGCCCATAGCATGCAGGTACAAAAATCCAAAACCAATTTAAAGCTAGAGAGCTTTTGAAGCTAGAAGCAGAGAACTACCGAAAAATGAATTACAGTGTTGGGTAAAACGCACGTTTGACATTCATGACATGCTGATAAAAATTGTGATGTGGTTTCAATAGATTTTTCAGAAGAATTCCCTTTTAGTCAATTACTATTGAGTGGAAACTCTTATGCATTTTATTTTTGGTATGAAGATTCAGTATCACTAGGATCCCTTTTGAGCCTTTGAATTTAAAAGTGGAATGTCTCAGGTTGGTATCTTTGGCCTCAGGTATCATATCTGTACTGAACAAAGTGAAACTTGCTCAAAGGTGTTTGCTGGAGGTTAGAAAATATTTAAAACATTTGGAAAGACATTTGGTTGGTTTGATCTTTTATCACTGGTGCTTTACGAGTAAATTTCCTCTGTGGTTTGTTACGGAAAAATTTCAGTATTCTTTTCTTTAAATGCACCACAAAGATCCTATATGATTAATGCACATTATACCGTTAGCTACAGGTGAAAGCTGTTTCTTTTCCAGACCAGCCTGGATGAAGCCACAGACAACTGGGGTATCAAGGTGGAGCGTGTGGAGATAAAAGATGTGAAGCTGCCAGTTCAGCTGCAGAGAGCCATGGCTGCTGAGGCAGAGGCTACACGAGAGGCCAGAGCCAAGGTCGGGACATTAAACATGACACATACATTTGCTTGTTTACAGTGTTGCACAAGCATGTATTGCACAACCAAGTACTTAACAGTTGTTAAGAGAGAAAACATGCATTATTTTCAAGTGTTTACTTTTAGGTTAGTTATTGTGTGCTATCCTGATAATGTCTTTCTTGCTCCACCTAAAGGTGATTGCAGCAGAGGGTGAGATGAATGCATCTCGTGCCCTTAAGGAGGCATCCCTCGTGATCGCTGAGTCTCCGTCAGCCCTGCAGCTTCGCTACCTGCAGACTCTCAACACCATTGCAGCCGAGAAGAACTCCACCATCATCTTCCCTCTGCCCATGGATGTCATGTCTCACTTCATGCATAAGTAATTCCTTGGATATGCCTCAAATTATTGATCTTCTAATGTCCCTTCTAGATAAAATGTGGATGGGATTGATGTACATTTCTGTAGCCACATGTAAAATAACCATTGGGACGCAAGGTAGTACATCCTGATGGTTATGGATGGTTTAAATAGTCAAGCCATACCAGGCCTGCTAATCAATGTGATTTAGTCAACATAGTTTACATGTCTTTGAAAAATTTTGTTTCGAAACTGGTAATTGATATAATACATAATTTTATATTCATATTGTACAGTCTCATGTAATATTGATCAATTACATATTTCAATACTTTAAAATGTTAACTGTTTAAGTTTTATTCTCAGTCATACAGCTTCCTGTCTTGACTCTTGAATTCCCAATATTTCTATATGCCTATATTGTTGTTAATATTTTTCTTACTTTACTGGCACAGAATGATGTTGGTGGTTTTGTCTCTGCATTTAAACTTTGAAAATTATTGCTAAAAATCCTCGAGTGAAGGCAACATTTTTGAAATAAGCAGGCCCAGTGGCTAAATGATGCTTAAGATTTAAAAAATGAAAAGAACGAAGTGAGTCTTGAGGCTGAATGATACCTGAAAATATACTCTGAGCCCAGTTCTGAATATACAGTTTTACATATGCTGTTAACTAGCACAAGCGCTCGTTTCCAGAACACATGTTGCAAATAAACAAGATGAACAAGAGAATGGAAGCTGGACTTATCCTAAATGAAACATGAACATCCCTTGACTTTTCTTCAATATTTTTAATACTGTATTCCCCTCAAAAAAGTACAAATAAAATCATCAACATACTGTGAATACATTACATGTCGAACTATCTCATTCCTCTTCCTCTAGGCCTCCTACCATACACAACAGTTGCATTTTGACTATCACAAATGCAGAGAGGTAAAAGAAGAGAAAGGGAGAGCGAGAAACAGTAAAGACAGAAAAAACATGCTCCTATTACTTTTTTGATGCACTAAGACACAACTCATGTTGTAAATGTATTTACATTCAAACATACAATCAGTACCAGAACAAATTTAGTAAACTTTGTCTCTGGAGCAAATCCACAAGGGGTAATTATATAGCTTACCTCCACAGAATCAAGCTCTAGTGCTTAAATTTGACAAGCCATGGAAACATTTGCTACAACAGCATTTAAATATCAACATGGATGTTTGAATGTCTAATAAATTACCCATATTTCTTCCGGGGAAATTCAACCAAGTGCTACATATTAAAAGGCTGCTACACAGTGGTCAGACAAGAGGCCCTTCTATATTAAACAAAATCACGACTTGTATAAAATGCAGTCATTACATTTTTGACATTCAGCGCATAGTGAGACACAGATGTCCACAGGACACATTGAGGGGTCATTACAATACCAGTTCATCGTTTAGAAATCATAGTCCATTCAAAGGTGAAATATTAATTTAAGATGAGATCGGTAACTTTATGCTGTCATTTGTAAACAATAGCTTCTGTTGCATTCTTGAAGACTGTACCTGAAGTGAGCTTTTGGAGGACCCTGAAGAATCATTCAATGATGTTGGTGAACTACAATCCTAAACATTTGAAAACACAGTGACTTTCTGACTGGTATATTCTTACAATTGCTTGTTATGCAAAGAAATTCTTCACTTCTTCATAGTGTCAGTATAAAATTTGGTGAGAACTGAATTACATTTCTCAAATCCTTTGCTGTTCTTGACATTCTTTTTGTTTAAGAGCATTTACCTCTGTGTTAAATGCTCTTATGTAACATACAAAAAATCTGAAGATCCATGAAAAGAGTCATTTTTTTACTTTTTCTAGACCATCAAAAGTGCTGGTATTGCAATTAAAGATCTACTTAAAAGTCTATTACTGGAAAAAACTGGCTACCCAGAAACATTATCCTTTACATGCTGGTAAAAGTTTACATTTACTCAACCTTTAACTTAACAGAAAAAGTGACAAGGGAGCTGGTGGCAGGCCTTGATACTGCCCTCCCTCTCACACATCTACTTAGTTTCAACATATTTACATTAGTTGCTAACCCTAACCCATGCTCCCATTAACAATTTTGCTATAACTGCCTAAAGTCAACACAGACTTACCCTCACTCCTTCTGACTGACCTTGTTTATTTACAGCAGCTCATTATCATGTGTAGTCTAAACAGCTTTAGCCTAGCTTGTTAATGTGTTTGTAAATCTCTGAAATTACATTGTATAATACTGTCATTTTCAGTGTTGACCTCTTCAAAACCAGATGAAAGATTAGGACCCTGAGGGTAAGTTAGACAGTACAGTACAGGAGGCAGCTACGACATACTGTGTGCTATAAAATAATCCTCAATTTTATACATCAAAGGTTGGTTTGTATATTGTAGTTTATATAAGTGGAAAATTATCTTGGGAAATACCTTGTGTATAATGTTCTGTAGCGAAGCTATACAAAAAAAAATTGAAAGTATTTCTAATCTAAATTTAGAAAATAATTCCCTGAACAATATATTCTTGCACACTGAGACTTGAGAGTGATCTGCAAAAATTTAGAACATAATAATCAAAGAATAAAAAGTGTCATTCAGATTAGCAAACCAGTAGGGATTAACCAGAGATTATGAGGAGGTTGACACAGGTTCAGAAAGGGCTACACTATTCTAGTACATCACAAAGAGGTAAACAGAGAGTTAACAATGTTTTTTTTAAATCTACATAGCTTATACAGTCATATCATATCATAAGACAGTCCCCTGAAATCCACCTATGATTGTGATGAAAACAAGTGAAAAAATGTGCAGTCTATCTCCAGAAGATAGACTGCACATCATATATTCCTCTTGTGTCCCATAGGTGATATCTTCAATGTACAAACATCATTCATTTCCTTCACACCTCAAGCTTAATAAATAGACACATCACAGCAGTAATAAGTTTCACGTTAAGACTGGAAGACTTTCACAGTACATGCTTGCTTAAGTAGCAAAATACATGTAACAAACAAATTAGATATAAACATCACATAATAAAGAAATCCACGACAATCTTTAAAACAGCAGTTCCTGCGCTAGGTTTCCCCCTTAGATTTGAGCTCCCTGGATGTATATTTTTGTTGTTGTTGTTGTTGTTGCCATTGAGCTACAGACACATCAGACTGCACATTCCCACTGAGGTAAATATAAAATGGCAGACGTAGTTTTTGCAAGCTGACCTGAGGGATCCCAAAAGTAAAGAGTAGCTCATATGGCGAGATGCTGTAGGAAGACCTGGCAAGGTTTTAAAAGACTTTGAACATCAAGTCCTCTGTATTTTGCAGGTAAAATGGCTGGGGTTCCAGGAAGGGTGTCCCACACAAGTAGAATATCAGCACTAAACTAACTGCAAAATGCTAAACCCCTTGAGGAGGATAAAAAGCGTGATTTGCTCCGATTTACAAACAAATTCTTTATGTAAAGTCCTTTGTGAAATAAAATGTTGGTCGTTCCCTGCTGGTGAGACGGCAGGACCAAGTATAAGGCGCTTTGTTGGGGATTTTTCCAGATGAAAAACAAAACATAAAAACGTTTCAGCTGAAAACTGATTCAGTTCATGACTCAGAATTTCAATTCCTCATTTAAAACCTTATTGGGAAACTACTCCCAATGAGAAAGAATATAGCTTATTTTATCAAGGACATGACCATGTTTCTTAACACTGGAATATTGCGTTCTGGTGACATGTGCACTACTTTTCATCTGTTTCGGTCTATGCTGGACTCATGAATACCCATAAAGGGGAGATTTAATGACATGTCGACACTATCTGTGTCACTATCATACAGTATATACAGTCTACATTTCAAGACTATATTAATAAAAGTTGACACAAAGAACTTAACTGTAGCCACTGGCATCTAATTTCCCAATACAGTTTTATCTGTGCTTTTATATCTTTGTATACATTTGATGCATGATGGACGCCATCAGCTGTAGAGACTGTGTAACCTCAGTGCTTTGACATTGACAGTACTGTCCGTCTGGTTTATCCTGCGAAAACTGCAGACCAAAGTCAACATGTACTACAGTTGCATTCACATTAACGAAGGGAGGAGAAAGGGGAATTAAGGAAATAAAAGAGAAATGAAAAAGAAGGAGCCAGAAAATGAAGGGAAATGTCAGCCTATCTCTGTAAAGAGTTGAGGCTGGTGGCTGAGTTGAGGCGGTTGGCCGACCCTTTGTGTGTCGGCGTGGCTGGGCCGGGGGAGTAATTCTGATTGGTTGCTGCCCTGTGAGTGGGCGTGGCTGGCCCTTGGGAGAGATTTTGATTGGTGTTGGCCCTGTGGGAAGGGGAGGAGTACTGAACTTGCTGGGGACAGCCGTGGCAGTGAGTGGGGGAGTCACACCCTGCTACAGGTGAGGAGGAGAAGAGTGGGGATGAGGGTATGGGCGAGGTGGAGAAGGAGCGGTGTAGTGGGGAGGAGGCGGGGGATATAAGGGGACTAGTCTGGAGACGCCACAGCAGCTCCTCATTGTTTCGACTCAGACGCTTCTTCTCAGTGCTCTCCTTCTCGACAGACTCGTGGAGGTTGGCATTCTCCTCTGATAGTTGCCTGCAGAGAAAAAAGCATAAAGGAAGCTAATGTACACTCAAAGACAATGAAGATAAAGAGCATTAAACATAACGATGACGACTGCTTGTGTCTTACCTGGACATGGCTAGGTTCATTTCAATACGAGTCTTCAGATCTTCATTCTGTTGCTGCAGAACCTGGACCTTCTCCTCGAGGAACACATTCTTTTGGGCCTGCTCAAAAGTAGAACAAAACCAAAGCGCAATCTTTCACTCACCAGACACAGTGACCGTTATGTGTATCCAGACCACCGTGCATGTATGTGTTCGTGTAGCTGTTTTGGAGGTGGAGATGGGGGTTGATATGGCTTATTGAGCCTACCACTTTCTCCAGGTCAGAGATCTTCTTCTCTTGCTGGTGTATCTGCAGGTTCTTCATTTCTACAACTTCTTTCAAGCTCTTCAGGTCTTGCTCAATGTGCTGGTATGGAGCTAAAGCATCCTGTTACAGAAATGAAAAGGACAGAGCAATAATGGAGTTTAGAAAAATAAAACTTACACTGTCAGAATGTAGGTTAAATTTCCATTTGAGTCATTCATTATAGATATATAGTTATATATTCTAATATTCCCTGTGGCACATTTCTTATACGCTTCTTTATTTGAGAGCAGCATGCAGTTACCCTGTACACGTTCTTGTTTCTCTTATAGGTAAACTCACAACTATCTGTTCGTCCGTGCTCTTCCTCAAAGCTTCCTCAAAACGCTTGGCTTTGTCCTTTAGACTCTGATTTTGAAATGTGAGAGTATCCACTTGATCCTGAGCAAATACGCACACACACACACACACACGCATGATCACATACACACAGGCAAGAACACACACACACACACACACACACACAAAGAGTTAAGATTAAGGTGTTTTAACCAAAAAATTAAATTTTAGATATCTTTTTTTTCTCTGGAATCATACCTGTAGAGAAAGGCGGACTTTCTCAAAATCCTCCTCTAAAAGCGTCTTCTGTTGCTCATGTGCTTTCCTTAAGTCTACACACAGATTCAGAGACATAATAAAGGGGAGGTGGGGTTGTTCTGAGCATTGCTGGTGTCATATTATGTTATTTAAATGAGATCTAAGATCATACCTCTCATAGTGCGAGCGTGCTCCTCATGCATTGTTGCCATGGTGATGTTATGCATGTCTCTGAGTTCCTGAATGGCTGCCTGGTGGTTGACTGACATCTCCTCCACCTAACACAACCACACACACACACACACACACACACACACACACACACACACACACCCCTTTAATGACTCTCCAGATTTCATGTGAAAGATCAGATCTCATCAAAGATACCATACAAAAGACACATCTCCCATCATGCCTTCCTCTCACCTGTTCCTGTTGCTGAGTCCGAAGCTCCTCCATCTCTGACCGATGCTCCGCCCTCAGGTGTTCTGTCTCTGCTGAGTGACACTTTCTAAGCCCCTCCTCCACAGCAGCCAGCTCCGCCTCCTGCTGCAGCTGCAGCTCCTGTAGCTCTCGCTCAAATGCCACCTCTAGCGCTGTCTTTTCCCGATAGAGCCTCTCCCATCGCACTGAGTTAGATGCTGTGCATGAAGTAGAGTGTGTCTTATGATACTATGATATTGTCAAGATTAATCCACTTTCATTTTAGCTTGATACAGTTTCAGTAAAATCTATTTGGGAGTCCAATAGGATGATTGCATTAATTTTATTTTTTTTCCTATCACAATAAAAAAAACCCTTAAAGTAAACAAAGCAAAATGATCTCTCAATATTTCAGAATAAATAGGTCTTTTTCACTGCTATGATAATCAAAGTATCTGCTTTGAAAAAAGCCTGTTACCTTATATTACTCAATGGGGGGGTTAGGGTTAAATTAAATGATTGTCCTCACTCACCCATTTCCTCTCTGATTGTTTGCATTTCCATCGCCAATTTCCTTTGATTTTCCTCTGTAGTTTTATTCTGAAAAAAAGAATTAGAATTATACATCATTTTGACACAAGTTCCAAGCACCATTTATACCATTCATTTTTGAGTATGGATGTAAATGGTGAAACAGCTACCTTTCGTTAATGCAAAAGGCAGTTTTATTAAAAACTAAATAAGAAACCAGAGGATTATTATATGTATATATGTACTAAGTAGACAAGATTCTGAGGTGCTGGTTAAACTGAATTTTACTGTATAAATGTATGGTATATGGCATGTGTTCTTTTCCACTGGCTCTACTGTAGCTGTTGTGTCTGACTAATGCCAGCAGAGGGAGGTCAAACCCACTAAAACACAACCGTATCCTTTTTCTATATCTGCACTGTGGGCCAGTTATTGCAGCACTCAGACAGTGACCATAAAGAAGTCAGACAGGCCCTTGATAGTCTGTCTGGTAGCGGTATTAAAGCAAGAATGCCTCAGCGGCTAAATCATCAGACACAGGGAGCAGGATCAAACCAGCTCTGAGACACGCTGAACTCTGGCGGACGACTCCTACAGCCACAAACACTCATAGTTCATAGCGCTGCTTGTTGACCATGCTGCGCATCTCATCTTATGGTGTTAAATACTGTCTGTGGTCTAGTGTTTGTTTGTGCACGATGTGCATGTGTGTCACAAAATCCAATGGAAAGGCTCTGGCACTATGTTCTGAATCTATCATCAATCGTGGTTTCAAATATGAACCATTAGATTATCTCTGTGATGATTGTCTGTACTGTCCACCATGGAGAAGCAGCCATATTTGGGTAAATCCTCAGTTAAATTAAAAAGGCTTATAATTAGAAAAAAAGCCACTTTGGACAGAGGTAGAACAGGTGCTGAAGAGCAAGATAGGTAGGTAGATAGATTAATATAAGATCTCTACGCATAAGACTATAATAGCTTTATTGGAAATACACTATTTTGTTCCAGCCGGCTACCTTGAGGCAGTAATGCTGAGTGGTGATAATGAAGGCTTCTAGACCCAAGGAAGTCTTCCTCAGTTCTTCTCTTAGAGCTCTGAGCTGCACCTCCTGCTGCTCACATCGTCCTTGGAGCCTCTGAACCTAAGTGACAAATAATTTTAAAAAGCACCAAATAAAATGAACAGAACAGAGCCAACTCCAAGTCGATCTGCAGATTTCCCGCAACAACTCACCTCCTCCCTTTGCTCCACTTTTTCTCTCTCTGCTGCTTGCCTTTCTCTCTCTTTCTGTTGAGCCTCCTCTTTCTCTCTCTGCAGGCTTTCCTGCTGTTCTTGCTGCAGCTTCAGGGGGGCCACACAGCGAGGGGACCCCGGGGGAGCCAATCCCCGGACTGCCGCTGCAGGCCGCTGCCCAGACTGGACTGCAGGGAGAGAAAAAAAAAACAAAACCATAAAACGTTGAAATTTAAATTAACACTTACAAAATGAGTCTGCATGAGCATGTTTTACCAGGAAACCACACTCTAAATGCATCATCATACTGAAATATTCAAATGATATCTTCTATATGTCATTATTCAGTTGAGTACTAATTCACATGTTTAAATACATAAAGACATATGTATCTATAAAAATCTAATTGATGAGTGTTATATCAGAGGAGATTTGATCTGACCTATTGCTAATGACTGTGTTCACATGATAAATGATTGTAAGTTAATTGAATCTTTTCTACAGAGGAAGCCTTGGGGTAATTCCCAGTCTGGTGCTCCTCATGATGGACCATCTAATCTCTTCAAGCAATCATATAATGATTGAGCTGCAGCATGCATCAATATAAAGAACCTGTTAAAATATATCTGTGGGTATATTATTTGTACTGTGTTTCTATTAAAAACATCAGGAACATTCAAGTAATGGCCTAATCCATAAATAATGGACATAATTAAAGGCCAGACATATGTGTAAATGCGAAGGCCCTTTTTCCTTGGAGGGGGGCAACTACTAAGCTTCAGTTGACATACAGGCAGGCTGGTTAACCTCTGCTTTAGACACCTGTCATGTGGTGTGAACACGTACTAGCCTGTGGCAATACACAGTATCAGTGCACAGCATCATCTGGATAGACGAAATTCTTTTAAAATGCATCGTCTTCATGTTCGCACAGACTGAGAAACGAGCCTGTGAGAGCACGATTGTCTTCATGCACAATAAAGAAATCGCTGTAGCTCCACGTCACTTGCCTCAACCATCTCATTCAGGCCTACTGATGCATGGGGGACCGTTTCCATGACAACGTGTGGCTGGGCTTAGGGTGCAGGGCCCCAGGTAATGATTAAGAGATTGGTTAGAGCGAGGTGGGGGATGAAATGAGAGGAGTGGTCTGGGCCAGTGGTAAATGAGAGAAGATAGTGGAGAGACAACAGATTCAGTGGGGGGGGGGGGGGGGGTACCTGAAGGCGCTGGATGATTGCAATGGTGATTGAAGTGTATGAGAAATTTAGAGAAAAGAGATGAGCCGAAGATATAAATACACACAAATAAAATGCAGAAACACGAGGAAGTCCTCTCTGTATTAAGAGACAATAAAAGATCTAAAAATAAAAAGGAAAAAGACAAATTTCTAAAAATTTGCCAAACTGCAAGAAATGCAAATGTTTCAGTATTATATCTTCATCAGTGTCTTTGCCTTTAAGGCACATTAGGATTTCTTGTCTTTGAAAACGACTTCGAGAAATCTTATGTAAATGATGGCTTGCTTTTTTGCAGGCACAGACACACACAGACACATAGACACACACACACACACACTGGTAGGTTTTACCCAAGAAGTTAGAGAGAGAGAGAGAGAGAGAGAGAGAGAGAGAAAATAGTGAATACTAAATGAGTTTATGTGGCTGAGTGTGAAGGCAGCGTGTAGATCCCAGCAGAGGGGCTTGATGAGAGTGGCATAATTATGCGAGAAGCAATGAGTAAAGGTGAGGGCAGAGACTAGTATGTGTATCTATGTGTGTTTTATAGGTTGTGTTTAAAGATATTCAGTCTAGGCTATTCATGAGGTGAATTTCAGTTTCATTTCATCACACTGTCCAGAGCAGCTTCAAGTAGGCACAACACTAGATACTGTCAATATGTTTAAATCACAGTCAACAGGAGAAAAGCTGCAATGCTGAGACTTAGGAAGAAGAAATATTTTTTTTTTAATTTTGTGACTGTGTGGGAGGAGACAAGGTCCTGCAAAGAGCAAGCGAGATGCAATAAGGAGAAGTGCGAGCAGTAAGAGCAGTGAGTAAAGTGAGCAAAGAGGGAGGTATAGCCTGAGGAGATGTGTGTCAACTCTGCAAGGAAAGATGGGGAGATGCTCTGAAATCATTTTACCACTGCAAAGCCCAGGGACAGGAAAATTGCACTGTTCAAATCAGAGCAACGAAGAAAGTCTTATGCATCTTGAGTCTCCCCTTTAAACTGTGTATGGCCAGAGCTTGGATATTTCTGAAATGGATGCAAGCTGCTTCTGGGTGTGTGTAGATTGAGAGCAGATCATAAATGTACTATTTATGATCTTGCTATTTCTTGGGAAGGTTTGGGAACACAATGAATTCACCAGTGACACACTTTATGTGTGTCACCGAAAGCCATATGAAGGGAACATGCAAATGCTCATTTTCTATAGCTTGCCTTCCTAATGAGGGAAAGGACTCACCTGGGGACTGAGGTTTAGGAGGAACCACCGCCAGCCTCTTCGGGGACGATGGGAGGGAACGTGTGGCCTCCGAACTCCGCTGGAACTCCTTCCTCCCAACTGTCCGTCGAGAAGGACACAGTCAGTATGTGTTATATAAAAATCAGAAAAACACACAATGACGCTTTGCTAGCAACTGAGAAAAAAAAATGCAGCAGTAACATTTAGAAGGTATCTGAGCTTTATATAACATTATGTCAATCAAGCTTCCTCACTCGAGCATCAAAACAACAATCCTTCTCTGTTGATTCCTCCTTTTCTCCCTTTTTACTCTTTTCCATTTCTTTGTGGTTATTCCCTTCTCCTAACTTTTATTAAGTCTTCCCGTTACCCTCATGCTTTCATCTCAAGCTATATCCCCCTGCTGTGTAGTATGTCCCACGGGACACTAGGTCAAAGAGAAGCAGAGCGTAAAGGAGGAGATGTGCCCATCACCTCCTTGCTCTCTGTGGTATACTTTGCAGCCGAGATAGACAGGTATCAGAAACCGAGAATATTTTTTTAATCATGTTTCTGTGCTAAGGCGTCTGATCTTGTGCGTCACATTTAATCTGTCGGTGGGGATGGTGAGATGTGTGGGTGTAGCGAAAATAGCTGGGTTTAAAACAATAAATTTGAGGAGGTGTGTTAGGCAGGGGCTGGGAAAGAGGAAAAGTGGGGAGGACAAAAACTGCGTTGCGAAAAAAAAAAGAAAAAAAAAGAAAATATGATAGTGAATAAGGAAGCAGGATTCAGGAGGTTAGCCGAAAATCTGTTGTGAAGCAGGGAGGAGAGGAGGAGAGAGGCCTTGAAAAGAAGCTAATTAGACCTGTAATGGGAGCGAAGCCTCTGATCCTGAACAAATCCCCATATAACCCTGGAGAGATAGTTCAGGCCTGCAGAGACACTGTGTGTTTTTCTTTGCGCGCAGGCATGTGTTCGCTTTGCAAGTGTCGATGTGGTGATGTAAACTTGGCTCTCAGAGTGACTCATTACTGCAAATACACACAGACAGACACACACACACGCCACAACATCACAACACTGTCCCGCCAAAAAAAACCTTAGCTAAACTATTTTGAATTGGCATTTGCAGTTAGAGTGTAAAGTCTACTTGGAATGAACACTCTCTCGGATATAATTTGTGAAATACGGTTATCAGCAGTTAGACAAGAACCAAGTGGATAATGTACCAGGACTGTGAGCCCACAGCCATGATAGCTGCTCCGGGATGATGCATAGACACAGAAGTCCTTTGAGCTAAATCCTAATGTCAGCATGGTAAATTGGTCTAATCTTTGAAATGTTCACAATCTTATTTTCATCATGTTAGCCTGCTAACATTTGCTAATTAGAACTAAGCACAAAGTAAAGCTGATGCTGACGAGGATTGTCACGTACAGAATCTGATGGCAATTCATCCAATAGAAGTGTAGACATGTCACAAAAAAAACTCAAAAAAAACCCCAGAGACCTAAAATTCAGGAGATCAATAGTCAAAGTCGTCCATATTAGTTAGATAATTCCGACTGGAGTGGTGGTCGACAGACTGTAGACCCGTGCTAGCGGGATGGCTAAACATGGATGGAAATCCATCTAGACGTTGATAGAATTCCACCTCATGTCTGTCAGAATGTAATCCGAATAATATTTGGATTCAAATTGAACCTAAATGAACCATGGGTTGATGGAAAAATGCAGTCAATGCGCATTGCTCACATTTGTGCAGCTGATTAGGATAGTGCAGCTGCATGTTGATTGGGTGTTGACTAGTAATGAATTCAATTCACGTATTGTGTATTTTTCTGGTGACAGCAAATTTAAATATGTTCTGAATTTTGAGGCCACTTGTTTCTTTACATTTGGATCATGGATTGTGCCTTTAAGGTAAAGTATATTTTATGTGGAAAGGTATTAAACAGCCAGAGATTTTCCTCTTCCTCAAGCCAATGCTGTGAATGCCAGAATCAATTTCTCACGCCCTTAATGAATGAAAAAGGAACACGGTTATTACGACTGGTCTGAATGTCAGCGTGTCTCCACTGTAATGGAGCCCGAGCATTATGCCACAATGAGAGTGTGTGTACTGTATGTGTGTGGGAGTTTCAGATGAAAGCTTGCTGTAGGGATCGACGCAGACGATTTTTGTCTAAAGCTCTCAGGGGCTCAGCAGGACATCAGTGTCTGTTGATTGATGTGTGTGCCTATAATAAAAATGTGCTCTACTTAGTCTGTGCTGTACTGTGACGGAAAGACATATATTCAATGTACAATACAGATAAAAAGTAGTGTCTGTGCATTACTTGCAGGCTGTCAGGGACTCCTCGGGCATTTCTTCATCAATACTTTACAGCACCTCAACACACAGAGCTGACTACAGTCACTGTATAGTTTTAAAAGCTAAAATGGTATTTTAAGGCCTTTGATCTTATTGTTTTCATAACGAACAGGAGTACACTTAAATTGGAAATTCCCCCCTTGGATATCACTAATGCAGTTCAATATGTTCTGAGAGAACTGAATTGTTCAGCTAGTGGCTTCCAGCATTTCACAAAATCACTTTCAGCAACCCTAGAGAGCAGGGACTTGCGCTTAGTTATGTGTTATGCTGCATTTGCAAGCAGGGAATAGTTGAAAAATTAGAGTGGAAGAGTTTATGACTGCACTATGTTGTTCGAGTATGACGCTCAAATCTGCATGTAAATTACATCGTTCCTGCATATACTTAAACGCACATTTACAATTTCTGGTAGATCTGAATCTTCAAGTTAGAAGGTTTTGACTGAGTTTTGGCAATATAGAAATAATGCTGAGACATATTTCATAAAACTCTCTAATTCTGATATTTAAATCATTTCTGTTATAAATCTATAAATCATCCTCTGTCCTTCTACATAAAATTTTGCTGACCTCCAGGGGAGCTTCTCGGTTGGGGGGGCAGGTAGCGCCGGGGCAGGGCCGGGGTGGATGGTGGCTGGAGACTGTTGCTGCGGCATGGTGCCCCTCTCTGGTGATCTGTTGACGGAGGGTTGGTGGTAACTCTGTGAAGAGGAGGCTCCTCACTAACACTCAAACCTGAAATACACAGAATTCGATGAATAATTTTACTTAATTTTTGATGACAGTAGATATGTTAGGATTTATCTTCAGAGTTCTCTCTCAGGAAAGAGTTGGCATTTCTCATTTGCCAACTCTTTCTTCCTCTTATAATCACATATTGGTTTTTCTACAGTCTGATGGTGCTGTGTTATGACTGAATTTAGGTTCACTGGACGGAGAAATGGTTTGCAACCTCTGGGTCAAGCTGCTGCTACTCTCAATCTTCCTTTTGTTAACCCAGAGCAGCGCACTTGTCCTGTGTGTGTGCGCGCGCACACACACACACACCCACACACACCCACACACACACACCCACACACACCCACACCCACACACACACAGAGTCTAACACACGTTTATTCAAGGACACTTCGATGCTTCCACATGAGCACATACATACACAAGAAAATAAAGTGCACACTCCCACAGGCGCTCCATTTGTCGCTCATCCTGGCTTATGTGCAGCTATAATTTATCAAATGACCACTGGATAGTTTACACAATCTCACTTCCCATTCCTGATCAATAATGAAACAACAGATTGCCTGCACTTCTCCACCTCACCCATGTGACGATACAGGAATGTAAAGCTGTTTGTAAGAAGCCATGACATAGTGATTAGGCCATGTAACACTTGTTCTTTTGGTCTGCATTGTGTTGTGTTAGTTACATTATATTACATTATATTGCATTTAAACTTGTACTTTGGGTCTTTAGAGACCTAGGACCACATTGGACCTGAACACTGCCTAATTCATTCATTTGCTTTATTTAAAATTTCAAGGTCGTTCCATTATATAAATTTTTTTTAAAACATTTTGCTAGTGTCAAGGAGTCTCAGATGTCAAAAGAAACTCCTCTTCTCTAAAATGTTTACAGGATCTTTAGAGACCTGAGGTGAGTGTGAGCTCAGATAATAGCGGGTATTGCATTTTTCATGTTTGTTCTTATTTTGTATCACTGGTACAATGAATTAACGATACCACAAGTGTAAATGCATTTTATACTGTCATAGTAATATAATAGGGCAGCGCCAGAGAGTGAAGTTCAGCATTTTCATTGATATTGATAGATGGACTGCATTTATTTAACTCTTTTATACTTAATACTTTACATATTTCCCTCTCATTCACCCACACTCTTTGACACCAGTGGCAGTAAGCTAGCATGGATGGCATTGGCACGACCATTTGGAGCAATCACGTCAAGAACGTACAAACAAATTCCCAGAGTGCATAGCAGAGAGAAGATGAGGAAATGACAACAGTGGCTGGTCAAAATGATAAAAGAGAAAGTGCAATTCAGAGCCTTAGTGAAAGAGAGAAAAAGAGATGTATTTCTTTAGTTAGTTAGCAAGCTGAAATGAATCGCTCATTGGCAAAATGCAAGCTGATGATGGATAACAGAGTGTGAAGAAGATGGGAAGAAGGAAAAAAGGATGGCTGTATGGGATCAGGAGGAAGCAAACAAAGTATACAATAAGAACTATGAACAGAATAAGTGGATGGCATCGCAGTGAAGCTGGCATTAAGCTTTGCATGTTATAAAGATGGATGGAAAATCCCAAAGATATTAAAATGGAACCATGAGTGAGAGGAAACAGCTGAGAACAAAAGATACCAGTTTTTCCCAGCTCAGTGGGGGGCCTTGTTAATAGAGCAGCTTGCCCCTCAAAGCAAAACTAATGCCAGTAGAATAATGCTGACAAAAGTTAAAAGATAAAATTGAGCCATGTGCCTTTTTAGAATTTTCCCTTGGCAGAATGGCAATGTAGCTCCGTGTTGCCTGCATGAGTAGCAGTTTTAATCTAATAGCAAAACAGCAAAATGTAGACCATTGGTGTTTAATTTGGCTGTAGCAGAACTGATAACGGTGTGGTCTGCATATAGCAAAAGCAGCATACCTCCAGGTACACACAGGCTTACACAGCCACTGATAAGTGGACGTGACATAGAAAAAGCTCTTATTCATCAAAAGCACATAGCTCCTGGGAAATAAATTTTATTGAATGCTTTAAAAAGAAACAAAACAACAGCAGTATCTGGCACAAATGGATCATTGGGATAAGATCCCAGGGATCATATCATTGGGAAGGATGGGGAAGTTACAATTTCCTCTTTTGAGTTTTTTAGTTAATGTTTTATGAGCATTTCCATGTTTAATTAGTGGTGGAAGAGGTATTCAGGATCTTTAAGTGAGTAATAGTTGCAGTTCCACAGTGTAAAAATACTGCATTCATTGTTATACTGTTATATGCATATAACAGAAATACCCAAGTAAAGTACAAGAACTACTTACTTGCTATACGTGGTTTAACTACTGCATTTGTGTATGTTTGTACTATAAATGGCACCATAAATGGTACACAATCAAAAACCAACAAATACACAAACAGCAGCACTTTGAAAAAATGACCCTTGGATTTTGACTTTCTATTCCGAAAGACACAGTTTGAGTTGCCTTTAAATATTATAATTAGAAAGCAACTAAAGATACAGTTGTATGCATACAATTGGACAACCAGCAAAAACTAAAATTATTTATGCCACATTATACATTGATTTCATATCTTTAGTCTTTTCATATCTCTAAACTTTTTTCTGCCTGTTTAATTAGATGGTATGTTCTTACAAAGTGATGACAGTAGCTTTATTTAGCACTGTTCAGAACAGAAGACAGTGTGTGTAATTAAGCCTGAAGATTGTATTCATCAGAGTCTATAATTTGTTCTGCTTATTAATTGTTTAAAGCTGGTTTAAAATGTCTGTCACTCCTCCTCTACCATTCATAAAGAACAGTCTACTGTATTCCCTACTAAACACTTTTCATTAGATCTTCTATTTGGTTGCTATGCCCACAGTACATGCACACATCGTATTTTCTACATTACGTTTCATAATGTCATGAAAAATTGAGGCAACATGTTGCTTATCATTTTGCCACTGTACCATCAAGCAGACCTGGGTCAAATAATGTTTTGGTTCAAAACAAAACTTAAACAACATGCCGGTAGAATAAAAGGATGCTCGAAACAATCAGTAGAAACAAGCGGCTTCATCCATTGTGATCTTATGAAATTAGACCTGATACTGGCTGTCGAAATATCTGGTTGAACCGTTCCTAACAGAAACTCTGATGCTGTGATAATTATAAGTAGTGTACTTCTTCAGTGCCAGAATACGTCCCAAAATGCATGACACATTCATTTTTTACTGAGACATATATTGTTGACTATTAAATTTTGACAGTGTCAGTGTTCCTGAGAATAACAAGATGTGTTGTTACTACACTACAGCTAAACTCAAAAAACTTCATAACATGTGTCAAACTGTGTATAACTTCGTGCTTCGAGAAAAAAAGTCTGAAAATGCAAAGTACTCACCTGTGCATCTGTGTGAAAGTCAAGGTTAAGGCTGCATACATAAATTGCAAGCTAATGGCCCCACAGAGACAAGACCTGGGTTGTGGACTTGTTGACTACATAAGATGATAACCCTGGAGCTGACAGCAGCAGCCACAGGCCTCCTGTGCTCTGTCAGGACCCAGATGTCAGGAGATTAAAAGGTTCAGTCCAACTAGAAGGACATGAAGTGTTTCTCCTCTTATGGTCAACATGAGAGTGACACTCTTCTGTGGTATAACAAGAATTTTACCAAAGCCGGTCAAACGGCATGGTGAACATTTGACAGGTGATGTCAGGCTCAAGAGCATGCCTGGAGACAAATATTTTCTCTGGATAAAAAGCCCGTAGTGCTGTCATACTTTAAATTTCTAAAATATCCCGAACAATGAGACCCCTAGCTAGGATTCCAGCCCAGCTGAGGTCTTTGAACAGCGCCGAAGGCCATTTTAACGTTCGATATAGAAGCTCAACTTTTTGCTGTGCCTTTCATGCAGTTTGTGCTCCCAGTCTAGGAGAAAAATTGGTTCACTGACTGAGGCAACAGCCTTTTACACAAAGAGTGAGTGCAGGCACTGTTTTAAGTGGTGCTCGGCCTTCATCTTCCATCTAACTCCTTTCTTTTAGAACATTGGTGAATTCAGTCTTCTTTTTCCACCAGTCTTTCATCCTGTTCAAATCTGGACAAGCCTTTTTAGAAACTGAGATATTCTCACATAAACATGACCCTTGCAAACTGTGTGAAGGTTGCTGTAGCAAATACAGTAGACTGCACAGTCACCAAGGCTTTTGGCACATGGTTTAACAGCCAATTTAATTCAAAACATTGCCAATGGATGTTTAGAAAACAATATGAATTTTAATTTTACGCTTTCATTTGATATTTTACAGCCAAAAGCTGAACTGCATTTCCATTTGAATATTTGCAATTCAAATAAGATTAGTATGACACTATTGTGTTTTATTTTTTTAGATTATGAAGGCAGGTGGAAAAACACAAAAACACTTTAGTTGTAAAACTTAATCCCTGCAGATGGCACAAGTGTTAAAGTTGTAGAGCTTTTAATTTCTTTACTTCTAAATGGCAACCATTGGTTTAGCTCATAAAGAATGATTTACACAGAGTTGGATGAAATACATTGGGAAATCATCAGTTAATGAACGGGCCCATTGAAAACATCCTCACAGCTCTGCAGCTTCATCCATGCACTGCCATGTCAGTTTTTCTCTCCTCAGCCGCAGAATGGCAGCTATAACTAATTGGCCCATCTAATTTGCTGCTCTACCAGTGTGTGCTTGTGTGTATCTGTGTGCGCACATGTACCACAGAAACCATCTGTTCACAGTGAGCTAGCATGAGTCACAGACCAGATCAGAGCCATGGCATCTGGGGCATGGCACTCTCTCTCCTCCCTGCACCAGCCTCTCTAGGCTCCCCTTTTTTCTTTCACATTCTCTGCTCACGCTCATCTCTCTTTCACATTCTCTGTTCCTCCGCTTCCCTCTGCTCATTTTGACTCATTGAATTTACTTTTATCGCTGCGTCTCCCTTCAGGTCTTCTCCCCTCGGCAGTCTGCTCAGTTCTCTCTTTCCTTTAGCTGATTTTTACCCTTATTTCATTATTACCTAAAGATGGATAGAGGTGATATAAAGGTGATATTACTCCTTTAGTTTTGGTGATTGAGATTCCATCAAGGAGTTGGCATGGCATGAAGGCACAGGCATCATCAGCTTCCTTCTGCTGGATTCTCTTTGTCCTGCTATGTAATAGAGTCTGTCAATCAAAGTGGAATTAACAAGGCGTTCTCTATGTATCTCACAAGCCTGGATGCTCTCTCACTGACACACGCACACACACACACACACACACACACACACACACACACACACACACACACACACACACACACACACACACACACACACACACACCCACACACACACACACACACCCACACACACACACACACACACACCTTTGGGGATGTCAGTGACTGGGCTAAAGTGAGGATTGAGTTAATGGTCTAATCAATGTTATATAGAGTAGGCAATAGCCCTCCAAATGCTAGTCAAACACACTTACTTGAATGCATACTTACATGCAAACAATAAAAATCAATCAAGGCCATACCACCTTGGCTGAATGTCACCTTGGTTTTCTTAGTGTATGTAAGTATTTTTGTGTTTTCCTTTTAACGGACCCCTGAATTTATGATTTGTTTCATTCAATAATCTACAGTGAGTCTTGAAGGCTAGTAGTTTTTACTTTAAAATAAAGTACTCCAACACTAACAAAGGTTTAGTATTGTAACCTTCCTCTCTTGGTATCTAGATATTCAGATAATTTCGATTTTGTTTCATCAGTCTTTTGGATAGAAAGAGATAGAGATAGAGTGCATCTCTGATTCACCTCCATTCTAATACAGGACAGTTGAAGGGGTTGTGGTGCTGACAGCATGGAAAATCCAAAAAAAAAACAGGCTGTCAAGAGTTTTCCTTGTCGAAGTGTTGACACTGTGTTCCGTGGAAAATCTGTGCAGTAACTGGGGCATTGTATCTGGGAGAGCAACGCTTCTTTGATGGGATTTTTTAATGCTGGGACCACCAAAAACAAAATTCCACCCAACTCCTTTTCATTGGTTTGAAAATTGGGGAAAATATGCTTTGAGTGTGTGTAATTTGGGTGAACCAGCTAACATCATGAAAATGAACTAGTCCATATGCAAATTATGGCATATATTCCAAAGCCAAGTATATCTTTTCCCTCAGCCTCGTCCCTGTCTTCTGTACAGACAAACAAGGAACATGTACACATTAATGCACATCCATTGATCAGAGCAGGTTGACGAGCTATGACAGTGGGGACTTTACACTCAAGGGATCTTCCTCTAACCCACTTTACTAGTGCTCTGCAATCCTCTTCCTCCCCATCTCTCTGTTCCTTAATGATTTCTCCTTTTGGTAACATCCAGAGCCCTAATGGAGTTTGTTTCACTTCCTAATCAATGGGGAAAACAAGCAACTGAGTCTGGCCTTTTTTCTCTCTGTTACAGAGAGAGGCACTGCGTTGCTGCTGCTCCCCTGATATCCTTGATGGATGGTTGTGCGAGAACTCATCTGTCTGTTCTTGATCCAAGTTGGAGTAGGGTGAGAGGAGGCAAAGATCCTTGAGTGGAAGAAGAAAATCAAGTACTGCACACAAAGTTTCTGTACTAGCACACCTATGTGCATTCATGAAAAATATACATAGATTCAACTGTGACAGAGCTATTGGAAAAACATACACAGGAATGGTTTTGCTGGGAACTGTCTTACAAACAGTATATATGACGACTGAATCCATCCAGGTCTAAAAAAGGCAAGACATAGTAGGACTTCAAAAATTTCCCACAAAACAGTTAAAAAGGACAAAAACAAATCAGGTAACTTTCTGGTTAAAGCTCAACAAGTGCTCACACAGTGGGAGGGACAAACCGGATCTACAGTCAAGCTGAATTCACTCTAGAAGGTTCAAATAGAGTCTGGAGTTCAGATGAATCGGTGGGAAAGGTCACAAGCACCACACAAAGTCAGAGGGAATAAATGTTCCTGCTCTCCCAGCCTGCCTTTCTCAATGTGTCACGTGCAAACACATGCACACACGCGCACACACACACACACACACACACACACACACACACACAGTAAGAGAGAGAGAGAGAGAGAGAGAGAGAGAGAGAGAGAGAGAGAGAGAGAGAGAGAGAGAGAAATGAACATCAAAGGCCCTTAATCTTCTGCCTCTCATGTCTATCATCCTTGATTCAAGTTTGGTCTCATCGTGCTCTGAGCAGCAGCAGTTCAGCAGCAGGAAGAGGAACATTCTGCTGCAGGCAATACTTTTAAAAACTTATCGCTCTGCTTGCAGATTATCCTGTTCTTTGTTAGTAGGTGAGTGTGTGTGTGTGTGTGTGTGTGTGTGTGTGTGTGTGTGTGTGTGTGTGTGTGTGTGTGTGTGTGTGTTTACAGGTCTAGTATCTATAAAGTGGTCAAAATGCCCAAAACTACAGGTGATAGATTACTGGTGTCAATCTGTACTTTAATATTTTGTAGTGTCTTCAGTAGACAATATGCTAACAAGTAAAAGATATGGTCACTATTATATTTTGTATATTTATTTTTAGGATTTAGTGGATGCACTTGTTGCTTTAACATAAAAAAACTGTCTGATATATGTTGCTGAGAAGGAACTTATGATCTTTAGTCAGAATCATGCAGACGAGACTTCGCTCATGCTTGAATCTTATTTCATCAACTCATGACATTGATATTTGCTGGGACATTTATTTTAAGTACTGCCCAAATGAAGCTTTTAACTGCAGGAAAGGGAGACTGCATTTGTCCCTGACAACAAACCAAAATGTAGTAAAATCTAAATATATAGCTGCAAGAGGCAGTTGCAGGCGTACAAGCACCCGATTGCCCACTATGTTTTTCAGCTTAATGCAATTCTGCCATACACTGGTCTTTTTACATTTTGACTTCACAGACAGTAGATGCTGGGGGAAATTACACTTTGAGCAATTGCTTGCTGTAGTGCCACGATATTTTAACTTTACTGATGTTAGGAGGTTGGAAGTAGGGGTTTAAAATTGAGGCGAAGATCAAAAAAATTTTTTTAGAAACCCATGTTGCTGGAAAATCCAGTTTGGTTGAAACCCTCAGTTCATGGGAAGGGGAAAAAAGAAAACCTAAAAAAGAAGAAAAAGTCTAAGAACAGGAGTAAGATGAGGAGATGTTTTCCATTTTGCAGTTGCTGTGCACTAATTTTGAAACAAACATTTATTTCCATTATAATGTGCTGATTATTTTTGTTAAGCGATTAATTCTTTTGTCAGAAAAAAATATAATGCACAACAATCTCCAAAGGCTCCAGTTGGTAGTTTTACATCGTATGCTTTGTCTGATAATCAGTCCAGAGGCCAAAAATATTGAGTTCATTATCACAGAAGACAAAGAAATACTACAAATGTTCGCATTTAAGAAGCTAAAACTAGTAAATGTTTGTCATTCTACCTTTAAAACAACTTAAACAATAAATTGATTATCAAAATAGTTGCTGATTAATGTCCTGCTGACAGACAGACAGACAGACAGACAGACAGACACACACACACACACACACACACACACACACACACACACACACAGAGTGCAGTTAGAACACTGCTTTACTGATGTAGGCCTTTATAATTTTTTTGCGCAAAGTTGAGAAATTATTGAGGCAAACAGGTACAAACTCAATATCAATGCCTCTGTGAAATAAAAATGACTTTTAAAAAATTGCAACCTCCACCTTTTATTTTTCAAATAAACAGGTTCGGCTCTGGAAACACAAGGGATTCCTCTTTCCCTGCTTCACAGTAGCCGAAAAGGTGCCTCCCCCACATTGCCACACAGTTTGTACTCATTTTCAACCAATTGGAAATGAAAAAAGTATGAATCCAAAAGAGGGGAACGAGGGAATGATGACATAACAGGAGGCCTGACGTGCGTGAGAGTTCAGGTGCATACGTCATCTGTAACTGGGAGAGGAAGAGCAAGCATTCCCTATCTAGGTCACATTAAAAACACATGCAGCTACCACAAATTCAGCCAACTAACTGAGCAGCCTTACAAGCAGTGCAGAACTGCACACTTCTGTAAGTACACTTCCAGCTTGCCATGACTGTGAAAATCAAAACTATGCACAGTTTAGTCAGTAAAGTGTTATCTCTCCTAGTGCTGACTGAATCTGCAGGACAGACTTAGTTACGAGCTTGTTAAATTACGGATGAATCTAGGGAATGACATCATGTGCTCTTTTATTTTTACATGCATTTAAGATTAAAAAACAAAAGGGGGTTACAAGCTGGGCTGTCAAATGGGGACAGTTCAAGACTCACTATGCCCTTAACTGTATGTTAATCAATGAATTATCCCTGTTGCAGTATGTAGAGATTATTATGGTATATTCTACTCACATAGCCTTGTTTTTCACACCAGTTTTTTACCACATCGTCACTCTTAACTCATGAAATTTAAGAATCATCCTGGAGCAAATTGATTAGCAACAATGTCACAATGTTCTGACCTCTAGCCTTGATGATAATGATTTTAATTAACTAATATTAGTGTACTTGATTGGGTCAATCATGTGTGAAAAATGTACAAAAAACTAATGATTTAACCCACAGTGGAACTTTAATGCGCTGAAACGTTTAGACAATTGCACTGGCAATATCTATTGCCCGAAACACCTATTACATCTTTCACGTATGTGCTTTACAAAACTGAAGCTCTAATGTTGTTAATCACAGGGAGCTTGTGTATGAAAATACAGATTAAAGAATACATTTTCTGCAAGGTGGGGCTGAGGAAGAGAAAGCAAACTGCACTATAATGAATGTGGGAGGGGGCTGTTTATGCAAAATTTATCCACGGGGGAGATACATAGAAGAAGGCAATAAAAGCAGTATGGTGATGATAATAGTGTACTCATGATGTAGTGAGGTAGGTGCTTTTGAAGTAACCATTTAAGTTAACTGACACTGATACCAGTACATCTTTAAAAAGACATACCTGCACAATACAGCCAAAACTAGACGTAAGGTAGGAATCAAACCACAGACCGGTGTCAACAGATTTGTAATGAGTGGACTCACAGTGAGCTGTCCTGCAGGGGTCACTCTGTGTGCTGTCAGCAGAGTGAGCTGAGGAGACAGAGGACACGCTGGAGCTCCTTACAAAGCCAAAGGCTGCCAGGCGGCCTGCCGGGAGACGGCTAGAGCTGAAGCCCGGAGTCCGCAGGCCCGACTGGCTCGCTTTGGGAAGCAGTGACCTGGAGGCCGCGGACTGGGGCTGGGCTGTCGCTGTCGCTGGAGCGGGAGGATGTGCGGGGGTGTGCTGGGCGAAAACCTGGTCATCTGTTAGAAAAGTACAAAATGAAGAAAAATGTGGAATAGTTTTTTTTTTTATTTGATAATATTTTGAAAACAGAAAGTTGTTCAAGAGGTAGCATTTATACCATCAAATCTGTCCTAAGTTGAACTGATAAACAATGGAAAACAAAGCAACTCATCAATACTTGAGTTTCATCTTGTCTGGTGATTAGCTGCATCTGCGATCCCGTGTGTGCTGAACGCCCGATACAAGTATAGGTAATAAGATTGTTTGTGTGTATATGTGCCATGATGTTTATTGCTCCTGTGAATCATTCCTCTTCCTGTGTTGACTAAGCTCTCAGTGGGCACCAGGACGTTGTCTGTGTTATGTCTCCAACTGCTACAGCAAACAAATATAAAAACCATATACACAACAACCTGCTAACAGTTGCTTTTGGCTTGGGCCTTGTTTGCAGACTGGGCTGGTGGCCAGCAGTTTCTCTAATGCCAGTGCTGTTATGAAATTCTATATGACACCTACAGTTTAGGACATAAGTGATAAATCTCTCCAATACATACATTATGTTTCTAGTTTGCTTGTATTTATAGTTCGTTACTTTATCAGTAATTTCTCGTTATTATAGCTTTTACAATGATTCTGACCACAAACACCCAAAGCTTCTAAAAGCCATGCCAGGTTTTGTAAGGATTCTGCAGTCTCCCTCCTCACGTCCTAGCGTTCCATGTTTTTTGCCTCTGCCCTCTGTCTGTCATGTCTGTCTGTCCTTGTCTGTGAGTCTGTGATTTCCTCAGGGTGGGGCCGGTCAGATTTCCGCCGGTTTTGTCTCCGCCTCACCTGCACAGCTGCCGCCTATAATCTCATCAGCAATGCTAATTAGACCTCACCTGCGTGCAGCATAAAAGACTCAGCCATATCACCAGTATTTATCAAACTGTCAGTTGCTCCTCATGGTAACTCGCTTGGCCCATTACCTTGATAAATTTGGCTAGCTTGTATGCCTGCTTATCTGTTTCTGTCTGTCCCGGAACCATCTGCCTACCGTCACCTGCCTTGCCCTCAGGGAGCTTGTGTCGATTTGGCTTTTGGTTTCACTGCTCTGACTACTTTTGTTCTCTTTGTCCTTTGTGGACTGAGGAGGTGACCTGTTTGCTGCCCCTGAGCTAATTCAGTGACCTCTGAACTGCCTGAAAACTAAGATTATTAAACCTGTTGTTCTATCCCATATCCTCTTGCCTCTTTCTCTGAGCCCCAGTGTTTGGGTCCCATCTGTCCTGGTAAATCAGAAAAGAACAGTTTGACCAAAATGGACCTCAGTCAGAAATCAGTGACAAGAAAACACAAGGAAACTTGCTGGTACAACACGGACAAGGACTCTCCATGCTAGTCGAACAGAACCAGACTGTGATGAATCAGGTGCCACAGTACGCACAATTAACCTCACTCCTCACTTATTCTGCCTCTCCATCTATGCTACATGCTCAGCCCCAACTTGGGCCTGCAGCTCAGGCTCCTGCAGCCACATCTGTGCCTGAGAGGGAGTCATACGCTACAGATCCTGCATCGTCTGCAGCAAAACTTCAGTTTTGCATGGTCTTTAGTCAGCGAGCATTAACCTTTGCTACTGATATCATGAAGAGAAGGTATGTGCTGGGATTGTTACAGGGAAGAGCGCTAGCTTAAGTGGAGGAATATCAGTCAGCTAATTCCCTGGACAATATATCATATATCATTTGAGGCCTTTGAGAAAATTATAAATCCACATTTTACCTGTGGATTTAACACCTCTAGTTCCTCTTGCCTTATGACCACCTATCACATCTGGCGAAGGAGGCATGGTCACTTTGAATATTTGGTATTTGGTATTTGGTAATGCCTTTTGGTTTGACAAATGCCCAAGGCCTTCTTCAGTGATGTCCTTTGGAACTTCCGACACCATTTTGTTTTTGCGTACCTCGATGATATCCTCATCTTTTCCAAAATCCCCCAGGAACATTCGAGCCATGTTCAGCAGGTGCTGCAGCACCTGTTAGAAAACATTTCCTGTCAAGGCAGAAAAAAGTGTTTTTTCACTCATCCTCTGTATCATCTCTGAGCTACACTGTACAGAGCGGGTAGCTGAAGTTGGACACTGAGAAGATCAAAGCTGTGGCATAGCGGCCAACCCTTTCAACCAGGAAGCAACTTCAATGCTTCCTGGGATTTGCCGACTTCTTCCAGCGCTTCATAAGAAACTACGGCTCACTGCTCACGAAGCTCACCTCCACCTCCGTCCTGTACTGGTGGTCTGAAGAAGCCAAAGCAGTTGTAGAGGTCGACGCCTTAGACACTGGAGTCAGAGCTGTTCTCTCACAGTGCTCGGGTCCTAATAAGAAGCTCTAACAATGTGCATTTTACTCAAAGAAACTTGTACCTGGCAGAGCATGATGTGGGAGACTGGGAGCTCCTGCCTGTAAAACTGGCATTTGGGGAATGGACGCACTGGCTGGAAGGTTCGGAGGAGCCGTTTATGGTCTGGATAGCGTCTAGCCAGTTTCCTGTGTTGTGGCCACCTTCACATCAGGTAGAGTCCATAGTCTGCGAAGCCCAGCTCCATCAGACTAATGGCTGGCTCACACATCCTGTTTCTCCTTCCACCCTGGAGCATCCTGAACACTGGACCTCATCAAGAGGCATTTCTGGTGGCCTCAAATGAACAGTGACACCCTAGAATATGACGCCACATGTCACATCTGTGCCCATGGTAAGACGCAGCATCAGACCCCTGCTGGTGTCTTGCACCCTCTACCAGCCCCTGGTCCCATATTGCCCCAGAACTTCACACAGGTTTGTCTCCGTCACAAAGTAACATGATCATACTTACCGTTGTTGAAAGGTTCTTCAAATCCATTCTCTAGCTAAACTTCCCTCTGCCAAAGAAACTTTCATTATGCTCATACTTCATGTGTTCCATTTGCATGTTAACATTGTCTACGACAGGGGTTCCTAGTTCACGTCCCATGTCTTGGGGGAGTTATGAGAACTTTGGGTGCTTCTGTGAGTCTTGGCCAACCAAGATGTGGAGTCAGCTCTCAGGTGTATCACACCACTAACCCAGCATCATGGTTAGAAAATCTGCCTTGGTTGGAATTCGCCTCCATTTCTGCAGGAGTATATATTTAGCTGCCCTGTCGAGAATGTAAGAACAATAAACGCCTTGCTGCCCGTCACAACAAACCGGCCCCCAACTACTACATACCAGGCCAGAGTTTTTGGTTGTTTCCATAAAAACAGACTGTAAAAAAAAAACCTCTCACATTGTTTCTTGGGTCCATTCAAGATTGCCAGTATTGTCAACCCATCTACGGTGAGGTTTAGCCACTCGGCCTTGAAAGGATTCACCCTGTTTTCCATGTCTCCCAGATTAAGCCCATGTTCGCCAGCTGATTGTGAACTGCCTGACAACTACGATTATTTAACTCATTGTTCTATCACTTATCTCTCCTCTGTCTCTCAGTCTCAGTGTTTGGGTCCCATCTGTCCCAGTAAATCATAACAGGTTCTCTTACTTTAAACGGGAAAAGGTAGCTAAAATGAAAGTTGGATTAAAAGAGTGGAGACAATGAACAAGAGAAAACATCTTTATAGAGGAAGAGAAAGAAAGGACAGGGAATCAAGAGAGAGAGGCGGGATAAAAAGTAATCATAGCTCCATAGTGGCAGCTTTTGTTGGTGAGCAATGGGGAGAAATTCTCCCTCACACTAATCTATGATTTCCAACAGCAAAACAGATGAAATGTGCAGGCATGAACAACCAAGGGTATACGCACACACACACACAGTGGGCAGTTGGCAAATCCCCAGGCCTTGGATAGAGGCCCCATTTTGGCTACCCCAGACTGCAGAGAAGGGTCTGGATACTGGGCAGAAGAAGAACATTATCCCCTGCTGGCTGAGGAGATAAGGTAGGCAGCCCTCCTTTCCTCTCCATTTGCCACAGCTGTGTGATCTAGTGCACTTTACAGGGTAACCAACGCATTAATGCGAGAGGAAAAAAAAAAAACTTCGAGAGGGCGAAAAAGAGCTATGTCGGAAAAGAGAAATAAAATGGGACAAAAAGAGATTAAAGTCTCCTGTGTAACTGCCTTATAGCATCATCAGTGCTGCTATTCACACTTGTCACCTATTTCCTCGTTCATAAATATTTGCCTGTGTTCCTAGGAGCTCTCTCCTCTTGAGTGAGAAGGTCAGGATCATTAATGATAAATGTCCTAATTTCCCTCCTGCCCCCCCCACCCCACCCCTCCTCATTCCACTCATCTGCTTTGTGAGTCAAGGGAGAGCAGTGAGCCTGGCAAATATTCACTTTAGGGTGGATATCACGAACAAGGGATCCTGCTAAATGAACACACACATTATTCATAACAGCCTAAATGGGAAGAGGTAAAACTTATGAGATAATTTTGATTGTCCTTCTGTCTTTCTGTATATTTACTGTATTTTATTCTTTGAGCCTTGCAATTACTTCTTTGTTTTTTGTCTTTCTTCAGCATTTCTCTCTTGCATTTGTCACTTTTCTCATACCACAAGTTCACCAGCAAAATACACTGACAGTGCCAGAAAGTACAAAATTGGACTAAAATTCATGTGAATGTGAATTTGGAGAACGTACGATAAATCATAAATGCTCAGGTGTGTTCCTGGGCTTGCAGGTTCTCCTCTCAGCCATACCAAAGATTAAAATAAAACCATTTTGCCCTTATCTCTGAAACACTACCTTCAGTTTCTCAACAACCCCTTAGAAGGAAAAATAATCATCCACTGGCTTCCACAGAAGGACAGAATACCCTAATTTGAGATGATTAAGTAAATGCGGCTAAAAAAAATTCAATGGCACAGGGCAGCTGAATTGAGCACTATAATGACAAACCAATTTTAAATACAGCCAAAATTGAGTTGTAACAACCTGCATGGATCTTTTCCAAAAAGTATTAAATTACATGTTATTAGATCTGATAATTGAGTGCATTGCGGTCTCTGCAGCACTAATGGAGCAAAGCATGGGGCTTCACTGCTGTGAAGAAAGTAGGATGAGAGCGTCAACATGCAGGATTTACAGTAGCTTCAACTCAAACGTTCTGTTATATAAGTGGATTATTCTTATTATCAAAACAATGCAGACTTTAACACCGACCCATTAATTATGTGAGTGGTTACAGTAATTTTACACGGATGAAGCAACATCTAAAAAAATCAACAGGAGATCCCTCAAATACATAGGCAATATGCACAAGGAAAGACACTGATACACATGGTGCTCACCGGCTACATACTGCACAAACAGTATATTTGAACTATAGTTTACCCATGCAGTTTGTGTGTGTGTAGGGCAGGGTGCAGAAGGGATGAGAGATGATTCAAGCAGGAAGATACTGATGTTACTTAAGCGTTAATTGCTTTGCATTTCAAAGCCTTTAGTGCCCAGAGGGTCAGGCAGCACCGAGACACCATACATACTGTATGTATTAATAGGGATTATGATAAGGAAGCATGGCACATCATAAAATGATGCTGATCATCTCTGTATGTGCAGTTTTGGGTTATCTATGCGTGTATCTGTGAGCGTACATCTGCACCAATAAGTCTTTCTGTATTTTTCTGTGTCCGATTTATCGCAGTCAGGGAGAGAGACAATCAAATATGCATGGAAGCGATAAATACTGTAGCCTTCCAGCAGAGTGCAGGGTGATGAACAAATTTCATACTTCAATTTTCCACCAACAGTCAGAGATGGTATCTGAATCGTCTGAATTAGAAATTTACTGTGTGTGAGGAGAAATTTTGAGCAAGCTTTCATTTAATTTTTTAAATAAATTTGTTTTGTAGATGGCGGCCTTCAGGAGCAGAGGAAGTCCTATCAGAGTAATTCTTAAAGCCCTCCAACCCCATCACCCCAAATTAAACCCAGAGAATGCATTTTAATGAGCTGCCTTTATCTGGGGACAATTTCAGGGAGAAACAGTCCCACAACTGCTCGTTGCTGCAAAGGAGAAGAAAGATAAGACAGCTCTCTAGAGTGTCAAATTTCAGCTTGCTGAAATAAAATCTCAGACATACTGTAGCTCAGAAGAGACTATCGGCATTTGGCATTCTAGTTGTTTTCTGTGGGGAAACATAAACCAGCCCAAAATCATGCTGAGACAAAATGCTTTGTTTACCTGTGTTATCTTGGCTTTGCTGACTGGTCGCTGGACTGACAGGTTGGACTGGCTGGCTGAAGACCAGCGCTGACCTCTGACCTTGAGCAGCTCCTCTGCCCTTTGCTGTGCCCACAGCGGATCTAGTGACAGCTCCCAGGCCCAGACGCAGACCTCTGCCAGAGCGTAGGAGGCTGCCGCTACCTCCGGCCTGAGCAGCTTCCTGGGGCTGCAGCGCATCCTCAGTAGAACTCCCTTTAAAACTCCCAGCAGATCTTCCCATCTAGAAATCAAAATCATCGGGTATTTGTCCCTGTGTAAGTTCTGATGCATAACTATGTGGATCATGATAATATTATGAGAATTCAACAAATTGCACCTTTGTTTTTTTTTTGATACATGCATGTGTTTTGATTTAATTTTGCAAAACACCGTTAATTTTTCATAGATGTAATCCCTGTTGGGATTTCGCACCGGCATTCACTTACATGCTAATGTTTTTACTGATAAAAGTATCACTGGCAAGACTTGTTTACTTTTGTCTATTTTGCCTGTGTGACTGTGGGTCACGCTGGGAAACAAAGTTTGATGAACTCTGCAATGTAATAGTAAAGCAGTTATATTCTACATCTTTGAATTTGTCTATTAAGACTTAAACCTCCTTGTAATCAAAAATTCAGTATGAACAAAACACATGGTCGGAATATATGACTGATCATGTGAAATAAATATCATCTAAAAGAAGGAATTTCTAGATTTTGATTGCATGACTGCAGTGTACTACAGAATTGGGTTTTTCAGCACATTTTATATGCTGTAAGCAAAGGTAATAAACAGTCTGATGAAACACAGATCACAACAAATCTGACATTATTATCTGTAGAAGAAAATGTAACACATTGAAGGAAAACCGAGATCCATGATGGCAATCTCAAAATGTCCAACATCACCAGCTTAATTCAAGAGTAAGTCTAATCTCATAACAGATCAGTCTGTGTATGGGGCATAATGATAGTACTTGCAGTGTCATACGTTAGAGAGTCGTCTTTTTTCTTGTGGGCTTTGCACTTCAGCATGCATTAACTATTTATTTCCGCATGCTCGTGCCTGATGCTGTATGAATATGAATGGCAAATGAAGTTGTTTAATCAGAATCAATAAAGAATGATTTTAAAAGAATAATGAGCAGACCTTGTGATGGTGAGGATAAAAATGAAGAAGGTCTGTGATCAATTATGCATGGTTTACTATGGGATAGAAGTCATGAATACCAGCTAGGGAAATTGACATGCAGAGTCAAAAATTAATAGAAGAACTCTATGTACATAAGGAACAGTATAGGAGATACTATATATCATACTCTGCTGCTAATTGATAAATCATCATAATTGAATTCTACCTCTGTTGCTTTTTTATTGTGTGAATATGCTGTGATTGTAGATAGAAACCTATTGTTGAATGAGAATGCAGAATAGAAATAAGAATACATGTTTCATTCTTCTAATGAAGATCCTTTGAAATCGGACACTTATAGTAAAGACAGCTCAAAATTCTCACCTCTGTCGGTGTCCTGTAGAAGTTGTCTGCTTTGCTGCCCAGCTTTGGTGGTGCTGTATGGCTGTGTGTGTGTGCAGGGGGGACAGTGTTGGTGTGTCCAGGGGGCCTGATACTCCTGCTCAGCACGCCCGAGGGGAAGACGTTTGTCTGCATCTCTTCGCGGTACTTGTCGTAGAGCAGATTGGAGGCAACGAGTACTGGGGCTCCTCTGCTTTCTGCCTCAGGTTTGGAGGGGTCCTTAGGGGTGCCTTTCAAGGAAGTTGGTGTTTGTCCATGTGTGTATGTCGAGAGCCTGGATGGTAGAGAGGATACCTGATAAGGTCCATCAGTAGCTTGGGGCTTAAACTGAGGATTCTTTCGGACATAGGTTATGATTTTAGGGCGAACTCCTTTAGGTTTAAGTTTAGGTGATGGTGAGCTCTCTTTGGAGGTGGAGGTGTGGTTAGAGTGTGGGGAGCTCTGCTGGTTGTTAAGTGGCGTTTTGGGGATTCCACTTGTGCTTATATTAGTTTTGACTGGTGCTCTCAAGCAACTGTTGCCATAGCCCTGAGCTGATGTTTTTACAACAGGGTTGCATCCCGACGGGATGTGTCTAACCACTCCAGAGACATTCCTGGAAACGAGGTACGATGAGGGTTGCCTGCGTGGTGAGCCCTGGGGTGTCCTGAGAGGGGAGCTTGGAGGGGTTGATGACCTGGATTCAACTCCGCTCCTGTTGGGACTGGAGCAATTCCTCCTATATGTGAGCTGAGTCTTTGCCCCCTTCTCTAAGGTGGAAGGGTTGGGGGGACTGGAATTACGGCGTGGGACTGTAGCTGGTTGTTTTTCCACAGGCAGAGCCTCTCTCTGGGCTGCTTGGCTGGGCTGTCTGGGATGGGAGACTGCAGACGTGTTGTACAGGTGGGAGAAATCAGATGGTTCACGTAAAGATGATTTTGTGAACCTTCGGTTTGACCCATTGCTGTACGAATCTGGAGTGTGGTTAGGGGAAGCGGGTTGCCCTATTTCAGCTTGATGAGCACTGGGCTCTGCTAAGCTCCTTGCTCTTCCCATCTCTGTCTGACAAAGGGGTCTGACAAGCTGTTGCCGTCGTGGTGGCAGAACCCTCTCCTCGAATCCAGCCTTCCTTCTTTGGCCCAGCCCCACATCAGAGGATAATCCATTTCTATGATGGCTTCCCTCCTTCTGTCTCTGATCCTGGTTGCAGAATTGAGAACGTTCATGTTTCTCCTGAGGATGCATTGATGTGGAGTTCTGGCTGGCATCTACAGGGACTGCCCTTCTCCTGGTCTGAGCTGAGGTAGAGTTGTTTGCATTTGGATAAGGTTGGGTCTTGGAGCTGGACAAAGAGATTGGAGACTGTGCATCTCCACTACTATCCAAAGCACTTGACAAGCTCCCACTGAGGGAAACGGCTGACAAACTTGAGACAAACACATTTGTCTCAGACTTGGACTCCTTCAGACCTCCCCTCTGCCTCTCCCTGCCTGACCTCATGTCCCTCTTCTCTATTGAACCTGTCGCACATGTGTCTAGCTCTTCAGTGCTATGACAGGCAATCATTTTTTGCAAGTCTTTGGCCCTCTGCAGTCTGCTCTCCATTATGTTGCTGTCATTGTCATTTCTCCTCCTTCCGATTGAAGCAGAGCTGGCAGTTGAGCTGGAGGATATGGACATGGGACACTCATCTTTTCCATCTCTCATACTTCCTCCATCATCTTCCTCCTCATGCTCATCCTCCTGATCCCTGTTTCCCAAGAATGTATGTATCTCCTTACACTCCAGAAGCTCAAACTCTCTGAGCTCAGACTCCATGCATTGCTGCTCAGAGCCCCAGATAACTAGCTTGTCAGGGGATCCACTCTGACAGAGTAAAGGAGGAATGGAACTTGTGCTGTACCCTGTGTCCCCTATCAGTCCTCTTCCTCCTTGATCACCATTTGAAGATAATGGATTGGCATTATCATCTCCAGACTTTGGGAACTGGATCTGGGTTTTGTTTCCAATCTTATCTCCTCTGTCAACATCTACCCTCAGTCCCTGCAGACTAGTTGGGATGCTCATGTCGGACCGATTCTTTTGACTGATTCACTCAAAGACACCTACTGGGTACTGAGGCCATCTATGGGGTTACAAATATTTCTTCCTTCACTGCCTATCTTTGTCAGGTTCTGTGATGATGGCCCTTCAGCTGTGTATTCCAGGGACGAAATATCATCTCATGAAATCTTTTTCCCTCCAGCTCACTACTTATTTTGCATTTACTGTGAGATGACAAAGCTCTCTTTGATAGCTCTTCAGGAAAATTGTGGTCTTTTTGAACTGAAATAGAAGACAACAAAGAAAAATGTAAGAAAGTGCAATAAATATACCTGAAACACAGGCACTTTTTTGTAGAACCAATTCTGTTTATTTCCCTCACAGCGCCACTTAGGTGGCTTATAAATAGACTTGTCTGCGTAAGGGCACTTTCTGAAATCAGCTGTGTGTGTACTTGACGGTATTATGTGACTCATATCAGTCATTTGACACAGAACAGAACCGGCTACCCATGAGACGAAAAGACACTGGAGGCGTGAGAGGAAGTGTCAGTCTTGGAACTACCTTGTTTCTATCTTAAATGGATTTTTCCTTCACCACAGGATTGGCTGATGACAGGGGAGACAACAGGAAGAAAGGAAAGGGTGCAAAGTGTTCTGTAATGAGATTTTTTTTCCTCAAGAGACATGGAAAAAATAGACTGTAGAATAAGGACAGGGTGAAAACATCTGCAATAAAAGACTATTACAACCATTATATATATATATCAAGCAAATGGTGTCTCTTTATGCTCAAGTGCATGCATGTTCTAATATGTTAATATGGAAAAGATGATTATATATGTGTGTGTCATTGTACATGAATAGTAGAAACACCAGTCGGGAGGGATAAATCCATACTGTACGTCTGATCATTACAGGACAGTTAACACTCTTCTCTAAACATGTCTCCTCAAAAATTTAATATGGTCGGTTAAGCCAATACTATTATTTGATCTTGTACAACACCACATCCTGCTTCATTTAAAAGCAACATTCTGTAGGAAGTGTCCGAAAAATTAGATTAAAACTGTCATGTCGCTCTGAGTAAATTACACTATTTCAAAGTAACTAACTTTATGAGGTGCAACTGGAACATGTGCAGGCGGTAGGTGAACAGATGGCAAGGAGGGCAAATGTCTGCGAGGTTTTGTCACACCATGTCAATGCAAGACAGCTAAATAAGACTGTCACATTTTTTGCTCTCAGAGGAAAAACCTCCACCTGTCTCTCCCCATTCCAGTCTCTTCATAATTATGCAAGACTCTGTGAAGAATTCTCCTTCTGTTGTGAACCAGAGGCATTAAAACCAAAGAATATTAATGGACTCGCTTTCATTTTCTCAGCAAAGAGAGCATGTTTGTTTACTTGTTTGTAAAAATAAACATCATACAGAAAACCCGTATAGACTGAAGTTGTATTTCAGTCGTATTCTATCAAAACTTGTTAATGTTGAATCTGGTCTAAATATTGTATATTTAGACCAAGATGGTCATTATGTAGTCAAATATGTGTCTTCAAACCATCACAGTGAATATTTGAGTAGCTTCCACAGTTCAAATAGAACTCCCACCCTCTAATTATACAGTATATGCAGCAAGGGAGTCGGTTCTCATTAGCAGGTGCCTTCTCCATGTGTCTTGTGGCAGTATCAGTGAACTCAGCTCCCACTGCCTGTGGCACATCTGATACTGCTCCGTTGCTGGTGTAGGGCTACATTTTATCCAAATTATCTGGGAGGGGGAAACACTCAAGGGTATGATTTGTCTTCCTGAAGGTCATAACAAAAATAATTTGGCGATATTATCACAGTTTCCTGAAGAGTCTCTTAAAAGAACACACACCTTTAAGAACTCTGTCAGCTGAATATGGTTAAAAGAAACTTATTTTGTTTAAGCATTGCAATTATGATACTTCAAATAACCAAACTTTTATCATTAAGATACTGGTCAAAATAAGCATTGTTTCACTATACTGGTAAAATTCTGCTTGTGATCAAAGATTGTTGAAAGACAGAAGGAAAATCCATTGTGGTAGATGAAGAGATAAACAACATGTGGGATAATTGTCTGCTGGTTTCTGCCTGTGTGTGCACTGCTAATATTTACCCTTAACTGGTGTACACAATCAAATGATTAGCTAATTATGAAATCTGCAGACAAATTTCAAAGAGGCGGGGAAGGAGAGGGATAGTGGGTGTAGAGAGACAGACTGTGTGTATTACAGAGTGAGAGAATTATTTGAAAGGACACGGTGGAGGATCGATTATGGCACTGATGTAGCGCTGGAGCTTGTGCTGATGGCAGCAGTCTTTGGCTGCTGAGCGTTGAGCTTGGTCACAGTGGATGAACCAGAATAAGCTGCACACCCCCCCCACAATGAGGCAGACAAAACCATTCCGGCAGAGCCCAAATCATAATGGGACAAAGAGCGAAGGAACCTGCCTGATTATGTGAGAAAAAAAACTTGTAATGATAAAAAGCATTAAGAATTAAGTGCATCTTGGGATAATTCAGGAGCCATGCGTTCGAGAAAAAAAACCCTTGAAAGACCCTTCCTTTTGTTGCACTGCCTTATGGTGGCAACATACATACTCAGATATCAATATTAGAGAGGATAACTTGGGAGTCATGGGGATGAAGAAGTGTTGAGCTGATGTTTACTTTGACTGGAAATATGAATTATGCAATTACAAATGTAACGAATGTGGAAAAATATCTTTGATGCAGGGAAAACACTTTAAGTAAGTAAACAGGGATTATGTTTGGTTTTATGAGATGGATTGAGTATACACTGTTGTCAGTGATGCTCCAAGAGAGTACACAGGTTCTTTGCATTTTTTCAACATTTCACTACCAGTTAACCACAATGCGTAAATAATGTTAATTTACCTGATAATAAAATGGTAATTTCTGTTAGAATTAAAATGTTTAAAAGTGGTGCTGATTTTGACGTTTTTGATGGAATTGAGAGCATACCACAGAGGACAAGACTGATATTAGTCCTGCATATATGCATGTGTAGGTGATCTGGACTGGAATATATAATGATGGTAGGCTTTGTTTCAGCTGATGGTTAGACCAGCTAGCTGAGGTAACCACTCGGTCTGAACCCCTCTGGGAAAACAGTGGGAACTGCTTCTGTTGTCATGGCAATGCCATATCGCTGGGAAATGGAGAATATACATCTTGACCCATGCGCCAGGGAAAAAGGTCAGTGGTAGAAAGAGACAGCATATTTCTGAAGGTCAGCTTCATGCTTCTACACTAGAAGCTAGTGCATACATTCTGCTGTGCATCACTCTCACATGTGAACTCACAACCATGTACAGCCATAGATAAAGGTATATATGGCCGTCTGCACACACAATGCACACAAAAGACCCAAACTAGAAATAGCTGAGGGTTGCCAAGTCTTTTTTTCTCCTACCAGGTACATATAACTCTTCCAGGACCAATCCCTGCAAGTGGGTAGATAGAAACATTGCTGAAATGATGAGAGCATTGGGCAGCGATATCTCACCAATGATCAAAATCAGTCAAGAACTTGGATCTAGGGTTTTTATTGGGCTCCCAATCTATTAGGTGCTGCCTTTAACCACAGAAAGCTCTTCACAGAAGGTCGGAAATGATTAAAAATCTAAGGTGGAGTGGAACTGGATAAGAGAGAGTCCTTCTTCATCCTTTTTTAATCTCACTGTGAGCAGGAATCAGTCTGTGTTGGCAAAAGTCTTTGACACACGCATGAGGTGGGAGAGATGAGACGTGCAGTTGGATACAGAAAGGAAGAGAGTTGTTGCGGGGGATAAAGGTTTCTCATTAGGCTGATGGAAGGAAATATGTCATCTGAAACTCTAGCATCATCCGATCTAATTGATATGTATTTAAATTAAGTGCAACCCATGAGTACAGTAAAAACACTGCACTTCTCAAATCACAGAGCTTTGTCATTTTGTAGCTGTAATATCAATTTATTTAGCAGCACTTTATTCAGAACGGAAGAGTTAGCAGGATGTTTGACATTTTGTTATATATGCCACGGGTATAATATTTTGAGATGCATTTTACTAAGTCAAGGGGAGGGTCAGAAGAAAACATTTATAATGCTGGCAAAGGTCTTGCTTTTAACAAAATGAAATATCATATATTATGAAGAAATTCAAACCCCCTTCCCAGCCCAATAAAATTTGATATAGTCCCTTACGTTTTTAATGCTGGAGAATAAGACTGTGAGCGGGGTTCAGTTATTGATGTGGGGATTGTGAATCTTATTTTCATTCAGTGGATCAAAATTAAGACCTGAACAAATTTTTATTTGAGAGAAAGAAAATTGCTTATTCAAAAGAAACTGCCACAGCGGCTTAGATATTTTTCTTCTCAGAGCCTGGTAGGAAGTGTTGGTTTGTTGGTCTGCATTTTCAGAAACATATGTACGCATGAAACAACACAAAGATGCTCACCTGCACAGAGACACACACCAGCCCATGCACACATGCTTTCCTTCCGCATCTTTGTTGTTGATCCAGCAGCACATGTGGCTATTACAGAAGCAATTTGTCTATGACACTTTGGCTTTATTCCTCTCCTCCCCCACTAGAGAGCAGACAGGTTTTATAGCCTTGGGGTCCCAGGGGAACCCTAGTGACACACAAACACACACACACAAGCCCACACACACACTTGAACCTCCCATCCCATCTCTCATTCTCTCTTTCATCCATATATACACACACATACTTCTGCAGAGATGTACATTCCAGCACATTGAAGTAGAAGCAAAATAGATGGAGTATGTAAATGCTCAAAGTGACAACATGTGTATAATCAAAATGTATGACTACATAGTGTTACCAAACAATATAATTAGATTTAGTGCAGGACCGACATTAAAATGAAGCTTGGCAGTTATCCTCTAAGTTGAAAATCCATTTCTGTAAAGCAGTGCATGCTGAGTCTTTGCATGCATTAATCTCTTATGACATTATCCTTGCATGCCCTTGTAAACTTACCCAAGGCTGGATTGTGGTTGAAATAAGTGTATGTCTGTGTGCACAAGTTTTGAGTGTGAATTTGTGAACAACCACCCTCTACAGATATGTTAATGTATTTGAAACTTTTGCCCATTTGAAAATAAACCAGCAAATGCTGCACACACAGAAACAATCACCCTCTTTTCCAAAAATAAAAAAATATCCCTCTCATCCTGTACTTTCTTTTCCCACATACAATGATCTAGCAGGATATGGCTTAGTGAGAAAGTCTATTCAAAAATAAGCTAAGCTTTTAGTCATCCATCCCTTCTCCACCCATTTCTGTCAGCAACACAACAGGGACCGAAATAGCAGTGAAATAAACCTAACACCCCGTTTTCACAGAGGATACAATAGACACCCTGTAGACAGAATAGAATATCACAAGTGATGATTCACTAAACTGTACCTAAGTATTTGTATGTGTGAAACAAGCATAAACTCACTGGACAGTAAAGGGATTACACAGACAACTGGAAAATGGGGAAATATCCAGAAATACTATCCTCTAGCTGCTTGATTGTGATTTTTGTTGTTTTGCTCTGATTTTCCGTATGGGTGTGCATTCAACAACAACAGACCAGCTCCTTATCAACAGTCTTTACCTCTCTAAATGCATAACAATATAGCTCACAGTTTTATTCAGTTATATTTTGTCCTTTCAGTTATTACAATCTGTCTTATTCCGATTTCAAAAGAATCTTTTCGTGTCTGTCTCTATCTCTTCCTCCTCTCTTCTCCCTCCTTTCATTCCCTATATCACCTAAATAATACAGAGTTAATGAGGGCTGGATGAAGTGATCAATCCCATTTTCACAATTATAGATGGCACATCAGCAAACGACATCTGCCCAAATAATCTCTAAATCTCTCTCACCCTCTGCCCCTCTCTCCCACTCTGCTCCCACATACAGACGGTGGAATGTCTTTTTGTACTCAAGGGGGGAGTCACTCTCCTCGGGAACTGTAACAGGATTTCTGCAAGATCTTGGGTCAGAGTGGGTGGTCATACCTAACTGAATAAGGAAAATGAGAAAATCAGATTATCTGCAATAAAAGCTGATTTATTTCCGTATTGTGCACAGGCAGGCGGTGTTTGCTACCTGGATGAAATCCTCAGAAAATCCCTATATACCAATAATAGGATTTATTAGTCAAAGCGAAATGAAAAATGGCCAGACATGAGTATACATTCACACACACACACATCCATCGATCAACACATGTTCACATGCAAGGTTTGTTTCTTTGTTTACCCACACAATTGAAAAGATGACATACTGTACTCAAACAAGGAAACACATGACCACAAAAACATCCACAACCACTAAAAGTGACAAACATGAGCTTCAACCATGCAATTACGTTCACGTGTGCAGGCAAAGCTGCCCGTGAAGAAACATGATTACCACCTACAAACACAAATATACACACTCAAGCAGTGACTATCACTGCAGCAGGAGCAAAGACAAAGAGACAGCTTCTTGCAGTGCTTGTAAAATAGAGGGCCATTGCACAAAAAACACTTATTGATGACATTCACCATCTCCTTAATTATTTTTTTCAAAGTTGTTTTTTGCCAGTAAAGGGACTGAATCGCTACACAATCAGACATGGTCCTGCTTCACTGTCTGGTTTTGCTGTGCTACGCAGCCTGTGAGGATGGTTTGTAATTGAGGGAAGGGTATAAAGGGAAGACAAATGTGCAGGAAGCGAGAAGAGAAATGAGATGGGAATAAGATAAGCAGGGATCCAAAAACATTGAAGAAATGATTTGGAGACTAGCACAAGTAGAAATAAACTGACTACTACGGTCCGGAGGAAAGAATTAGGAGAAGGGAGAAGATGTGAGACTTGTGTTCATTGGTTCGCTGTGCCCTGCAGTTAAAACCCAGACTAACATAAATCCAGACAGGAGTGGCATGGAGGAGAGGAAAAAAAGGGTGTCTGTCCATGGCGGTTGCTAGTAGCGCCGCTTTGTTATTAGCAATGCCCCTCCACCCACCGCCCTCACTCCTGTCGCAGAGAAAAATGTTAACTCTTGCTTGGCTAATGGGCGAAAATGTATGAGGGGACAAAGAGGAGAGGAGAAGAAGAGCGGTTCACTTCAAATGCAAAGCTGTGGCGGACAAAGAAGGCAATGATAGTGAAATTCTGTATGGGACCGCGAGGAAGTTGCCACATGCCCACACGAACACACAAATCCACACAGAGTCAGACATAAAGCTGGCAAGGTGAGACAGGCCATACAAAGAAGAGCTGAGTGCAACTTAGACCGGCTGAGTCACTTGTGTTTATTTTTAGAAAAATATTATAATAGACGCAAATGATGGTGCAGAGAATGAAGAGGGGGTGGAAAAGAATGGGGATTGTGGGGGATTCTAGTTTGTATTGTAATGTGTAAGTGTGTGTGTGTGTGTGCATGTGTAATGTGCAAGTGGCTAACCCCAGGGGTGTGGGGGAGGGAGAACTGGCAAAGAATCAGTAAGAGGTGAGGAAAAATGGTGTGAACGGAAGGTTTTGGGGTGGTGATGATGTGGGAAAAAAAATGGTAATGTTATGAACTGGCTGTAAGAAGGACTGTTTGTATACAGGGGATAAAGTAGTGTGAGGGAGAGAAATTAAGGAGGAATGTAGCTCAGTCTGAGGATTCATATACGCTGCTGCTGAAATTTAGGTGCATTTTTGGGAACACGAACAAGCCTCAAAAAGAATGTAGATATACTTTGTTTAGATGCATCATAAAAAAATAAATGATGTGGACCGAATGTTTCTGTGGCTTTTTACAGTCAAGTTAACTATAGCTCATACAGTTCTGTCATAAATACGCTGCTGGTCACACTTGCACGGCTTAAACACATTCATTGAATTGCATTCATTTGCTCAATAAAAGCTGTAGCTTGCTGACTACTATAATTAAAATGACCCAGCAGACAAAATTACATAAAAGACAGAAAAATCTGTATTACTTCCCTTGAACTGACTGCACAAATTCAGCAAAGGGAAAGAGGTCTCTTTCATGATGACTCCCCGCCGGACAGGGAAGTTTGTGTGTGTCAGTGTGTTGGTGTGTGTGTGTTGTCAGTGGAGGCGTGCCTTTTTCCGTTCACCCTCTGATGTCCTGCCCGTGACTGCAGGGGAGGGGCTACAACAAGCTCATTGCCACCTCCTAGACAAAGGCAGGCGGCGTGAATTTGCGAGTGTGCTGACACTTCATTCACACTGAATTCACACGCGTGTGCACATGCACTCACACAGGCTTTCACGTCCTCAGCATCCTGCTCATCCTGAACAGAGAGAAGCCTCTTAATAGTTTTACTCTGAGTGATGAATTGTCACAACAATCGTTATGAAATAACTGCTGTTAAAATAACTGCCAGCCTCTGTCTCTTCTCTCTTTATCTAACTCCATTTACATACACGCTTTTTCAATGTTTACATACATAAAAATCCCTGCCATATCAGCAACACACCCTTTTCAAAGAAAAGTGATAAAAAGTAATACATGTTTAAAGAATAGAAGAGAAACTGGCATAATTGAGAGGCATACTGACACACTTTTCCCTCCCTCCTTCCTCCTCTTTCTTCTCTGTTCTGTCCTATAAAATGACCTTGAAGGTCACACCGGTACGCCGCACTCAAGGGCTTTGTGACAAACTGTCTTACCTGCGGAAACACACACACACACAAACACACAGATAAGAAGCTGAGGCCGAGCACTTAAACAGAACACACACACACAATCACACACACACACACACTCACCACAGGCATGCACTGCTGTGAGTGGTTTTCCTGGCAGAGATTTGCTGAATTGATCTCTGTTCAGACTTTGCAGAGGTCAGATGTAATGAATCAATCACACATGCATCAGCATCTAGTACAGCAGCAACAGCAGAGTACAGTTACAAGCCAAGGCCACAGGCTCAGCTGCCCACTGCTTTTTGTCCTGCATTAACATGATCGGGAGGGGATTGGCAAGCTTTAGCTAAATGGACTGGGATATCCATAGATGTGGGAAGTCTCTCATATTGGGATCGATAATGGCAGCAGACAATTCCAATAAACGCTTAAAACCATACTTCCCACACATATAACATGTAGGCTACAACTTCTCATAGTAGAATCCTGCCAACCAGATATATTTGAGCAGTTCAATAATTTAATCAACAAACAAAAGAACTGGTTCACACTAAGACATAAAAAAGTGACCAACCAAGGTCTCAAGGACGAACTTCATCACCAGACACCAGTCAATCAAGACAAGAGACAGCTGAGTGTGAAAGACATGCCCTTAGTCTGCTCAGCTTTATTTGATCCATCCTTTTCTTCTCTTACTAGTCTATGTACCCTAAAGCTGAGGGTGAGGTAATGGGCATTGCTGCACTTAAAAGATATTACTGATGTACATTTGACTAAGGCTGCTCAGGCCTTGCATAGAAGTAGTTAGAGGATGCTGAAGAAGAAGTGATGGTCTTTATGAGAACACAGGACCATCCCACTCACTCCTTGAAACAGAAAGAACTAGAACCAAAGCATTTCACAAAATGAAACCAACACCTGGGGTTAAATTCCTCCAAGGCTGTGATGAGAGCATATCTTTATTTCAACTTCACAATCTTTGTGCACTGGTCATACTCTTTCAAAAAAAAAAAAACTTTCATTAAAGGGTTAAATGGTTTAACAGTACTAGAGCACAGCTATAAAGCAACTGGCATCTTTTCAACTTGCTCCACTTTTGTTTCATTTTACTTGATGCCAGAAATTGTTATAGCACACAAACTGGCATAATTCTGGCAAAAAGACCCGAGGTGACACTGCACTGAACTGTTAGGTAAAAAGAAACAAATAAATGCATAAATAAAGATAATACAAAACATAACAAAACAAAAACACAAATTCCTTCAAACTCTTCTTCGGTCAACGGGCAGTACAGTGGATCATAGTTGAAATCGGGTCTAAAGCCTACATAATCTATGCCTGATCATTAGCATCACCCACAGAGACTTGGCCCGCTCCATCCATCACACCCACCTGCTCTTCCCCGTCTGACCTCACTTTCTCTCCAGCCCGGCTACACGGGACTTTCCTTCAGTCTGCAGCCCCACTCACAGTCCGGTCAACTTCCACATCACGGTCGGTCTCTCCCTCAGAAACAAGCCGTGAAATATCAAACATTCCCTCACAAACCCCCCCGCGGAAAAGAACACGACCAGATCCATCTCTTTTTCTTTCTTTTTCAGCGCAAAGAGAACCGAGTCGGCGGCGAGACCCACATTCTGCAAGCAAAATTACGTGCGACACTTCTCCAAGGAACCGACGCCGGCCTCCGGAGCGTCGTGGCAAAAAAATAAAAAAAATGAAAGCAAAAATAAAAATAAAAATTGGAATAAAAAAAATAAGTAAATAACTCGCTGGGTGTTTTCACATGTGCGACTCACCTTCAGGTTTGGTTAGTGTTGATTCATTGGAGAATGTCGGTCAAATGCAGGGGTTGCAAAACAAAACACATGCCTGCCTTTCCCCTCTCTCTATCTCTCTCTCTCCCTCTCTCTCCCTCTCTCTCTGAGTGGCAGAGACAGTGCAAGGAGAGAGAGAGAGGGAGAGAGAGAGAGAGAGAGTGATGCTGCGGACAGAAGGAGGAAGAGGAGGAGGAGGAGGAGGAGGAGGAACGGTGCTGATGCTGCAGCCGACACCTCGCCGAGCATCCTATGCGCTTAGGCGCCGGGCATCTTCCCTTCCAACACGTTTGCGCTCTCTGCTGGTTAAT